>OZ024912.1:49289277-49398552 GCA_964017125.1 Flabesymbios commensalis
AGTAACGTTTTATGTTGCTAGGCAGGGCGGACTAGCATAATTGCTCATAAACACTTGGGGAAAGATTTTATAATATTTTTAAAATTAAGCTATGTGTGTGCAGCTTTTTGAAGGAAGTAGTGATTGTGAATGCAGTAGTGTTGAGTGTTGGTGTATGTATAATCCCATGCAAATCTCTGGAATTGTTTACCATTGCCAATGCAAAAAAGCGTGTTTGTTTTCCTGCCAGAAATATTGTTTGTAATTATTCTTTTTCTAAACAATTTATTCACGTTGGGTGTTTTCACGTTTATTTATATGTTTAGTTAAAAATTAGTTAAATTATTATGTTTGAGTATACAAATAACAAACTTTTATTTCAATGCATTAAGTGAAGGAAATTGTTGACTTTAATGTGCAAATGCAAATGTCCATTTATGTTTGTGTAAATACAATATTTCCACAAAGTTTCACCTTTACCCACATTAAATTAAGGATAATAATAAATAGTAACAAAAGCTTATATAACGCGAAAAAAATCGGGTCTAAGTCCATTCGATGCGCTGTACATATTTAAATATATAATGTCAAATTGTCATGTTCATTTAATGAATATATCTATTTGTTGCAAGACTTGCACACTTTTAAACTCTCTCATTTTTGTCGTATTCCCTCTGGCAGTCACCTGTGAATGCTACTACACGAGCTTTCCAAGACCGAGAAGCCAATACCACCGTACACAGGTCGGCACAAAGGTGCGCCCCGTAGTGAGTAACTATTTCGATTGGATATTTGGATGGCATCATGCACAAGTGGGCTAACCCACATTAAAAAAAACAGTGAAAATATCTGTCATTGATAGGAACAACTTGATCAACATATGAGTTTCACATTGAGGGTTAGACCATTTGGTCACTGATTTTGTTACCTTTTTGTGTTAATTTGTATTTATTCGTTTTATCCTGTACTTCATGTTGCGCGCGATTTTTTCTCAAAATCGTCAAAATGTGGGTTAGCCTCCTTGTGCATGATGCCATCCATTTAAGCCTTTTGAATCATGTCACACAGCAACAAATTCTGATCTGCGAGGAATTATACACACAATTTGCTTTCACTTCAATTAGTCCAGGAGCAGGGACACAAAAAACAAACAATTTCGTTCAACCGGCAGACTATCTACAATCTGAATTGACAGAATGGTAGAATACCTATGCAGGAACAACGCCAGGTAGTATGTACAATCAAATTGTGGTATCATTTTTTTTGTACAGCACATTTTCCAACATAGGGGGCGTTTTTTGCTATGTTCGTCAAAATGGATGTCAAGTTCGGAAAATAATCATATTTTTGCAATGAATGGACCAATTCTTACACTTTTGGTATCAATGCAATCAGTATTCAATTATCTAACTTCTGGTAAGATAGTGTATTGTGAGAATATCACACAACAAGTCACATCTCAATAGTAAATAAGCTATGGATTTTTTCCTAGACCTTTACAAGAAATGAAACAGAAATTAAACTGAGCGTATTGGCTGAAAATGCATTATATTATCAAAATAAACAGTGCTTCGGGAGCAAAGTAAAATCAAATTCAATTCCATGTGTCTACCTGAGCTCACTTCATGCTGCATACGGTCCTGGTGATTTTTGATACATTCTAGTTGTCATTGAGACTACCCAAACCTGTTTAGACTTAGGGGTAGAGTTACGTAAACGTCTGTCGTAGCTGTTCTAGTTCACCATTACCGCCATTTCTTGTTTTGCTAATTCGAAGGTGAAGGACACAAAATAAAGAACGTTATCCGACTGCTTCGAATTCAGCACACCCAAATTATGTAAACACCAGTGGATAAAAAATCATATACTTATATGCCGAGCAAAGTTCAATGTTTCAGATTTCAGCCCTTGTTGAATACAGACATCTTCATAGCAAGCTGCTATATTCTTACATAACAAATATATATCAATATTTATAAATCTATATACTACTGGGTGTTAACAAAATACATATCTAGCTTCAGAAAACATCTTTTTTAGTCGCTTCCATTGACCATGCTGACTATTTTGTTTTAATTTGTTGCTGATTTCTATTCTTGTGTGATAAAAAAAATTATGTTTTAACGTATGTGGAAAGATGATTATTTACTCCATTGCAACATGCAATACATCATTGTAACGGGATTTGAATTTCCATGTGTACATTGGTAAAATATAACAGCAGTGCAGACGATTACGTAACTCTACCCCTAAATCTAAACGGGTTCGGATGGTCTTAATGACCACTTGAATATATCAATAATCACCAGGACCGTACGCAGCATGAAGTGAGCTGAGTCCCATTAAAAATACACCCATGAAATCAAATTTGATCTTACTTTTTTCCCGTAGCATTGTTTATTTTGGTAATATGATGTATTCTCAGACAATTACGCTTCGTATAATTTCTGTTTCATTTATTGTAAAGATTTAAGAAAAAATCCATAGCGATTTACTATTGAGATGTGTCTTGATGTAAGTTGTTATATTCTCACAATACACAATCTTACCTAAGGCCAGACTGACCCAAAACTTAGATACGTTAATACTGAGTGTAGTGATACCAAAAGTGTGAGAATTAGTCCATTCATTGCAAAGATATGGCTATTTTCCGAACTTGACCTCCACTTTGATGAACATAGCGAAAAACACCCCCTATGTTAAAAAATGGGCTGTACAAAAAAACTGATACCACAATTTGTTTGTACATACTACCTGGGGTTGTTGCCAAAGGTCCATTCTACTATTCTGTAAATTCAGATTGTAGATACTACGCCGGTTGAACGAACTCACTTAATAGAGCCCCTACAAAAACTAGCTCCTGGACTAAATGCGTCTTTTTTATATAAAAATGTTCATTTCATTTTGATCCATCGACAACTCTTGTCATGTGCCAACTGCCAAGAGTGTACCCATATACATTTATACACATATCCAGCAAATACGAGGCGTCGACACAACGTTGGCTAAATGCTGGGTCAACGTCGTAGACGGCGGGCCAATACTGAACCAACACTGGGCCAGTATTGTTGAGCGGTTGGACGAGCGGACAGACAACAGGACGGACGAACGCGCCGCTTGACAACACATCCCGTTTAATTTAAACATAAGTATAAGAAACTTCCCATAACACAATCCACAAAGATTTTGAAAAATATTATCCCTGTTACATCATAGGGCACTGCTTAGACCTACATTATAAGGTCGTATGGTACATTTTCTACTGTTACATACGTTGACGACATGACCGTGTTATGTAACCAGTCGTCATATAATGTACCCAGTTACATGATACGGCGCCGTATAATGTAACCGGTTACATTATACGTCTGGTTCCATTATACGGTTCTACACAGGTCAATCGGCACATGACATAATATCAACGCCTAACCCTTTAGCCGCCAAATTATTGAATTTGAATTTTCACTCATCTGAAGTTGTGTCTCACTGACGCGATCCACAACTTCAAGTGAGTGAAAATTATTTGAATTTGACAAAATGGATGTCAAAAAATGTTGCTGATTAATGTCTCTTTTTTATCTTTACCAGGTTTAAAAGCTGATATGTAATGTGCTAATATAAAATGTGAAACACGAATATTGACAGCACCGGCGGTTAAAGGGTAATCAACATTGACTCAACCTTGATACACCGAATCTTGTTACAGCATGGTTCTGGCGAGAAACCCGAGCGATGTCACGTTATACGTAATATCCTGTCGACAGTGAGATGGCCAACAAGGGAGATATCCAAAGCGTGTCCGAACACCAGATGCTGAATCAAATCTGGCTGGATGGTGGCCCCAACATTGCCTATTTACAGCCAGTTTAGACTTAGCCCCCACCCGTGTGCAATGAACCTTTTGATGAATTATTATGGTATCGGGCTCGATAATTAAGCACTCTTTCAGCAGTGATAAAATGACCCTTAATATTTAAATGTAGAGGACATTGCGAGAATGACGAGTGTTTCTTGCCAAAGAGGTTCGGAGGTCATGGATGTGTAATGGGAGGTTTATACACTGCGATCCCAAACACGGGAAATTGTGATGTTTCTATGCTGTTACTATCCCTACCATGGTTATGCGTTTATTATAGAGAATCAAAGACCACGCGAATCCTCCGGCTCAGCTGGGATCCCAACACGCCGCTAGTGAAGACGACCGGTGATACATCGTAATGACACTCGACGCATGCTTAGGTCAGAAGTCAAGGTTATATGATTACCATGCGCGAGCCGTAGAAAGTCTAGACTTATTATAAGGAGACGTTGTACACGGATTCATACTAACCTCGGTGAATGCGTTTTACAAGCAAATCTGTTCATTACATTTTAAAAAATATTGCTGATGGGCGGACACAAAGACAAACAAACAAACAAACAAACAAACCAACATCATCAAAAACATAACCTCCTTTGGCGGAGGTAAAAACTAGAAATACAAATAGAAATTACATCATAATTTTTGATTGCTAAAACCATTAATTTTGTCCTCATCCGCAGCTTGAGGTTGTCATTTTTGTATGATTGACATTATTAAATGATTGAAATTATTTTTTGTTTTATTTTATTCAATTCTACGTATTATTATATAACTTTTAAGATGTGCTCCTCAAACCATTAGGTTGGCATACTTGCTAATCTGTTTGGTAGACATGTTACCACACATTTTTTTGTAAAATTTGAATTATAATAGAAATTCGATTTACTAAAACGTGGTTAAACGTGTTATCACATATCAACGTCAGTTCAATATCAGATGTGTCAAATTATTAAATATAGTGACAGATATAGACTGATCTACTAGTAGTCATCACAGTTGCGCAGTCAATTATGCTTATTCATAACAAGGCAAATATATACATAATTTGCATGATATCGTGAAACTATTGTTTTCTGCAACTATGGAAATATTGATACTGGTATTGAAACACCACTTTAGTATTCATATGATGTTGTGTATGTTTTGTTATTTTATTGCTTCTTCGTGGTTCTTCTGGGATATTTAAATTACATTAGGTGTATTTAAAGACTAATTATATATCCTGAATATGCAAGAAGCAATTACATGCGTGATCTACACGTTCGAGCGGCATCCCTACGGCCCAAGTATGGTATTATACCCCCTGATGTAAATGACAACCGAATGACTACTGTGATTGGCTTATCTTGTCATGTGACAGGCCGAACCACTCTTTCATTGTTAGGGGGTCGAAAATTATACTTGGTCCCAAAGGGGTAAACATTTTCTACCCTCCCCGATTCTGACTCGACTTTCCAATCGATTCATTCATCCTGGCTCATGTTAAGGTTAGACAGAGCCTTTTAGAGACACGTCGTTTATAATACTGTGCAGTGTCCAGCCATTTCTCTTGATCAGCTCCATGATGTAGTTATGACTCCTTGGTCCCGGACAGTGATCCTTGGTGCACTCTCACAGGGGACATGACACTTCAAAGCAGGTGGCAGACAGAGCAATGGTACAGATTTAATCATCGTTTGCATGCAAACTACTCGCATGGCTCCGTGGTCACGTTTTTAACAATAAACAATAAATGTGCAAGATATTTAAATGGAAATAGGAGAAAATTTTGATAAGCTCAACCTAATATTTAAGATAATATCTATTCTAAGAATCATCCCTCTAAGACTGTTAAGATTGATCTGATTCTCAGTAGGAAATGAAACGTGTAGTCGTCATATTCTGACGTATAAAGACGAATAAATAAATAAATAAATAAATAAATAAATAAATAAATAAATAAATAAATAAATAAATAAATAAATAAATAAATAAATAAATAAATAAATAAATAAATAAATAAATAATAAAAAAATAATAAAAGAATAAATGAATAAATGAATACACGGTTAAATGAATAAATGGATGAATGAATGAATGAATGAATAAATGAATGAATGAATGAATGAATGAATGAATGAATGAATGAATGAATGAATGAACGAATGAACGAATGAATGAATGAATGAATGAATGAATGAATGAATGGATGAATGAATGAATGAATGAATGAATGAATGAATGAATGAATGAATGAATGAATGAATGAATGAATGAATGAATGAATGAATGAATGAATAATCTTGGTGAAAGATAAGGCATGACTAAAAACAAAATAATTGTTGCAATTGGTTCTAGATTTGCTGGACTTTAAAGGTAGTAAACCCATCACATAGGTATTCATAGGAACCGGAAACAACTGATGGCATTTATGATGATTTCAAATTTAAAAAACTTTTTAGTCTCCATATTTTTAACAACACTAATTCAGCGTTTTAAGGGTTTAAGACGATTAAGATCAATCTTAAAATTCATACCAGAAAGAGCTTTCTCTTAATTAAATCATCAACAAACTCCATGTGTCATAATGTAAAGGGGACGAGATTAAATCCTAATCTGTCTAATGAAAATGAGACAAAGTTAAGATACTCCTAATTTTAGGATGGGATAGGATCCTAAAACTTCAGATTCTTGATTGGATTGGTCCATGATCTGTTACGTCCTGGCCACTACAGGAAAAGAGATTATACTCGATGTTGGTTCATTTGTGAGAAACGTCGCAGATGGAGGGACGACATTAAGCCAACATTATGGCCAGCGTCCCGTGTGTGCTGGGACACGGAACCATTGTTCCTCTCTGCAAAGCCACAATGTAGCATACAAACTATTAGTATAATGCTTACTTGTAAAGTGAGTGGACACGTCCCTTTGGCTTTGCACGGCAGTGAATAGCCAACACAGCACCTGCGTGCTTTCGATGAGCACAGGACGGTTGACGACAAAAACGTTCTACCCAGAAAGGAAAATCGGATAGAAAGCAACAATCCCTGTAACGTGATCCAGACAGTGCCTGATAAAAAGATGCACGCATATCTCTTAGATCATTATACATCTAAGCAGAAAACACCCGATGAGTTTTGCTCGTGGTAGTCGCAAGTAGCCTATCTACCAAATGCATTTTTTGACATATAACATATAGGTCTATATTTCACTTTTTATATATTATGCTACTCCAAAATGTTCTGTTATGTTATGTTAACAAATATATTGTAAGCATCTATGACTAACGATAATGACCTAATTTTAAACTTCACATATTTCAGCGTTTGATTATCCACCCCTTTTTCATTCATTTTCCTCACCTTGGCCATGTTCCTCACCTTTGGGAATGAAAGTATGCCACAATAATGTACATACATGTACATGTATACTGATAGACATGTTTTTCAAAACTGTGCTGCATATAATTTATATATTATATAAACTGTTAGTTTGACGCTTTTATGCACAACTGAGCCAGCCCCCCAAAAGTCGAAAATGAGTTGAGTGTGCCAAATGATACACATTAAGATTAACCTTTATTTAAAAATTAACCGGAAGTCCAAATTGCACCCAGCACGCCACCTGGTGGCACTGTCAAAAACAGTACATGTAAAATCGTAAGATTAATTTATGCACAACTGGACCACTCCACACATGTATTTCTTCCATCAGCCTCACAGTCCCTATGATTTCCCCTAAGCTATAAAAGTTGCACGTATTTTACTAAACACATGTCACAGCTAGATCTACAGAAGATATAGATAGCCTGTAATATGCTTATTGATTTATTTTGCTACATTTTTGTGAAATTGACAATAAATGTGGCTTGGTACACTTGTGCATAAATCAAAATGTTTAAATTGACTTATGTACAACTGGACAAACCCACACCTTTATTTTCCCTATCATCCTAGTCGTGAAACATTTTATATACTTGGGAGCTGTATTCTCCTCTGGGAGGTCTTCTTGGAAAATCAAAAAACTTTAGCAGGACAAACGCAAAAAGCTGTATTTCCAGTCATGAAGTTATTAAACAAATTTGATAATGTAACACATGATATATACTGTGATCTTTTTGATAAGATTATTATACCAATTTTATGTTATGGTAGCGAGGTGTGGGGATTTCATAAAGTAGAAGCTATTGAACGCGTTCATTTACAATTTTGTAAGCGAATTTTGCATTTAAAATATAACACTGTAAATAATAGTGTATACTATGAACTAGGCAGAACAAATATGCAATGTGTGAGGTACGTAAGAATTGTTAAATGCTGGCTGAAGATTATGAAATGTAATGACACTCGAATTATCAAAATTGTATATAATGTGTTATTATGTGAAGCACAAAATGGACAATTTAACTGGGTATCTATGCTAAAAAAACTTATTGGAAACGTTAAGTTTTGGCCATGTATGGCTCTATCAAAGTGTTGAAAACGACAATCAATTTTTCAGAATTTTAATCAGCGTATTCGAGATAATTATGGTCAAAGACTGCATTCTAAACTGCAGAATATGTCAAGGGGAAAATATTTTATTTTATTTCATAAGCATTTCGTTGCTCCAAAATACCTTGAAATAGTAAAAACAGAGTCACATAGAATTGCCCTAGGTAGACCACGCTCAAGTAATCATAGGCTAGCTATTGAAAGTGGTCGATGGGATAAACCACACCGATTTTTAAAATAATATTCAGGTATGTACCTCTTTCTCAGTTGTTTATATAATTGACAAATACAAATAAAGTGATATTCATCCTTAAGATCATCACAAAACATACACTCCTGTTGATGAAAGGAAGTGTATGTTTTGTGATGATCTTAAGGATAAATATCACTTTATTTGTATTTCTCAATTATATAAACAACTGAGAAAGAGGTACATACCTGAATATTATTTTAAAAGACCTAATATGCATAAATTTATAGAGCTCATGTCGAATGACGATACTAAAACTGTATGTAACCCCGCAAATTTTGTTTTTAATGTTTTTTTACCTCGGAAGTCTCATATGGCTATCTCAACTTGAACTGTTTTGTTTAATTTCAAATGTGTTTTTTTGACAATGTATTGTACTGTTGTTGTGTTTGCACAAGGGCCACAGGCCTATTGCCTAAGAAATTACTTACTAAAACAAAATGGTCGTTGTAATGTATGCACAACTGAACCACAGCTTGTAAGGCAGCGATGCTCAAAACCGGAGGTATCTGAAGATGTGGATATTTTCCATGAATAGGGCATGTGAATGTCGTGTGTTGGTTTACCTCGATATTTCCCTCATGCGTTTTTTTGAATTTACAGTAGATGATAAACGTCGCCTGCATTTATCTCAATACGAAGTTTTTAGGGCTGGTCCAGTTGTGCATAAATGCGTCCAGTTTTTACTTATCAAAAGTGTTATTGGTATATTTCATGTAAAACATGTGTATTAAAATGATCACATTTCATTGAAATGTTTTTTTAGAGGATTTCTGAATATATATAAACACATGCTATTTCAATATGAAATGTTATAAATCATGTAATTTGCTGAATAACTGTTATGATCACCACCTAGCCGACGGTACATGACCTAGAATTAACATTATGCTTCATGTAATTTCACTGTGCATTAAATTTGAGGTCTACAAACATAGGCCAATTTACAATTATTGTTTAAGCTCGAATTGATCCCATAGTTTATAAATTTTCCACATACTTTAAATAGTTAAAAACTTTCACCATGAAATAGAATAAGGATTTATTTTATATAAATTTTGTGTACTTCAAATTAGAGATACTACAAGCCCGGGACAATTATTGGTAATTTTGTTAAAACATAATTTTGTCCCGGACTTGTAAATGCATTTTTTTCTATGGAATTAATACATTGTAAATCCCACATTTGCGCTGTTTGTATATATTATGTGTTTGGAGTTGATGCATAAATACATGATGGACATGTTAAGGCGGCAGTTTGGCCTTTTGGGGTTTTGTGTGATATGTAGCCATGTCAGCCAACAACAGACATCCAGCATATGCGTGTTTCATGCTGGCGATTAAATTGGTACATGGCAATGTTTTCCTCATCTATATCGCTTTACGCCACGTATCAATGTACTTGTCCCGGCCAAGGAACAATCCAATAAATTTGGGGGATGTTCCGTATAGCAATCCGGATCTCAATTATTGACAAAGATACAGATAGATCGATATATATACAACTTTTGAATGCGCTCAAATCTCTGTATGACAAGCTTAGAGGCGTTTCAAACCAAATCATAGTCAAGAATTATGTCCATGGCCAGTCAAAATCATCAAAGTAAGAGCAACATGAGGTCAGGCTACTAGGAGGAAACAATATGCATACACGTGTGTCTTACCTTTTTTCGGAAAATGGGATATTTCTCAGCTGCTCGTTTTTCTACGGGAAGGGAATTCAGAAGTATGGAGCAACAACATAGAAAGCACGAGAATGTGGTCGAATAAGCTCTCTAGTTCCAGAGGCACGGGTTCTTTGCTTCCTTGACAATGACAATAATTCCCAAATGAAGACAGGCTGATAAGTATGGAATGTGTATTATATGCCAAAGTGTTTATTCTGAAAACAATTCTGTGTTTAATTTCGAGTCAATGTAACGAATGGAGGGCATGTATTTTATGGCAGAACTTTGCTGTCTTACATACGACTCGTGCTATGATAAATATGATAAATGCATTGATTTCATGGCGACCATTTTAAATTTGTTATGGTAATGATGCTGAATAAAGTTATCGTGTGTTTTATGTATTCCTTGATACCGAAAGCATCTGGTTTGGTGAAATAATGTTTCCTCAATGATTGACAAAGATATGATAACTTTAGTGATTTAGCGGCGGCCATTTTGATTTTTGCATTAAAAAAGATCTCAATGGTGAGAAACCCACATCCGCCTGGATATAATTATAGGCATACCGGTACTACAGATGCATGATCGAAACAGAAACAAATATCAGCCAAATGACTAATATGTTTAATGACGCTAATCGGAAGCACAACATGTCAACAAAATAATGTCAAGATATTAAGGATACGCGACTTGCAATATAAGAAAAATATATTTGAACTTATTTTGTGGAATTGCTCGGATATAAAATTTGTATTGACCGTTTGCAGATCGGTATTGAAGGATTGCAATATGGCGAGAATCAGTCGAAAATTGATACGACATGCCTATGTGATGCCGAAAAATGAGACCACCAACATACATTACAGAAAGATCACATATTGCTCAAAGTGGTCTAATTTGTCGTGTTCAATCAACCACACAAAGAGACAATATCCCCTGTTTAATGATCCATGCCTTACCACCACAATCTATATTTGTTCTTGTCGAGTGAATATACATTAGCCCTCTCAGTCAAGTAGACAGTGAACGTCGTAAATAGTTCCCTGGTTATAGGAAAAAAATGTTATTGAACAAAACTAAAACACACGTCGTAAGGGCTGATAAATCATAAATCAGATCAATCACAAGTTGGCCATGCGTGTAAACGAAAATATCAGTGTGTGGTCAGAATGATCTATATCCAGATAACCATGATAATTGACTTCAGCTCTCTGATATTGAGAGCGGCAGATTATTGGACCGAAATAATACCATACTCGTCTAAATAGGCTGATAATATATTTCGGCTGCATATCACTATTTCACACTTTATTACCAGGAAGGCCTCGAACCCGTGTCAGACCACCGCAACCGCTGTGGCCTGTCGCAACAGAGGTCAGGGTTATTTATCAGCTCTGGTCAGTATGTGTGTGTGTGTGTGTGTGGGGGGGGGGGGTAGTGACAAGAACACAGCCTGTCTTGCCGAGGTTCAATATTCCGTTTTTCCCTGCGTTTTCGTAACTACTCACTTCAGGATAGCCGCAATGAGCGGGACGTAGCGGGAACGGCCTCAGACCGACGGGGCTGGAAGCTTGACTCGAGGGCAATGCCATCTGATTAAACTCCCAATCCTAAAGATAATCATAGCCCATAAATAGCGTACACCTTATGTAGACAAACAGCTTCATTCATTCATTCATTCATTCATTCACAATTTTGTTTAGTGAAGAAGTGATTTTTTTTATAAATTTGTAATTTATTTCCATTTTCTAAAATGTCTCATGCCACTCTAATTGTTTTACACAGAAATTGAAAATTAAGACACCAATAATACAGAAAATGATAATGAATTCCAATATTAAAATCACGTTAAGGTATAGAAAATAAAATGTAACGATCAATTTATGCACGAAGGGAGGACTTTTATAAATCAATTACAAGAGCATAATCTGCGCTTAAAATGCTTCTAAAATAATTAGCCTTGAGATTTTTCAAACCTCATCCAAACTTTGCACTATAAACTGATTAGGCTCCTTAAATCACGATAACAACTACATCGTAAGCATCTTTAAATAACAAAAAAAGATGATGTAAATCAATTAACAGTCTTGGCATATCTCGTCCTAATGTGCACTGTTAGTCACTTAAATGCGTGGAGGATAATGCACTTTAGCTGAGCGTGTAGGATTTGTAATATAACTGAGGGTATTTCCATAGCTTATCCCGTGGTACATTAGGTGAGTAATAGGACAAATTGACACCAGCAGGGGACATCCGCTGGGTATTAAAACACGCTGCTACAGAAGTAGAGAATGATCAATCCATGCTAATGTGTAGTCCGGGCTCAGGATTAGTTGTCTGTGTAGGCTACTCATGCTATGCAAAGCCAAAAGCACCATCTGTTAACTTTGCAAATAAGCAGATATTACCTTTTGTCCATGTACTTAAATAGAGCCGCAAATTTAGGTACTTGGTGATATTATTTGATGTAAGGTGGATTTCCATGATTATATTCAATAGTAATAATAATAATATAAAATTGTATTTTACTGGTCCTCGTAGTACAGAATAACACATACATGTCTACATCATTATCATGATTAACCCTTTAAGCCCCCACGATGCATTAAAGCATCATTTTACATCCCTGAAAACAGACTTAATTTTCCTAAAACTTAGGGTTTTAGAACGAAAATTTCCATAAAGCTTGTTTACCAATACATGGTAATTTTCTTTAATTTTTAAACCACATCAAGTCATCTTCATCCACTACAAGTCGAGAATTGCGGCAGCAATTCACAGCTTGTAGTGGATGAAGATGACAATGGTAAATTCAAGATTGAAAGGGTTAAGGCTTGTCCTGGCATTAACTACATGTAGGGTGGCATTATTACATGTAGGAGGGGTGTATCCGGCATGGCCAATTAAGTGATCTGAACCCACATCCCCCTACTTGATTATCAGAAGCGCGGAAATAACCATTCCAGATATTTTGATCAAACTCGCAAGGTCGTATCATGCAAGCGATTGCCAGTGTTAAGCTGTCTTGTCGCTGAGCTGTATTGCTGTACGTCTGTCCACCTTTGTTTCCGGATCATATCTCCGAAATTACAGATTTGCTGAATGTGTGTCACACCAAATCTATTTTTGAGTAACTTTATTTGGCCTACGTTTGGTACAATGTCATCGACTGATGTAGACATTGACATTCACTATGTAGTCCAGGAGCATTAGGTAGAATATTACAAAAACCCGAAGAAAATTTAGGTAAAATAATTTGTTATGCTATTATCCCAAATGTAGTAGTGTAGTTAGGAACATGCTGACAACAGTTGCCAAGTTTCCCTGGTGTGCTTTTTATTATGGAACAATTGTTTTTCTGGAAGTCTTTTTTTGGTGATTACTGTATTTTTGGGATGATGTAATGGTAATTTTTGCCTCCAGTAATATTATGTTCTCTTTCAGTAAAAGATTGTCAGCATTTCACTCTTTCTCTTTGGCGGGGGGGGGGGGGGGGGGTTTGTTGAGGTCGTGCTAAGGTCATGAAAGTTTTTTTTTAAGTCTTAGTGTTATTAAACTGTCACACAAATTGCCATATCGGAGGTAATCAGGTTTTATTGTATAGGCTATATTGTGACAACTCAAAAACTTTAGTGTGATGGACCAAATGCTAACACATTACATTATTAAGTGTTAAAAAAACGATATTTTAATTAGTAATTACAAGTTATTGAGGAGCCATTTCAGGTCATCTAATGTCATCTATAAAGATGCTAGCATGTGACTTAAAATAACTAATGTTATGATCAAATCAAATCAAATCTATCACCAGATTATATCCATATAGGATTCAAGGTATATACATTATTAGTGGTACAGTTTTATAATGCATTGATGTACCTATACAGTGCTGATATTTTTAAATTGTACCAGAGGTAAACACATAATATAGAAATGCTGCCAGCGCCAAAACCAGAAATAAAACTAAATATTATTATAAATAGTAGGCCTAGGTAAAATACACTTTGGAAAGCGTAGCAACGTACAAAATAACCCTAAGTAGAACATTTTTGTACATACATCGCTAATATAGAATGACACCCTTTGCTTTTTAAGAGGGGTAAACATTGCTCTGTTCCTCACAGATAAAAACGATGCGTGTCATGCGTGTGATCTCACTTGATAGGCTCTGTCAAGCAGATAACCTCCTGTCTAACGTGCAGGACGTCAGGGTAAAGCTGTAAGGTAAAATTGAGGATTTCCAGAAGTCGGAAGGTCAAAGGGAAACATTTTTTATGATGCAATAACTACTACGTTATTACTCTCGTTGTTCGCGAATATGAAGGTTGACTATTGAAGCATAGTAGCAGTGACGGATCCAGGAATTGGCGGACGGGGTGGGGAGGGGGGAGTCGATTTTTTTGCAAGAATTTATACACACCACAGCTGGCACAGCCAACCTCTCATATGCTCCAGAGGGATCAGGGGTACGGCCTTCTAGAGCATATTTCATCCCAAATATAGTCGTTGTTTTTGTTTTTGGAACCCTGAACGGGGTGGGGGTGGATTCGCCAATAAATAGGGTATTCTAAAAAAAAACTCCCACGAAGGGATCGTAAGTGTGTGCTGATTATACGACGTACCATCAAGCGCGGGATGTTTAGCATATGATGGGTCAATGTTTGCTCACTGTTTGCGTCGCTGCCCAGCATCAACCCGTCATTGGCTCGACGTAATGACGTTTTGTGGGAGACCGTCAGTTGTTACTGCTGCAATGTCAGACATGGTGTACAACTCAGGATTGTGTTTTGGTCTTACTGCCCTCCCAGCAAACACAAGACGTTGAATCAACGTTTGTATAACTTTGGTCCAACGTCGTAGACGGTCGATCAACGTTAAACCGACGTTGATTCAACGTCTTTGCTCGCTGGGATGGTTTTTAACGGTTTTGTTTTGGTCAATTTACTGTTGTTTTGATGCCCTTCCAGCAGACACCAGACGTTGAATTAATTTTGGTTTAACGTTGGTCAACCGTCTACGACGCTGGACCAACGTTAAACCAGCATTGATACGCTAACATTGATTCAAAGTCTTGTGACTGATGGGCTATCAGCTTACAGAGACACATTATGTAAAAACACCAGATGAAAACACATCTGATCACGTCTACTACGGTAATCATGGTAATCGTGGTGATCATGGCAACATGTAACCATGGGAACGTGAATCAATAATCGATTGATGACACGAGTCTGATGTAAAGATGTCATAATTAACAGTTTTAAACCAAATAAATGTAACTCAAATCAATAAACTTGTTTGTGGTACATGGCCAGTTAAATGATCTTATGCCTTAATTATTATGAAGATGTTTAATTTCCATAAATAGCGATATTTTTCGTCATTTCCGAAAAATGACAGAGGCAAAATTTCTGGTGTCCAGATTCCGTACTTTCCGAACACCGTGGGGGGACGCACTGATTTTGATGCTGGAAATTGCGTTAGCAATTCCAGCATAAAATAAATGGAAAATAGTAAAATAATAATTTAACTGAACAAGGGTTAATCATCATGCCACTACTACTGAATTTTGAATAATAATAATGAATGGACCTGATAACAAAATAAAACCTTATTATAATAATGAAACAGTATGAGCGCGTTGTTGCTTATCAGAAACAATTGAAACAGCTAGATATTGATTCATAATATAACATGGCAAACGTGTGTTTATCGAGAGAGAAAATATATGAATTATGTAAAGAATAATACGTTAACATGGTTAAACAGACACTGTCCAATCATGTCCTTATTAAAATTAGTTTCATTGTGGGAATCATCTTACCAGCGCTAATACCTTTGCATCTATCTTCATGGCAGATTGTTTACATCCATTAATCTGTTCTGAGAAACATTGAATGTCTTCAGAATAGTTAGCGTTTTGTTTGCGATTGTCCTCTCTATATTTTCCCCGTCGTTCATGCCATTAGATAAGTGGTAGTATCAAGTTAAAGATCCAAAAATCCTAGACAAATTTAGAAGTGGGTGGGTGGGTCAAGCCCCAACTCTAATTTTTTTTTTGTGTGTGTTTTTGTATTTTTTGTCTTTTCTTGTACATGTTTCCATAAAAATGATAAGGGGTGAGTGGGTGGCGTCTGGCCAATCTATTTTTTTCTCTGATTTCTGGATTTTTTTTAACTTGACAAGACACCTTAGTCTCAGCAAAGCTAGAATACAAAATATATTGTCATAAAGTATACGGTACATGATAAATGCGGCGTATGTGTTATAATCAATCAATGATCAGTATCGATCACGGAAAAAATAGATTTAGAGCTACAAATTGATCGCGGATGTGCCTCTCTTATGAGTGACCTATATGACCCTATGGCTACGAGGGTACGATATATACAATTGATGTTCTTGTATACTCTTAGAACAAAAGGTTATTCAAGTTGTTTCCCATAATTATAGTGATATAGAGAAAGGTTGTTCCACATATATAATTATGGAAAACAACTATATGTGGAACCTTTCTCTATATTACTATAATTATGGGGAACAACTATTTGTGGAACCTTTCGCTATATTACTATAATTATGGGAAACAGCTATATGTGGCACCTTTCTCTATATTACTATATTTATGGGGAACAGCTATATGTGGATTCTTTCTCTATATTACTATAACTATGGGAAACAACTATAATTATGTGGAACCTTTCTCTATATTACTATAACTATGGGAAACTTGAAACACCTTTTGTACACATACCAGGTATGAGAGTAAATAAGTGGAATGTTACGTAATTTATCGAATTTACTTGTCCGTATTCCATTTGTTGTAACGTTATTTAGCCGTTATTTAAACTCCAAGCCTACTTTTAACGCAGCAAATACAATACAAATCGGTTCACGTCAACTGACTGCGTGATACCAGAGCGACAACGAATGATTGCACTTCCTGGCGGGCGGTTTACCTTTGGGAATCTCCTGTCAATCCACATTTCTGTTTTTCCATCAACCCAGCAAATACAAAACATTTGCATAACATTTATGCAACGCCGGTCTAACGTCCTCGACCTCGGGCCAAAATTGTATAAATGTTAAACACATGGTTTGTGATTGCTGGGAAAGCATTCGTTGTCACAGGATTGTGGCGAGTCCCTGATTACACGAGAAACGAAAGAAGCCTGCAAGCATAGGTATCAAGCCATTGCTGGTTCAATGTTGGTCCTGCATCTACGACGCTCAACCAACATTGGACCAACAATGGGTCTGGTGTGTACCCCCGCGATATATTATTTACTGCACAAAGTACAGTATTGGTAAATGGCGAGAAGTGGACGCTATAACACATACTCGTGTAGCCGGGATCATGTTCTATACTATACTGCTCTGCAAATCTAGAAAATGCAGTATCTGCTTCCTTGTTAAATAAACAGTTGCCTAAACCGGTTAAAGAGTTATTTTTAAAGCACTGACAGCACAAACCTAATGTCGCGTAAATTGTTTTAGTCATGGCTCATTGATTTCTACCAACTAGAATTATACTAGACTGCTTAACACAACGTGTCCAGATTGTAATTATCAGTATAATTATGTCTCAATCATGACAATGGAAGGGGGCGATACATCCGTTTTGCAAGGTCTGCACACCGGAAATATATACCCTATATAATAATTTATATAATCGGATATTACAAGTTACAAAAGAGATACGTTTGAAAGAGAATACTAATAATAACAACACAGATTCCACTGTGCCAGATCCGTGCACTGTTATGCAAAGCAAAAAAGCAGTAACTGCTTACTTAAAAAGTAAGCAGTTAGCGCTTTTTTGCTTCGCACGGCAGTATAACTCGTTTATCGTGTTTATCTTATGTTTTGTGATTTTATAAAGATAGAATAGCAGCACCCGTTATACAATGTAAACCAATAAAGCTTTGATAAGTCTACCACACGCAACACCTACAATTAGCACAGGTCTCGAATATGGTTGTATCATAGATGTTTTTTTAGATTATTGTGACATACAATTTGGAAGGTTTCTATGGTTACATATAGCTGTTTTGCGTCTATTGGGCAATATCGTATAACCTGATTGGATCTGTTAGAAATCATTTTGATATTAGTTTACAATATAAATCTCATAAACATGACTATCCATCATAATGACAATTATGAACAATTATTGTTATTTGTGCAGGTCATGTTTTGATGCAAAATCTAAGATTTTACTGTGGGAAACAGATTGTCTTTAAATTATTGAGATACAATGTATACAGTAGGCCTACATGGCGTACTGCAACAAAAGTCTATCATTTTCACAAATAATATACACGCTCACTTATAATCTACATAATGGGAAGACGACTTATTGTCTGTTAGTGCTCACTCGTAAAGTCTAAAACTCACACTGCATTTATAATTTCCTCATATATAACTTACAGAGATAATCTGTGTAAGCATGCTAAGTATGGTAAATTATCTCTACTTTGTACTGTAAACTGCTAAATGCTCAAACTGTTTTTATATTTATAGTGGGTAAGCTATTGTTTTCTACAGCTGCTTATAAACACATTTCGTGCAACTTTAATGATACCAAGTGAACATGATTAAATCCTATCATTTCTAGAATAAATCTACATCGAAGCATCTTATTTAAAGTTATCTGAAATTGGAGAAAATTTTCGGTAAACAAATACATTTCAGTACACAAACTACCACTTCTAATTATTGTCATAAGCGGCTGGTCCTACGTTAATACTTTCTAGTGAAATATGGAGGCCTCGGAACTTCTCCACAGTATTTTTTTTGCAGCCCATTTTATAGAGGGACGTTCTTGGCGCTTCAGATTTTCACTGCCTATTTTTTTTTACTAAATAACTACCCAATCAAACTTTGACAGTCAAAACCTAATAAATTGCTGATATCATTAGGGCGATCAAATAGTGAAATCATTTTGACAGGTGAAATTTGTTTGTCAACCAGAAATACCAATCGCAGTTGCATATATAACTTGAGATTTAGTTTCTAAACGTTGCCCATTAGTCTGCTAGCATTAATTCGTTCGACATATGTGACCATTTACCAACTAGTAGGTAACAAAAAGTGCCTGTAGTTGAACATATATGTGTGAAGAACAACATCTTGAAACGTCACATAGTCCACCCTAAATTATCAATAAAAACAAATGTATGCATTTAACATAATGATAAGCGTAGCATGTACATACTGATTAAAAAAAATATATATCATTAATAATACTTTTTGAGAAGGGCAAAAACGACATGAACGACACGAGGACATTTTAATAAATATCTCACATACGTAACAAAAAAAAACGATTATTTTAATATTGATGGCCTAATGTCGAAAGACATTACTCTGTTTGCCAACACATTCAATAATTACTTTGCTAACATTAGCATGTCCTTTTCGAATTGTAAATAACCCCAAAATTAATCATTTAGAAAGTATCTGAAAAAAAATAAGTACATTAAATTAGAACTAGGAAAACCAATTACAGTAATTATAAAGCAACCGTTAAACACTAGTATGTTTCCTGACAAATTGAAAATAACACAAGTAACGTTAAAAAAAGGTAAAACACACAAACATTACTAGATTTGCCTCTCGCCTGTCTACATAGAGTTCGCAGCGTAATTATATCAAAAAATCATTTTATTTGACATGTCTTATCAACGTATGATGCTCATAATAAACTTTGCTCCTTAGTATTTAATGGTACAGCTAAATATTTTGATGATATTAACCACGTGTAGGGGGGGATGAACATATTGTGTCTACCAATGGTCTAGCCAACTTGCTAGTAACATTCTTTTTTTTCTGTTGTATTTAGCACAATCAATGAGAATGGGCAAATTTGGTCACAAATCAGCCATCATTCTGTTTTATAGTAATAGGAAAGCTATATTTACCCATTTGAAGGATGTTAAAAAAAATAACTGAGCTATTCGCCAAAATGATGACAACGTAAAAAATGTGATGTCTTCATGATAATTACACCAGAATGTAATCAATATTATGACCAATGTAAGGTGCTACCTTGAAAGAAAACATGGATGAAATCGGTAAAACGGTTCAAGCTTCTGTGAGTGACATGTGATTCATCGGCTATCTTGGATTTTGTATCACAAAGTGAAAAAAGGATGCAAATTATCCAAACAAATTTTCCACGCCAGCGAGTATTCACAAAATATAAAATTTGAGCTGCATACCTATTTTACCAATCTCTTGATGATAGCCAAAATAAGCAAACTAAAATATCTGCTGAAAATACAAACACATGAAAAAACTTGTTCTTTTATTATTTCACACTAAAACAAATCAGCACACGTCCAGGGTAAAGTTTTTCTTTAAACCAAACATAAATCCAATTCATAAAGCAGTTCGATCTCTAGAGAGTGACATACTTTGGCACATATCCTGGATTTAGCTGCCAAACCTTCACAGCGCGGCATGGCTATGTACACGAATTACGTGTGTAGATGAATCATTGTGATGTAGATTGTCTGTGCATGAGATGATCACTCATGCGTGACGAATATATTGGGTAGTCTCTGCTGCAATTTCAGTTGATCTTATTCAATATGGCGGCCCCCATGATGATCGATAATACAAGTCATTACAATGTGGCCCACAAGATCCCTTCCAATAGTGTCTTTCTCACCAACGAGTAGCCCTGTGATTCAATTCAGGATCTGCGGGAGCTCTTCCAACACATTGATATCGTAAATTTGAAAATAGATACCTTTTTAGAATAATGAAATCAGATAAAAATTGAGATATAATCTTTATAGTGTTTGTATGACTGCATTCGTTACATTTCATCTCGTTACATATTCCATCACATATGCATACCACAAATATTTAGAAATAATCCCAGCAGGGGTTTTCGAGTGAGAGCAGAAACATATTGCTGTGGCAAATAAGTAAAACTGAAATATCGTTTTTTATAAACAGAATCACACAAGAAACTAATCAGCACAAGTCCAGTGTAATGTATTTCCTTTAAAGGTGTGGTCAACTGTAAAAAATCGCAAGACAAGGGTCCCCCAGAATGCAATAGTGCCCGTGGGTAGGCCCAGGCCCTATTCCATAATAATACTAAATATGCGTTTCATACCCGAAGCCTCATTAAGAGCAAGTTCTCAAATCACAGCAACTTCATATATACTTGAGCGACATCCATGAGTTAATAATTCAAAGCCCTTTGCCCTGGCCCCTACTTGGTCGCTGGGTTGCAAACAAACTGACTGTATTACTGCGGGGTTGTCGAAACTGGTTGACCTTAAGCTTGTGTTGACACCCAGTGAACACAAAACATTTGTGTAACTTTATACAATGTTGGACCAACGTTGAAGACGTTGGACCGACGTTGTATAAATGTTATAAGAATGTGTTGTGTTTGCTGGGCAGGTGGACTTTCTCTCAAACATATTACATTTGTCCAATGTTGTTTCAATGCTGGACCAGCGTCACAAACGTTGGACCAACATTAAAACAATACTGGGTCAATGTATCTTTAAATAGTATCTTGTAATCAGTTTAGTTGATTATATTAATGCCGTCACCCTATACAGTAGGTTACTGTATGCCTACAGCCATGTACTCTATATATGCTACTGTAGGCCTACACGTGACGGTCCCACGCATGCCCGTTTTGCAGCTGTATGTATCTTTAAACCTAACATGAAACAAATACACGAAGCTCTGTCCGCTGAGTGTTTCTGTCGCTTTCTGTGAGTCTGTGTGTCCCATTCATTTCTGTCCAGCGTGCAGGCAGTCAAACACGAGACGTTGACCCTATGCTGGGTTAATGTTGGTCCACCATCTACGACGCTGAGCCAGCTTTAGCCCAGTATTGGGTTACCGTGTCGTGTTTGGCGCCACACTGAATCTTGGCCAGCGTCACAAACGGCAGGCCAACAACATTAACTTTTGTTCAGCACCGGCGATGCTGGCCCAATATTTAACAGATATTGGGTCGGTGTCTGTTTGTACTGGCCGCTAGCAGTAATCACTACCAAGGAGGTGATATAAACTCCTTGGCACTAGCAGATCAGCGTGCAAGTGAACACAACCCCAGCAAACACGAGAAGTTGAGCCAGTGCTAGTTTGATGCTGGGACAGCGTCACAGACATGGGCCAGCATTGAACCAGCTTTGGGTCGTCTCGTGTTTGCTGGGAGTGTTGACAAGTCACATTGTGTTTCACACATTGGCGTGGTTTCGAAAAGGAATAATAAATTCCGCTTAATACATTTTCACTACTGTCCACAGGAGCCATTAAATAACATTAATTACAAAAGCCATTGACACTACATCTATCAGCTATCAAACTTTGTGGTTATGCTGCTGAACGGTGGTCAACTCCAGTCTTTTGTTTACAAAAAACTAGACCCTCCCAGTTATAGAACGATGTCTGGAATATCAAACATTTTTGAACCAGCGATTTGGAATTAAATTACTAAACATTTCAACATCAATATATCTTTTCATAATAGTCAGTACGGATTTAGAAAAGAACACTCAACTGAACTCGCGGCCTTAGAACACGTACAAGTAAATGATAGGAAATCTCGTAAAAATGGGCAATCGTAAAACTCTATTCTATATTTACACAGACTTATCAAAAACATTTGACACACTCGATTATAATATTTCATGAGCCAGGACTCTAAAGGGGGGGTCATTGGTACGATAAACATGTACAGCTTATTATTGTGTTTTTTTGTAACGGTTTACTAAGTGTTTTGCACTATATATTTTTGCAGGAGATCAGTGTGTATGTAGTAGCTTATTGCATGTTATCACGTTACACCCACCCTCTCAACTATTTACCATTTCATTTTAGCAATTATTAAAAAGTTGTTGACGATAAGTAAATAAAAACTCAATGTTATAGCTGTATTGTTTGCTTGTAGGTTTATATATAATATCTCTAACACATTATGATATTAAGCTTGATGTCAATAAACAGATCCTAAAATATAAGATGGATGTCTGTGGTAAATATCTTTCCATCATATAACGTCACAAATAAACCCACCATGTGAATTACTTGACCTTTCTATTTTCCAATGCAACATCGTTATTCATCATAATTTTTAAACCACTATATATTATAGTTGATTTTTTGTTTGTAGGCAAGTCTGAGTAAACTTATGCGTCATTAAAATCAACAGTACATTATATGATAAAGTGCATAATATGATAAGTTAGAAAGTGGTGTAAATATATGTATAAGTATTAAAATAATTTAAATAAATATACATGGAAATATTATATACATGATAAATACATAATACACATGTATCTGTATAATGTATTTCTGATGATAGATATATGTTTCCCGCATCTAAACCAGAGATAAAATTACTGCTATTGCTATAAATAGTAGAAAAAAGACACTCTGGAAAGCGTAGAGACCAATTGGTATACATAAAAATAGATGTAATTCAAGTATATTTCTTATGTAGAAACACAATATGTATTAATAAGCACACAATAAAACATTATAATGACATTTCATTAATAAAGATAGCCGACAATAGCTATAAATATATGCGTGGTCATTCCAGATAAAAATGTACGTATATAATGGTGGATAAAATATTCATTTATATTATACATAATCATGATAAGTAATGTAGCTGTATATTTCCATAGTGACGTAAAAATGGTCATAACACAAAAAATAGGCACCTAAATATGCGTGTCTGTACAATTTTTCACCATTTTGCTACATAGCTAAAGAGTTTTGGCGGTAACCCAATCGTGCACGACGTGCAAACTAATTATTGTGTTTCTTAGCAATGCATATCGATGGTGGAAGCGCAAAACCACCTACCGGTATCTAACAGATAGATGGTGAAAACGCAAAACCTCCTATCTTTTAGATGGATGATGGAAGCAAAACCACCTATCTGAAAAAATGAAGTTTTGAGTGAATCGATAATAACTGGACAATACTAACTATTCATAAAGATTGTTTACCAAAATGGATATGTGCATTAATAATTATTGTGCGCTCCTTTTAAAAAAATGTATTGACAAAAAAATAAAAATGACACATTATTAAGGTCAGTTAGATGTTTTTACTTTCAATTTTCTGAATTTATTTGACAATTAGGAGGTGCATTTCACGTAAAATTTCATTTCAAAACAATCAATCAATAATCTGATCAACATAAAACCATCATTTCATAAACTAAATGACACTTAATGATACACCTTGCCTTCATCTCTGTTGACAGTAATACATATAGAACACGGATAGGCCCACTGACAGGACTATGTAGGCGGGGCGGCAAAGCGGTGTTTCTTTGATAGTCTCAGATAATAAATCTGCATCGCAGGGGTGGATATGACAATTAAAAATCCAGAGTCAATTTGGAGTACACCTCAGTAGCCCCGCATCACACCCAGCTCTCAGTAGTTCTCCATCACACCCAGCTCTCCATCACACCCAGCTCCCAGTAGCTCACCATCATATCCAGCTCTCCATCGCACCCAGCTCTCAGTAGCTCTACAGCCCTCCCAACTCTCCATCACACCCAGCTCTCAGTAACTCACCATCATACCCAGCTCTCCATCACACCCAGCTCTCAGTAGCTCCCCATCACACCCAACTCTCCATCACACCCAGCTCTCAGTATCTATCCATCACACCCAGCTCTCCATCACACCCATCTCTCAGTAGTTCTTCATCACACCCAGCTCTCCATCACACCCACCTCTCAGTAGCTCTCCATCACACCCAGCTCTCCGTCACACCCAGCTCGCAGTATCTCTCCATCACACCCAGCTCTCAGTAGCTTTACAGCACACTCAACTCTCCATCACACCCAGCTCTCAGTAGCTCACCATCATACCCAGCTCTCCATCACACCCACCTCTCAGTAGCTCTCCATCACACCCAGCTCTCCGTCACACCCACCTCTCAGTAGCACTGCATCACACCCAGCTCTTAATCACACCCATCTGTCAGTAGCTCTCCATCACACCCAGCTCTCCATCACACCCAGCCCCAGCTCTCAGTATCTCTCCATCACACCCATCTCTTCATCACACCCACCTCTCAGTAGCCCTCCATCACACCCAACTCTTCATCACACCCAGCTCTCAGTGGCTCTCCATCACACGCAGCTCTCCAGTACACCCAGCTCTCAGTAGCTCCCTATCACACCCAGCTCTCCATCACACCCAGCTCTCAGTAGCTCCCTATCACACCCAGCTCTCCATCACACCCATCTTTCCATCACACCCAGCTCTATGTAGCTCTCCATCACACCCAGCCAGATATCAGCAGCTATCCATTACAAACCACCTCTCAGTAGATCTCCATCACACCCAGCTTTCAGTAGATTTCCATCAAAGCCAGCTCTCAGTAGGTCTCCATCACACCTAGCTCTCGGTCACACGCAGCTCTCATCAGCTCTAAGTCACACTCAGCGCTCCATAACACCCTGTCTCAGTAGCTCTCCATCACACCAAGCTCTACATCACACCCAACTCTCAGTAGCTCCCTATCACACCCAGCTCTCTACCACACCCATATATCCATCACACCCAGCTCACCATCGCACCCAGTTTTCCATCACAACCAGCACAGTTATCAGTAGATATCCATTACACACACATCTTAGTAGCTCTCCATCACACCCAGGCCTGAATAACTCTCCATCACAGCAAGTTCTCCATCACACCCAACTCTCAGTAGTTCTCCATCACACCCAGCTCTCCATCACACCCAGCTCTCAGTAGCTCCCTATCACACCCAGCTCACCATCACACCCATCTCTCTATCACACGCAGCTCTCAGTAACTCATCAGTACACCCATCTTTCTATCACACACAGATTTCAGTAGCTCACCATCACACCCAGCTCTCTATCACACACAGCTCTCAGTATCTCTCCATCGCACCCAGCTCTCCATCACACCCAGCTCTCCGTCGCACCCAGCTCTCCATCGCACCCAGCTCTCCATCACACCCGGTCCTCAGTTACTCTCCATCACACCCAGCTTTCAGTAGCTCTCCATCACATCCAGCCGTCATTATATCTCCATCACATTCAGCTCTCAGTAGCTCTCCACCACACCCAGCCCTCAGTAGCTCTCGATCACACCCAGCTCTCAGTATCTCACCATCGCACTCAGCTCTCATTCAGACTCGGCCATCAGTATTTCTCAATCACACCAGCCTTCAGTAGTTCCCCATCACAACCAGCTTTTCATCACATCCAGTCCTGAGTATCTCTCTATCACACCCAGATCTCTGTAGCTCCCCATCACACCCAGCTCTCAGTAGCTCTCTAATAAACCCATCTCTCTGTAGCTCTCCATCACACCAAGCCCTCAGTGGCTCTCCATCACACCCAACTCTCAGCAGCTCCCCATCACACCTAGCTCTCTGTAACTCCATCACACCAAACCCACAGTAGCTATCTGTCACACCCAGCTCTCTATCACACCTATATCTCAGTAGCTCTCCATCACACCCAGATCTCCAACACACGCAGCTCTCCATCAACTCACCCTCAGTAGCTCGCCGTCAAACCCAGCTCTTAGTAGCTCACCATCGCACCCTGCTATATGTTTAATATAAGCGCAGGCTCACCACTTTCAGCATCATTTGCTTGGCAGCTAGGAGGTTTTGTGCTTTTAACTTATGCGCTTAAAAGCTTATTTTCCATCAATGCATCCCTTACAAAAGTTGACAGATAATACAAAATTGGCAAAGCAACACTTAGAATGCAAAATCCTAAAAACATCTATTTTGCAGATACATGTGTAGGTGGTTTCGCGCTTCCGCCATCCATCTAAAAGATAGAAGGTTTTGCGCTTTCTTCATCCATCTGTTAGATAGGTGGTTTTGCGCTTCCACTATCGAGTATAATACTAAGTAAATGTGTGTGCTGGTAGTTTATGTGTAGTAGATTAATACGTGTTATCACGTATCATTTAGCAGTCCCAGAGTGTGAATGAATTAACCATATTACTTTCCAATTCAAAGTACGTTATTGACCAGAATTTAAAAAGTCGCATGTATTTTAGTTATATTTTTCAATATAGGCGGATATATATGTGGCATATTTTCAAGTTACGTTTGATGCAAATAAAATGGTCAAAACATATCAAATGTTGAGCTTAATATGTGTATATGTACACTTCTCACTCATTTACTGCATTGTCACAGCGATGGGTTCGAGTTGTAACTCAAGCTCATAAGCAGCACAAATTAGTATTTGTGTGTTTTGACAAGGCGTAAAATAAGTACTAAATATCTTAGCATGATAACAGTTTCGCATACTGAAAGTCTTCCCTTATGATACTCAAGAAACTGCTCATTGCATGTGAAACACCAAGGAAACACTATGGAAAAACAACTTTGCCTTGAGTGTCTGATGAAACATTCAGTTGAGATTTAGTCCCTCTCTTAGAAAAACACCATGGATTGATTTTCAGACAGCTGTGTGGTAGTGTGAATTAATGGTACAAAAATATCGCATCGGGGCCTAGAATAGCATATTAATATTTGAATTTGGATGACCATTAGTGGTCAAAATAAGGTGATCAAATTTAAATTGTTTCTAACTTGAAATATATCGAAAATAAAAAAACTGCCATTTTTACTTGTTTACATGCTACCTCACCGAAGCCATACAATACCACTGCTCTGCCGTGCGAAGCCAAAAGGCAGTATCTGCCTACTTCACAAATAAGCAGATACTGCCTTTTGGCATTGCACGGCAGTGCTGACCTGGTTGGGTGAACGTCCAGAGTCTAACATAACACATTCACATTTACAATTTTTCATCCTCACAAAATATTTACATCCAAATTATATTTTGTTATATTCTTAGCACGGTGCATTCCATAACGTCACACCCATTGAATGTTTCTATCGTTATTAGGGTTCGCAACCAAACACAATTGTGTCCAGTTATTTAGTGATTCGCCATAAGATATCTGGAGGGAGGTAGAGTTTTTGTTTGTTGCATATTGTTTTACCTCTGCAAGAATTTTTTTTAGGTGGCGGTGAATTTCAGACAAACTTCTTATGTTTCGCTGAAGAACGGAATTATTAAATTTTGTCGTATGCCTTCCCTATTCTCTACGTTATCATTTGCTGGTTTATTCTGGTCAACATATTATTCATAAATTCCGTCAACAATTTTTTTTTCTGCTCATATTTTCAACAAACTTTTTTTTTTAACTTTTTTGGTGACGATTGTTTTCATATTCCCGCTAGCTCCCCTCCCCCTCAAATATATATTGGTGCGTCCCTTTTGTAACTTGAACTAGTCGAAAAAACAAGCTAGGAGCACTATCTCTCATGGTACACACCTCGCCACATGTTGTCTCTACAACGATATTAATAGGTTGAAAAATGTTTTTTCTGGAGCAAAAAATATCACCCACGCATTACAAATCTAAGTGTTTAACCTCCTATATTTATTCCATCATTGGCATAATGAATTGTTTACTTAAAAAAACGGTATATTATTTATATAGTTTATATAAAGGCTAATAACACAACTCCATCTCAAAAGGTGGACATATATGTCACCCTGAAAAACTTCAATTAGTTCTGGGACACCTTAAGCTACCAGATTGAGAATGCTGTCATACCAAATATTGTTTACTATACATGTAGAATAAGATGGTATGAATGGTTATGTGTACCTTTTTGTGGTACCGATGACATGGCTCATGGACTATAATATGCGCATAGGAATACAACAATTTTACGGTCTGACACAATCTCCATTAAACCTATACTTGAGGTATGTGTGTGAACAGAAACAATGTATTCAGATGCACGTTCTAACGTTACACTCATAGCCCTTGTGCAGTAAATCAAAGTTTAATTATTGGCCAATTGCCATTCATTATCTTCATAAACAATATTGTATTAGTAAGAAAATATATAAATTTTATAAATATATGCAGATTGTACAATTATTCAGCCTATGCTTAAGGTAAATGCAATATCTTCCGAAACCTGATTAGATTTTGTAACACATTCCAGTAAGCACAAAACATTTGTATAACATTTATACAATATTGGATCAACGTCGCAGATTAGCGCTACTGAGGAGAAACGAAAATTCGCAACTTCTAATCTTCGTGAAAAGTTAAAAAAAAAACCAGATCTACAGTTATAGGAGGTTTTAAAATTATGACATGACATTTTAACGTCATATATGTCATTGTCATGTGAGGATATTACATAATATTATCAGAAAATTAATTAAAATTTCAGAATATGACTGGCAATAGTAGAGGATGTGACAGTTTAATGTCAAGATGTACACATTTTCATGACACAATTAAAAGTCTTTACAGACTTATTTGTAAGAAATATATATATATACAACATCTACAATAGGGTTTAGTTCTGTAAAGTCACATCTGAGTTTACAGACTTTTTTCTCATGGGGGAGGACCCCCAGGGCCCAGACCCCACCCCTTTTAACCCCCCCCCCCTCACTCAAACACTCCTGGCGGAAACTCTGAGGATTGTATTATAAATTAAATATTATGCGAATATGAAATAATAACATTGGGAACGGTTCATTTTTTTCAGTATTTTTTTCGACTTTCACACAAATACTGTGCACTCACAGTAAACTAATTCAATATCACGTGTTTCAACAACAAATTGACCAGTCCAGGCCCAAACATGCTAAATTAACGTGGTCATGGTGCTCAATGAGTGAAAGATCACTATAATGATGCCACACATTCCTCCGATTCATCAATTATGCATCAACAGGTGACTTCAAGCATCTTGATCATCATTAGCGTAAATGAGTGTTAATTAGCCACATACCAGAGGATATGTGATTGATACGACTGGTCACACCACCAGAACCTTCAAGCCACTTTTAACAATGTGAGTCAGTGAGAAAGGAATTTGACGCAAATTCAAGCTTCAAGCGACGAAAATATGTGTATAGGCCCTATGTAATAAAAAATGAATTATTTGATTACCGAGTAGCTGATACAAACTATTTAATATTTTTTTGTAACATTGTATTTGGTGTGAAACGTGTTTGAAAACGTATAATAATATGAGGCCTATCAGGACAGGGAATAATATAATATATACCGCCGTGCAAAGCCAAAATGCAGTATCTGCTTACTTCACAAGTAAGCAGATACTGCCTTGAGAATTTGCAGAGCAATATATACAATCGTTATTGTCTGTCTTGCCGGAGATTATCTGAAGACAGCAAGGGTATAAACAATCCCGTTGTGCAGATGGTAACATTACCTCTTCTCGGAAATTGCCAGCCCATCCCGACGTTTGTCAAGCCTGTCTGGTTGGACCTTCACTGTCTCACATAATACATCTCTTCTTTGTGTTCCGGTTACCTCATTAAAATTTCACTCCCTGCTTCCTGAAAAGTCCGGAAAATTCATGCAGCATGGATCTAGGCCGGAAGACGTCTTGGAAAGTAAAAGTTCTCCAAAAGACTTTGACAGGGCATGGCATGGTAAACAGTAGGCTATAGTTTGGTTGTTACCTATTGTCTAGGAGAGCATACATATAAAACGTATCTGTCGTTTGCCGTCTGCCACCTGTTCACAATTCACAAGAAATGCTTTCCCTCTATTCTTATCCGATTTCAGTTTTGTTTAGTTTATTTGAAAGAGCTCGTGGCTGTGCATAGAACTGCTTCACATATTTCAGAAATTTTAATTCGTAATCAACTTGCCCTAATTAAGGATGAGCTTCTGTGTCATTGACACCCTGGTGCTGTATTATTTTTTTTATTTTTCAATGTTGTTCTTAATTTGTAGTCACATGGCCAGAGGTGAGGCCAATTAAGGACTTATTTTGTCACGAAAAAATATGGAAAGCCAGTAAATATAAAATATACGTGAAAACCTGATAACTCCGATCCTTATAATTATTGCTGAGTCTTGAGTCTGGATAGAAGTGTAATCTGATTCATCTCACAATCATCAGGTTATATACATACGCCATCGTTGGGAAGTCTACGACGTTGGACTACGTTAAAACAGCATTGATTTAATGTTTGTGTTGGCTGGGGATCATCTCAGCACAAGTCACCAACCACATCAAACCCGAGCCTTTAGGAGGGCTTGATGTGATGACGAGTGCTGAGTTCAGCCCATCTCGCCCTACCCAACAATTTTCTCGTACAAATATTTTTCTGAAACGGCAAAATCGCGCAGTGACGCATATGGGAAAGAGTTCGAGATGAACTGATGAAAGCCAACAGCATTAGTGCGATAATGTATTTTCCCGTACGCATATTTATCTGAAACGGAGAAAGCAGTAAAGCGTCCAATGGAAAAGCCGAGATTTTACTATACGTTTGTACGACAAACGAGGTTCTCCTTTATCCGGTTATCTACATCTCTTACTACTACATCCATAATCACTACTTCTCTGAAACAAGCTTTACATATCGTCCCCTTGGCGTTAGAAGGTGCCAAGCTGCCACTTTGTAAAGTGGCAGTTTAGCACCTTCTAGTTCCAAGTGGACGATATACCTAACTAAGATGTATATACCCGGGTTAGTTTGGTATTCAATTTTAATTTCTTCGCCCACTCATAAAGATGCATTATTGTGGGCAAACTACTTGTACTTTCACGTGATCAATTGACATGAGTAAAGCGAGTTTTTGAAGGAATGCATACTACATTAATAACTGTGTTTCGCATGCCATTGGACATGACATTTAGTATATTTTGTGAGAATGGATGGTATGAATATAAATGTTGATAAATTGATGAAGTCTTAATGCAAATCCGGAGAAGCCTGATTAGGCATGTGTATTTGAAGTCAACATTGCTGCCGTTAGTGTAGTCCGGACACAACATCACTACAAGTATTGCAATCATCAAGAACACGATAAATTACACCTACCATTGGCATATTATTTCAATGCCGGAATTATGAGACATGACGTCGTGTATGTTTTTTTGGAATGCACGTTCATCTTTACTTATAGCAGTCTAAGCCCGAGCCCAGCTAAAATATAACTCCAGCGGTAGCTAATGAAATTACTCATTTTTTACATTTTATTTCGCAAATAATGAAATATTTCGCTTAGGAAGGGTTAATGGTTGTTGACGTATATACCAAAAGCAACAACAGCTACTGATCTTATATTGAGGATTCGTTGTGTAACATGTCCCACGGACATCTTACAATTATATTATTATATAAATATAATTGTTTTCTATATTGATTTGATCTAGTGAGTCTTGAAAATACAAAATACAAAAAAATTGTGTACTGTTGCCATGGAAACCGTTTCTAGGGAGTAAGGGTACGTATTCGAGGGGTATGATAAAAACCTTTTATTGATTGCCCAAGTGTTTTCTGTACACGTAGACAATTTCATGTGCATTGGAATAACCGTTTAAAAGATATCATAATATGTGTATTGAGTAATTATTTTTATTTAAATTTCATTAAAAAAACTCGGGCTGGAAAGGGTTAAACCAATTACAAAACATAAAAACCTCAAATGAACGAGATAAATTGATTTATTTGAACAAGTAATAAATGTGAAGAAGGATGGAGTCAATTTTAGCTCAGACGGTAGTTGATTCTAGTTTGTTGTGGTTCTAATGTAGTATGAGTTCGATTTTTTTTAATACAATTTGTGTAGAATCTGGTGTGGAGCACAATAGTTCAGTTGTCGGGTCTACAAAGAATATCGATAGGCAAAGCCACTTCCCTGTGTGTTCCCTTCCAGGTCATGCAAGCTTGTCAACCAACTGAGACGAGATAAGTCATGAAGTCCGTCCTGTAATTGCCCGATACGTATCGTGTCGCCCTGCATTGGATCTTTTATCTGATACGTCAGCCAGCCAGTTGGTTTGTGGCTTAAGCAGTGAACAGAGAGTTGGTTTGATGTTGGTTTGTGTCAATGTCAAAACATCGTGTTTACTTAAAATCTAACCATGTAACTAATATATTGCCTAAGAATGTAGTTAATCGAGGCATATCACGAAAACACAACATAGTGATTCATTATAACGATAAATACCCTGAGTTCTTCTTATTACTATGGATTACCCACATGTCCACCTTACACATGATGGTTCCAATATATCTCTCGGCGCATTTTTTGTTGATTATATTAATCGTTGACAGTAAATCATAGCTTTGGGTCGGATGCTGTCATTGTGATTATGATTTATATAAACTAATTCAGACTCATTTACCATGTAAATTGTCGTGTGATTTAAGCAAATTAACCATATTGTATATACATGTGCATATATTCTTTTCATGACAAATAAGTCAGTAATGACTTTATTTATGTCAATAAACATCCATCTATCTCATTCAGACGTTCATTCAAACTTTGTATTTTTGGTGAAAATATGTTCGTGTCAGATCAGTTTGATTGAATGGAAAGCCAACGTCCGTCCGCCACCCCCGCCCCCCGCCAGCAAACACGATACGTTGACCCAATGTTATGTTAATGTTGGGTCAGCGTCGAATACGATGGGCCTACATCAACCCTAAATTGGATCAACTTCTCGTGTTTGTTGAGCCTTCACTTTTCGCTGTTCTAGCCTAACATCACCTGATGACCGGCCCATCTATTTTAACGTTAACATGTTTGACCCTTAACCCTTTAACCGCCGGTGTCGCATATATTCCGGTTTTCATTTTTTATCAGCACATTAAGTACCAGATTTTAAAAATGTTTAAGATAAAATGTGACATCAACCAGCAAGATTTGAAAGAAGTTGACCTCCATTTTGTCGAATCTGAATAATTTTCACTCACTTAAAGTTGTGGATCGCGTCAGCGAGACACAACTTCAAGTGGGTGAAAGTTCAAAATGAATAATTTGGTGGTTAAAGGGTTAAAGTGATATTTATAATCACAGAATCTACAACAGTTTTTCTACACTCTTTGATAAAATCACGTACGTCATCTTTCCAGTTATTGGCGCTGTTTGAATTTTCAAGCCACACCCTCTAATTATTTCGACAACTCATGTTATGCTCTAGTTGTGCACAGTCATATGAATAATTGCTTGGTGTAAAAGTCAGAAAATGCACCACTCCAGTAGCTGTCATAGGACGTAAAACAAATAAACCATGCATGAAACTTTTATGCACAGCAGAATGAGTCGGCACCAAGAGTTTCAGAGAGTACAAGATACTTCAAATAATTACTGTGTCTAGATATTGTAATAAAATATGGAATTTCAAAGAGTGCATAGATATATAATTTTTAATTCGTCAGACCCCGAAGAAGTAATGCATGACTTGCATATATTTTAGATATGGCTTGTGCAAACCAGAGCCGGCCATCAGCATATCCATTTCTCCAAAAAACCTCATTCCAGTATGAAGAGGATAAGTCCTTAGCACGAGTTATATTTTACAAACCACACGCTTGTGTGGCTGTGACCAGGGAGTGCAGTATAGTATAATTTATTGGAGGTAAGTATTGGTTTGATTGTCGGTGTCATATAGAGTATAATAGTAATGATAGGTAGAAAAAATGAGTTTTTCCCTGGATAAGCGCGTTGAGAATGCAATATATATGCATGGTGCCAGACAAACGTTGTGGGTTAAGGCAAATTAAAAGAAATAGCATTCCGCATATTTCTTTTCTTTCTTAATATCCCGATTTAATGGATCTATGTGGTATTAATAATGTAACCTTTAGAAGATGTAGGCTATTTTGATGCAAAGAGATTCAGATTTTTTAAATATCTTCTATGTGAATGTTTACTCTAGGAATTTGACATTTCGCCATTATCATGATTATATCATGTACATTTCCACAGCTATCAAGTGGTCATGAAATGAGTTTTTCCCTGGATAAGCGCGTTGAGAATGCAATATATATGCATGGTGCCAGACAAACGTTGTGGGTTAAGGCAAATTAAAAGAAATAGCATTCCGCATATTTATTTTCTTTCTTAATATCCCGATTTAATGGATCTATGTGGTATTAATAATGTAACCTTTAGAAGATGTAGGCTATTTTGATGCAAAGAGATTCAGATTTTTTAAATATCTTCTATGTGAATGTTTACTCTAGGAATTTGACATTTCGCCATTATCATGATTATATCATGTACATTTCCACAGCTATCAAGTGGTCAATATCGTGTACTTGTCACATGACACATACATGAACAATATCACCAAACATATAAACACCTACATTTTTTTACACGTATCACTATACTTATGATTCTCTGCAAGATGAGCAGCAACCAAATTTGCTAATCATGTATTAAACGCAAGAACGAAACAGGTATAAATACTATGGTTCTGCAGAACACTATTGACTATTGATCAAGGATATAAACGAATATGCCTTGACTCAGAGGTTGGCCAATGAGCATTTAAATTTTGATAAACACATTTTATTCCCACTGTAAAAACAACAGACGAGCCTACATGATATTTAACACGAAGGCGACAAGCAAAAATGGCTCTAGAGCGAACAAGTGGTGAGCGACAGGTTGCCTAGCATTCACTAAGTCACGATGCCCATAATTATGTTCAAGTACACAATGAGACATATTTGCAATGGTGGGAGAAAACATCTTGGGCATGTTGACTGCATTGCATTCACAGGTATATGTGCATATCTTATCAGGGGCGGATCCAGAGAAAAATCTGACAGGGTTCCAACTTCCATCCATTAACCATATACTGATATATACTATATAGGCCTTCTGTAGATCTGGTAATATTCGCGAGGTTTTAATTTTCACGAAGAGGACAAATTCGCGAAAATTATTATTATTGGCGCTTAGTAGCCTAAAATTAGCTTTCATGGCTAAGTAACTTACATAGCCGTGAAAGCTGAAACTCCCCTCATCCATCGTTTAGTTATTACAAGAAAAGGCGTAGACCACATAGGGCCTACACCTTTACTATATAACAATTGCGGAAATAACTAAACACGACACGTGCCGACCTTCGCAAAAGGCAGCTCAAACGCTGGTTTAATGTTGGGCCAGTGCCGTCCAACGTTGGGTCAGCGTTGGTGTAACTTTTATTGTTAGTTGGGCAGTGGCAATGTACTCTCAAGCTGGTATTGTTATACAAACACATCACTGCAGTAGGCTAACTAGCAAAATCGTTCCAATCACTGAATTATATGATCAATAAATAGACAAATTGATGATGCACTTTATTCTCGAGTTATTTTTATTCAGGGTCACGCACTATCGGCTAATATATAAGATATACATTGCTGTTGAGTCTTCATAGAGACTGTGGTGAACATTCACTGTAGTCATTTTCGATTATATGTAGCGCTATTAAATAAAAAATAAAAATTCGAAATTCGCGCAAATTAAAACTTCGCAAATATTACCAGATATATATCAGTACAAAAAGTACAAAAATGTCAAGAATAATAATTGCGCTAAAGTTGAACAGAACAAACTTACTACAATTTCAATGTGTAGAGCGCTTTATTGAAATCTTTGGAAATAACGGGTGGTGTGAGCGTTATGCAATAGTCGGTGCCCAATGCATAATGTTGGCCTATACTGCCGTGCAAAGCCAAAAGGCAGTAACTACTCGCGTTATAAGTAAGCCTTTTGGCTTTGTTGAGCAATGCACATTATGAATTGACTGTTAATTACACCTGCTTCAGGTGTTACCCCCACCCTTCCACACCTCTTAGTGCCAGCGTTTATCTTGAGATCAATGAAACAGCCTGATTGGCCAACAAAGAAAGATATGCTATCAGGTTTGTTTTGGAACCCTGTCATCAAAAATCAATTAATTTACTGATTTTTAGGTCTCAAACCTTGTAATTTGACAGATTTGAAAACTCCGGAACCCTGTCAACCTGGTCTAAATCCGCCTCTGCATATGTCAAAAACGTAATCAATGGCGACCATATTGAATTTTAGCTCTACAAATAGATTATTATTTTTGCGCTAATTAAAACATATGTTTTTTCTGATCACAAAAATACAAGTTTAGACACCAACAAGTTATTTCTAGCATGCTTGAAAGTGAAGATAATGCCCAGTATAAGATTCACCGTGTGATGTCTGCTGCCAATAAAAAATATAATTTAAGCCTTTAACCCAAATGAATTGCTCGTTAATCTTTTTCAAAGTTTGTCAAAAAACATGAAGTAATTTTGTTGAACTGTATATCTTTAATGACTGGAATACCACGTTTACCAAAAAAAAATAGCTGCTATAATATTTCTAATAATTGATGTTTTTTTAATCGGACAAAATTTAATGTAGGACGATATTATTTCCGCGTGAAAAATAGTTGGAATGCATTCAGAAAAGTTGTGCGCCCTGAGAAAAGGGTTAAATGCTTTATTGCACCGACGTTAACCATTAAAGCATTGAAATATTTTACATTTATCAAGTGAACAAGCTATTAGTTTATTTTTTAATGTGGGGATCGACTTTAGACGTCAGAATATGACTCTGTATATGTCAGATTATGACGTATAAAGTAGATCACCGCGCTGGAAGGAATAAACTGATACCCGTTCATTAAACTGATAGGCCTATTTGTTAATTAAGTAACTATTACTTACACATCAAGCTTCCTAAATACCAGGCATCCTGACAGTAAAGCTCAGCTAGACCGGTAGGCATGCAGGCAACCAGGACCATCAGATCAGCCATGCTCAGATTCACCAGAAAAACGTTAGTAGAGCTCCTCATACTTCTGTTTCTACCAACCACTGCAGACACCAAGATGTTACCAGAAACGCCAACAAAGAAGATGACGGCGAAGCTAAACGTTGTGTAAACGTAAATGTAGCTGGGGGTGTGCATGTTTGTCCTGGGAGCTGCAGTGACAAAGTCACTCTGGCTTACACTCTCATTATTGTTGGTCATTGTAAAAGTAGTGTTCAAGAAATAGTCGTTAATTGTAGGTAATTTTGTCATCCCAGCCTTAGTAAGTGCCATGTCGAAAGGGACGATGCGAGCGCGAGTGTAACTTCAGACCTGTTGCACATATAGATAGTGTGATTGGTGGCAGTTTGTTGTGAGGTGCCCCTTCTCTGCTGTGGCTGAATGTGATCTCATCCCGTTCACCATCAGCGTACAGCCACACAGCTGCAGGCAGCAAGACAGACGACCGGCCAGTGTGTGACAGCAGCGAGACAGGGCAACCACCGTGTGGCAACAGCAAGAATGGCCAACCACTGTGAAGCGCTCATGCAAAGTGATCATCAGTCACAACCAGAACAGCCCACATTCCAATCTGATAGCTGTGTGAGATATTCTGATCCACATGTGGGTCATGTCTGGGGTGTCAAAACTGGCCTTGTTACGTTCCCATTATGTGCGGTGGAAACAAAGTAGCTCTTGAAATCAGGATGACAGAACAATGAGATCCCCATGGCACGAAACTACTCTCCTGCCAGCTCGTACAATACGTGAACCTGAGCTGCTCATAAAGTCCGTGTTTATTGTTTGCACACTGGTTTATGTGGCAAAGTATATCTGCAAATAATTAGCGGTTCCACAGGCCACATTGTATGTCTATATGGTAGGTCTGATAAGCCTACAGTGCAAATCCAAAAGCAACTACTACTTGAAACGTAAGCGGCTGCTGGCTTTGCGTTTTGCAAAATCTGAATTATCTTATTCAGCAGTGGCGGTCAAGTGCTTAGGCATATTACTCGCACTTAGACCCATTGTCAGGATGCCACTAGACTAACGTATTGCTCGACTGTGTTTAATTAGAATATGTATATGAGGCAGACATCACGTCATATAAATGGTTGTGTCGTTTTGTCCGTCTTGATTGATATTTACAGTTTGGTCTAAGATCTTCCCGCTCATTGTCTGCAATCTCGCTGTTAGACAGCGACTTCGGATGGCCAACATAAATGATAAACATAAACATGTAGGGATTTAGCTATTAATTTACGTTTCTTCATTGCATCGCCTAGCTTTGCTGGGCATATAATATTGATTATTCTGAGAAACCACATCACAATTCACAATGTGACTGCACTTAATGAGTTTAAAGTGTGTACGCCCCACCCCCTTTTACTCGATAGCAACGAGGTTTGTGGACAGTTTCCAAAATATCCATCATTTCTCAGATTCATGTCTTAACAATTAATTTCAAAACCGGAATATATTTAAAAAAGACCTGTTGCAGTTGATATAAACACCGATACATGCAACAGTCAATATTATATCTACAAAATTACGGAAGAATCGAATGGAGATGAAAGATGTGTCGCACTTAGATTCACAAAAATATGAAAATCTCTCGATATTTCTATTTTGGCGGCTGTTATCTTGGATTATCCCATTCTGGGTTATATTCTGGACGCTAAGAAAAAAAATATTGGCACGATATATTATGTCTTCAGTATATCCATGACATGATATGTGCCGATCTTGGTGTTGAGCTACAAAACCCTCAATTATTTCACATATCCGCCACACTAATTGCGAAAATCTGATAAATATATCTGTACCAATAACTTACCAAAAGCTCTGCTGATAATATTGTCATGTGATTGTCCATCAAAGTAATGAATGGTACCCGTATGTTCAACATTGATGTGATTGTATTTATTTTTTTATGTAAAATGACAATTATTCAGCCTTTTGGCTGCCATGTCTTTTTAGTTGAATAAACACCAATTATAACATATAATCATGTTTAAAGCAATACCCTGGATGCTTAGAAAAAAAAGGGTCATATTTAATCAGATTTGATCTGTGTAATCATATGGGACTAACGAATAGTACGACTGCCTTTAATTTATTCACTACTGTACATGTACATCACCATTATTGTTCTAATATGTGTATATCTATTATCATCATATTAAACTTATTATCAGGTAATGTACACCCCACATTCATGTGTTCTGATCTTAATTCAAAGAGTTATTGAGTCATTTCCTTCTTTTGATTTTAGATTGTAGAAATTACTACGTGGCAATAGCACTGTAGTGGCTTTCCCATAAATTAATTAAGGGACGGGTGAGAGCTCTTAATTTATATAAGTAAATACCGCTATAAACATGATAAACATATGTGCTAGTGAACTGCATTGGTGTACATGATTGTATAATTCGAAGAGAACAAAATCAACATAATTAACTGTGTAAAACAACTAATGTGATGTATATTTTTCGGGATTTCAATCTGTAAATGACGTCAGCAATTCTAGCTATATACTTTGAATGCATATACAATAATTTGTTGTATTAACTAATAATAATGGTTAGCATGATTAGATAATGGTTAGATCAGATATATATTATTTTTTTTCCTGGCAGGATGAATTATTGCAAACAGTCTTACTGCGAGGGCTCTCTTGACACCGGGGTATAGCACAAAGGTTATTTTAAGGTAACATCAAGGTCAAACTGGTAAAAAATGTAATAAATATCCACTTTGTATCCATTTCAACCATTTTAGTAGTGCAGACATCCATTACAAAAGAAAGGTGTTTAACATTATTGGTTAGATATAATCCCAACACACTTTTCTGGACATTGACTGCAGAGCCACCTGGATGGCAATATCCCCTTGGTATCCCCCTTATAACACCTGGCCTTGTGTTTTGTTTTTACTTGTGTTATTTACTGGGGTACTGCCCGAAAGCAACGTGAAGCTTATGTCAAGGTTACAGACACTCTTACATCTATCTGTGATGTGTAGACTACTATAATGTGTGAAGAAAATATTGTTCAAAAACTGTTCAAATGAAATACAATTGCATATGTGATGTATATATTTTTTCAGAAATACAAATATTTTTCTAGATATAAAACCGGAAATGGCATCAGGAATTCCAGTTATAGATCAATACAACTATTATTAGCTGATGATAATGGTTAGCATGGTTAGATAATGGTTGGAGCATTTTCGGTCTGGTACAATAACTTATTACAAACAGTTTTATTGTGAGGTCATTTCTATTACTTCACTGGGGAAGGATCCACCGTATTGTGATCTATTTATCCTTGTGTTAATGTCATAAGAAGGATCTGAAAAAGCTAAAAAAATATCATTTCACAAAGATTGTCTCTTTGTCTCCCATTCTTCATCCAACAGTTGGTGAGAAATTTGATGTCATAAAATAGAGAGAATCATCGGTAAATAATTGGAAATTCTGCGATAATTTGGTGATTGTTTTCAGATCATTCGGCAAACAATTTGCGAGCGTGGCGATCGATCAATCGGCGACTGTTGAACTTGGGTAATATTCGGACAAGATTTGTGGGATTTTGCAAATTTGGAATTTGCCAATGTCGCCAAATATATAGTCACTAGCCCTGCGATCCCAATTTAATGAATGTGAAGGACAACAATTATGTATTAATGACCTGCATCCACTAGATCATAGCCAATTTTCCCCATATCGTTCAAAACAAAGATGAATTAGAGTGTTTTTCCTGTTGCCGGACCAATAAACTCACAAAAAGCTAAAAGCTTTAATCCTGCTAGAAAGAAAATGTAAAAAATTTATTGCTCAGCACACGTTGCTCAACTACACTACACATGGGCGATCGTGGATATATACATAGATTAGGCTACATGTAGAAAAAAATCAAAACCAAATAAATATATACTTTTATGTTCTCTGTGGTACAATTCAACTCATATATCAAGAACAAATACTTTCCCTATGCCGTCCAATTGCTAGCCTATATATAGACTGAATGTGCTGCCTTATTATGTGCTAGATTACTTCAAGGTCGGAATCCGCCCGAAGTGAGCTGTGGGAGTCACTGAAGGATCGTATTTCAGCAGAATGGCTTTAGAAATGGGAGTCGAATCTTCTGAGATACACATTCTTACACGTATTTGCTGTTACAGTCACCAGCGCTCCACCTATAGTATGGAAACCACGACCACTTTTAATCAACCGAGCGAGTGGCAAAGGTCTGATAGTACTGTTGATTCCACCTTGGTATATGGTCCTTTCTTTAGAACTTCAATTCTTAGAAGTACTGGTTGGTGCGACCAAAAAGGCGTGAATCTTTTTTTAAATAAATATTTCGATTTTTTGCTGTCACTCATCACCATATATCCCAACCGACCAAAAAATACAATTAAATGCGTATTGGTAAAAAATAGGCCGAAATTTAGTGACAGTTCTTCGATCATTTTGCAAAAAAAAAATGAAAATTATTGTTAATGCTAGAAAAGCATCCCAAACTCCTAGGCCCCGCTTTAGTCTGTATGAGTGATTTAGACAAAAAATGACCTAATATCTTGTAAATATAGTTGTAATGGTTTTCCTCATGGGCCAAAATCCTAAATGTCTAGGATATAATTATTGAAAGAACCAAGGAGACAAGTATATATTCAGCTAGTAGGCCTATTCCTTCCACCACCATCGCTGATAAGTCAGTGTACGCCGGTCAATCCTATGCGACGCTGCCCAACATTGAAACATAATCGGGTGATTGTACTTGTTGGTTCTGACTTCCTTATGTGTGACGCTTTATGTCCGGAAGGCCACTACTTAATCTTAAATCGCAAGTGGTAATTTCCCATAAATTGTCCATTTTATATTTTTTTTAAGATATAGGCTTATATTTCCTATTTTAGATTGTTTTCTCATTTGCAATGATCATAATTTTATCATACGTGAATGAAATATATATGATAACCGTGATTAATAATGTATTGATAAGCATTACACTGCAATTTACAAGCAAATTATTCTTTTTTCATGAAACAATAATTAAAATGTATCTATTTTCAAAAATGTTTAAAATAGTGTCACAAAAACATTAATAATAAAGATAGAAATAAACATAAAATAATATCCTATTGTACTTTAAAACTAGTTCTCTACTATTTGGTATTAAAACATTATACCCCAAAAAATATATAAATATAAAAAAATGACTGAATATGATGCTGTCAAACATACCTTCGGTTAATAAATGTATCTAGTTTTCGCGACAAAAAAAATAATATCATAATTAAAAATGATAATAATAATATATGTGTGACGTCGTGTAAAAACCAGGCTTACGTTGCAAGCGGTCATTTCCCATAAATTGAAAATTTGTGTTAATAAATCGTTTTTTTTTGTCAAAATCACGACCTGTAATGTATTGAGATCACTTTTCTAAGCAGCATTTTTGTGAACGGTTTTCCTCGTGATATTCAATGAATGTTTGCATCGGGAGTTTGAGATCAACGAGTGTCCTCTTCACATAGTTTGTTGCTGTGTACATGAAATGGCGGTCAATGTGGTCGAGTCTGCGGCAATGCGAGTTGGGCAGACTGGCCATACCGGATACAAAAATGACCAAACTGTCATTTTTTACAAAAGAAGTGAAAAATGTGTGATGCGACTGATTACGTCCAGATGGGTCCCATATCACCCTATGTTGAAAACTGTGATTTACTTGTCGACATATGCGCTTGTTAGAAAGACTATCGCGCATGGCATTATGTTAAAAAAATATCATTCTGTATGACAAGTCTACAGAGGGTGCATAATTTATAAGAGGATATATACAGTAGTGGATAGTAAACAACTGTTTGAGCGCTGCTTACTCAGCCACAACTGTATTGCTCCCCCGATTATTTACCATGGCACATTGAGACAATAAGTGGCACTGCGAAAGCTTGCTTTTATCATGGCACGCTCGTTTTGAATATTTTATTTGTAACAATACACATACATATCATACACAGTCAATGATAGTATATTTTTAGAAATGTTAATACTTAGCTATAATAATTATTATCACATCCCTTTACATAGTAACTATTCAGCACAGCCAAAATACAGTATCTGCTTACTTTACAAGTACGGCGATACTGCCCTTTGGCTTTGCTGAATTTCCTAAGTAAATTACATACAGGCTAACTACACTTTTACCAGTTTTGTTTACTCCAGGCCAGTTTATCGGACCCCGTTTGCAATGAAAGAGGCAGAGCGTGTGACTTTGTATTCGTGTACTGGAGTCATGGCTATAAAATTAACCAGGGTAGACTTTTAAAGAGTTAGACCTAAAGTCACAGGAAGCGAAACTCTGAGATGGCCGCCACGCGCACTTTAAAAATCTATGAGTGCTCAGAATGTTTAAAAAACACTTGGAAGATTCATTTTGGTGTCTACACCTTGGTTTTCAGGTATGGAGAATTCAGAAAAATAACAGACTTCGAAGCAATACAATGAGTGGAAATTCAAGATGGTCTCCAGCTAACATGAAAAATCGATGTCTGCGCTCATAACTTTTAGACAATACACCTATGGGATTTATTTTGGTGTCTACACCTGGGCTTTCAGGTATACGGTATTCAATAAAAAATAAAAGAAAATACTTCAAAAGAATAAAAAACAGGATGGCCGCCATTCTAACATAACAAATCTACATAATGTTCAAAACTTTTCCAAAAAACTTCACGTAGAAGATTCGCTTTAGTGTCTACACCTAGGTTTTTAGATACGAGGAATTTTAAGAAAAGCTAGAAAGCTTAAAGCAGTACAACGCACAGATATTCAAGATGGCCGCCACGCTAGCATGAACAATTTGTATGTTTATAACTTTGAAAACAATCCAACTAAAAGATTTATTTAGATATTTAGACTTCAAACCTATACAATATGCATGAATCCAAGATGGCCGCCATGCTAACATGAAAAACTATCTGCTGTAAAGTCTGAGCTCGGGTTTTCGTCCCTCGCTCTGATATTCAAGTTTCAAATAAACTCTCCACTAACTCTTAAAAAAAATCAGTATTGTGAGGAGCCTCAGACAGACAGTGCTCAAATTTCGAATCATGTGTAAGTGACAATGACATTTCTTCATTCATTATGCAGATGCAACATCGTCCCTCGTCCTGGCATTCAGGTTTCAAATAAACATATATTTCTCTCCCGCTCACTCGAAAATATAACATGTAGATATTGTGGGGGCGAATTTCGATTCCTGTGTCTGGATGACAGTGACATCTAATTCGTCTCAACATCTTAAGGACACTGTCACACAGTTTAACCTATAAATTATGTGCAGAAAGGCGGCATTAAACCCTATTCATTCCATTGCGGAAGAACCCGTGACCACAATTTCATTCATTTAACAAACAATAATAAAACGCTGACAATATTATGGTTCGCATATGATCGATATTTTTTTATAGACCGTTTACATTTCAACTTTGACATATTGGTAATTTATTTTTTTTTAAATATTTTTTGCATATGTTTTTTAATGCGGAACGAATCGGTTATACGTTTTCATTGTCAATATCCCACGAATTTGAACAGTTTGGGTCACTGTATGTGTGAGCACCAAGGAAATATATCGGCCGCAGCGGAACTCGAACCCGCTACCCCCAGGAACCACGCTACCAATGAGCTGTCCACCTTTACCTCAGGCATATTTTAGAACAACTAAAATACACTAATATGTATATAGATCTACTATATTTATACCACAAGCCAATGTGATTAGCATACATTTTCGACGATTTTTTATGATTTGACCTTTAGATCGTGACCTTGGTGTGACCTTGAATTCACACTTCTATCCAGCATTATGTTTAAATAGTAGCACAAACTAGAGAATGTTTTTCATTGTAATAATATAGTAGGCCCTAGTGTGTGTCACAGTATTTAGCATATATGATTTTTGAATTAATTTTACTGTCGGTGGCAAGGACGGATCATAGAGTCTGCATCCCTTCTACCTCTAAGTTAGGAAGATAAGGGTATCACAGTTGTTTTACCCCGTCTGTGCTTGGAGTGGTGTTATATGCCTACCTCACTATGGTGTGTACTGGAAAGAAATTTCACAAGGAATGATAAATACCCTTGTTGATAGTCTTTCACACTTCAGAAGCATAACGTCTTTAAAATAAACAAAATACAAACATTTTTGCTTAGATCTAATACCTTTAACCTTCAAATATTCTTGGTTTGATCTTGGGTGACACGTGTATGAATTTTCATGCGTTGTTCACACACACATGGAAAATAGTTTTAGTCTGTCTTAAGTATAATTGCTTGTATTTTATTAGTCAGTTGATATCATTGCAACAAATGTATTAAAAGTTTGCACAATAAATTCATACTAACTGCAAGTTTCGTTAATTTGTCTGTTTTTAATCTTCGAGGTAAACTTTTTGAAACGTTCCGAGCAGCAGATTTCTGCACATTGTATTATTCTGCAGTCTTTGTTTTTATTTTTTCCAGATTCAGTCTACATCAAAACCAAGCTGGTGGATTTTTGCACATTGTGTTGTTCTGCATATTGGGGATTCCCAAGCATAGTTATTATTTTATATTATGACGTCATTATCGGGTATGCAAGGCTTGACGACATCAAAGTCCCCCCCCTATCACACTTGCGTGCCGATGAGGGTGACTGGGAGCCGTCACAACCACAACCAAGTGAATCACCTTGCTAGTTATGTAATGTCGCAGTAATGCGACATCCGCAGTGTAGCACAATGTCGCATTAGTGCGACATCCGCAGTGAAAGGGTTAATTACCACATTTTTAAACATGGTAAAGATAAAATGTGACATCAATCAGCAATATTTGAAAACAGTTGACCTCCATTTTGTCAAATCTGAATAATTTCACTCACTTGAAGTTGTGGATCGCGTCAGCGAGACACATCTTTAAGTGAGTGAAAATTCAGATTGAATAATTTGGCGGGGAAAAGGTTGAAAGTTATAAACTGACATATATTCTTCATGTTAGTGTGGCAGCAATTTTCTTGGCATTCTGTACATTATATTGCCTTTACGATTTTTGCTTCAATTTATCGAATTCATCATACCTAAAACCTTTGTTGTAGATAGCAAAATGAATATTATATGTCATTTTCTTGAACAGTTATGAGCAAGCATATATTTTTTTCAAAGGGGGGTCTTGCAGCCATCTGTGATCTTTGCTTTCTTCAGGTCTTATGGTTACACTGGTTCATTGTATAGCCAGATGACCCCAGTACATAAACGCAGTCATACGCTCTGCCTCTTTCACTTTCATTGCAAGCTGGGTCTTATGGCAGAACCAGGAGTTTTTTGCCTTTGCACAGCAGAACCCTGACTAAATGTAGGTTACTCTCTGCTGTTGCCTCGTGTTCCCCGGGATCACTGTCAGCCGTCACAAAAATACATATGTAAGGGATCTGCCGAACGTAATACATCTGGTCCGCTCTTAGTGCCTGCTAATTACTTTGTTCCGTCTTCGCCGCGGCACCGGACAAAACCAGGCGGATAACTATGCGCGCAGTCCTGTTTGTCGGATTCAAATCTGATTCTGTGCATGATGACCTACCTCCGAGTTTTTGTTTGGGAGAGGACGACATTTTGTCTTATGTTGTGGCCAGTGACGCACACTGTACAGCTGATTATTAACACAAAATATTTTGGCTCAATATTAAATCCACCTTATAAACGTATACCCCCCCCCCCTATCGTCACATTTATATGCCACATGGGATATTTAGAATACAATTAATCGAATATAAAGAAATAAAATGGGGAGGTTCTCAGCTTTCACTTGAGATAATAGCACGCTTTGGTATTTATGACAGCTTTTTCCCTTCGCCTTCGCGTGGGAATTGTGGTGACAAATCACATCACAAAGGTCAATCAAAAATGGCCAACATAAAACCGACATTGCTCCAGTAAAAAATTGGGATTCCAGCCTTTATTCTGAGGTCTATGTGGTGCAGAGGGTAGCATATTTGGAGAAAGCTGGTAGTTATGGCTAAGCGCTAGCTGCAGTAAAAAGACTGCTGTAGATAAATTATACATCAAAAACGTTTTTACTGTCTGGAGTCTATCGAACACCCATACAATTTGTATAAAGGGAAGCTGACCGGAGTACTAATAAATTACCACGGCAGGGAATTTTGATCTGCTTGATCTGACCTTACAGCGCGGAATTCCTGAACTTCGCGGGTCTGTGTTAGGCGGAACTGGCTAAAATAGAAACAAATGGTTTCCCGTTCCCCAGCAAAAAGATGAAGTTTACCTAATATCGCGTTCATGTTGGATCACCGTCTTCGACGTCGGCCCTACATCAACATCGACTACAGTCAGCCATTTCATCCCACTTTGACCTAACATCCAAACTTCTATACTATGGTAAGCCTATATGAATTATCTGCATGTGACACCTCACCACCATTCAGTAGTGACTTAACACCTTATTACACTGAGAATAAAATACCTATACTGTATAAGCAGATAAGACACAACTCATGGATGTAAGCCAGGACATTCGGTGACGAAGCTAAAACGACAAAAACTTGACGTTCGCATCCAAAAAGGGGAATTCGCTCCACACCTGTGGTAGATATAACGCCATGGTCCATACACTCCGGGAGAGATCTCTTCTGATTTTTATGATAAATATGCGGATTTGTCTATCATTAAAATCGTAAATTTAACGTGTACTAGCGGATACGACCCACTGGAATTGTGTTTTGTTGATGCTGGGCCAACACAGGTGACATCATCAAAGTACTGTGTATGCTGGATAACTATGACGTTGGTGGATAAATATGACATAGGCCTACATAAATGGTGGATGTCGTTTTGATTCAGGCCGTTAAGAACCACCTGAATGTGTCAGGAAAAGGTTTAGAGAATATTTTGAATTTCATTCTAGTAGGCTACTTGTGACACGAATGAGAAAAAAAAATGTGGCACCGTTTAAGTAGCAAAATGTGCCTATTATTATCAGTAACTGTTATTCAAATTAGACTTTAGAGATTTTTTTATTTTTTATACTCCTTCCTTCTCCAGGCTTGAGTTTTAGTTAAATGAATAAAAGTCTCCTGGCAACAGCTCTAACGTGCAGCTTAGTCCTACAGCTGATTTGTGATTTTCAATTGCTGTCCACAACAATTGTAACATTCCACCCGTTGAGGTGCGATGCCTTTAACCACTTCTGAGGTGCGATCGCTAATTGCTGTTCCTAATCGCACCTTGTATCAACATGAGGTGTGACTCAGTCAACATCTATTGTACAGTTGTGCTCACACGTCGTTCGGGTGTGACTGCTGTCAAAACTTTTGAGCTGTGATCTGCCCTAAGATACTAATCCTTGCGACTTTCAGGTGGTTTCTAATCTAAGCCGGGAAATTGAAATCACATGTAGGCTGCCTGTCTCCAATATCCAAAGAGATTGGAAAATATTAGGAATAGGGGCATAGTGTCTAGTTGAGGTTCTGTCTGTTTGAACCAGCTTACAAATTCTATTGAATTATCAATTCACGATCACGCTGGGCAACAAGACAGAACGGCACTAGAGTAAATGACTCGACTGAGATTGAATACGAAAATACAGCATGGCGAAAACTTCCAAACCACTATACATCAGAATATTTTTTTCTGAGATCCAGTGTGAAAATATCAGCTGGTCTGACGGACCAGTCCCAAGTGAAACTGACTGGCCCTCCTATTTTTTATGTGGCCACGGGCCAGAAGTCCATAACTTAAATCGCCATCGACCCCTATGAGCACCGGTAATTTTATCTAAAATATTGTGTGTTAACATACTATTATGAGTTGTGAACACATGTACGAATTCAGATCGCTTTGGTGTGTACCAAAACTGAAATAGGTAGCTGTTCGCACTTTTATTGATTTTCTTTCAAAATGGATAAACCTACGCCCTACGGTGTCATATATTTATCGGACAATACCTTACTGTCCAATACATCAAATTACTATTCCAACAACAATGCTTTATAATAGACAATGTCATGATTTATTATAGCAAACTGGTAGAGCTTAAGCGAATAGTATTAGGTTTTAAAAAGGAAAAAATATGCCAAAGCTGAATTTTTCAGGAAACCTTCCAAATACCATGCAAACAACATACTAAAACTCCCCATGATTCCCGCGGGTGCCTTTTCCATTATTCAAGATGGCGTCCAAGATGACCGCCAAAATGTTAATACCCCCAAAATATAACGTCTCACCACACATAATACCCGTCCCATAGACTTACATGTATTATGACCCATACACTCAGACCTCCCAGCACTCTTTAAGTAGAAAAATGTAAATAAACCTATGTATTTTTTCAACCATCAGACTGTCCTCTTTCAATATCAAAAATAAAAAAGGGGTGTGAAAGTGATATAATTTTTTTTATTTGAGCTCATAATAACCTCTTGCCCCACTCTCCCCGAGCGACCTCCGAAAAAATTGACCTTGTTTTTTAGAAGAGCCTTGTTACAGTCAGCGCAAGGACTTCCTGTTGGATCTATCTTCCATCATTTTAATGCTTTTGCTACCCCAAATCATCACAGAATCGATTCAAATTGGTAGAAAAATGATATATCTGTAATATTTACCACCGAGGCTGCTGCAAAGAGCCACATTTTTAAAAAAGAGACTAACTTTCTTATTCTTAAACTTTATAATGATATGCGCGAATGAATTTGTGTGGTGAGACCTTAAGGGAAAAAAACATTTTTATGGCACATTTTTTTTCGAGTGATCTATAAAATACCTTCTATTCTGAACTCAAAAAAGAAAACCTTGTCTAATTCCCATGAATAGAAGGCAGACAAACAGAAATTGAAAATCCGCTGTTTTTTACTAGATCTGGAGAAATGACCCGTTTTTCTGTAGTACACCATCATTTTTCATTTTCATGAAGCATCTGTATGGGATTGTGGTTTTTTACAGAGATTCATCTTGAATTTAGGCCATAAATGAATTTAGTTGTTCAGAATAATGATGTTCGGACATAAAACACCCAAGAAAATAGTTATAAATACCAAAGGACAAGAAAGTCAATGCGAGGACGTAGCTGAACCAAGTTGAACTTACAACTGTTTCAGTGCTATATGGAGGAATGCTTGATATATGGCCCATAATTGAACATTCTCAAGTCAGTTACGTTAATTTCACTAGAAAACATGTTCATATGATATTTTTTCGCTGAAATTGCTGCCTGGTGACAATAAATAAGCAAAATGAATGGTCTAGTAGCAAAAACACATCCCATAGGCTCAAAAATGTGTTTTCTCGAACTACGGCCTTAACGTCTCACCACACATAATACCCGTCCCATAGACTTACATGTATTATGACCCATACACTCAGACCTCCCAGCACTCTTTAAGTAGAAAAATGTAAATAAACCTATGTATTTTTTCAACCATCAGACTGTCCTCTTTCAATATCAAAAATAAAAAAGGGGTGTGAAAGTGATATAATTTTTTTTATTTGAGCTCATAATAACCTCTTGCCCCACTCTCCCCTGAGCGACCTCCGAAAAAATTGACCTTGTTTTTTAGAAGAGCCTTGTTACAGTCAGCGCAAGGACTTCCTGTAGGATCTATCTTCCATCATTTTGATGCTTTTGCTACCCCAAATCATCACAGAATCGATTCAAATTGGTAGAAAAATGATATATCTGTAATATTTACCACCGAGGCTGCTGCAAAGAGCCACATTTTTAAAAAAGAGACTAACTTTCTTATTCTTAAACTTTATAATGATATGCGCGAATGAATTTGTGTGGTGAGACCTTAAGGGGAAAAAACATTTTTATGGCACATTTTTTTTCGAGTGATCTATAAAATACATTCTATTCTGAACTCAAAAAAGAAAACCTTGTCTAATTCCCATGAATTGAAGGCAGACAAACAGAAATTGAAAATCCGCTGTTTTTTACTAGATCTGGAGAAATGACCCGTTTTTCTGTAGTGCACCATCATTTTTCATTTTCATGAAGCATCTGTATGGGATTGTCGTTTTTTACAGAGATTCATCTTGAATTTAGGCCATAAATGAATTTAGTTGTTCAGAATAATGATGTTCGGACATAAAACACCCAAGAAAATAGTTATAAATACCAAAGGACACGAAAGTCAATGCGGGGACGTAGCTGAACCAAGTTGAACTTACAACTGTTTCAGTGCTATATGGAGGAATGCTTGATAAATGGCCCATAATTGAACATTCTCAAGTCAGTTACGTTAATTTCACTAGAAAACATGTTCATATGATATTTTTTCGCTGAAATGGCTGCCTGGTGACAATAAATAAGCAAAATGAATGGTCTAGTAGCAAAAACACATCCCATAGGCTCAAAAATGTGTTTTCTCGAACTACGGCCTTAACGTCTCACCACACATAATACCCGTCCCATAGACTTACATGTATTATGACCCATACACTCAGATCTCCCAGCACTCTTTAAGTAGAAAAATGTAAATAAACCTATGTATTTTTTCAACCATCAGACTGTCCTCTTTCAATATCAAAAATAAAAAAGGGGTGTGAAAGTGATATAATTTTTTTTATTTGAGCTCATAATAACCTCTTGCCCCACTCTCCCCTGAGCGACCTCCGAAAAAATTGACCTTGTTTTTTAGAAGAGCCTTGTTACAGTCAGCGCAAGGACTTCCTGTTGGATCTATCTTCCATCATTTTGATGCTTTTGCTACCCCAAATCATCACAGAATCGATTCAAATTGGTAGAAAAATGATATATCTGTAATATTTACCACCGAGGCTGCTGCAAAGAGCCACATTTTTAAAAAAGAGACTAACTTTCTTATTCTTAAACTATATAATGATATGCGCGAATGAATTTGTGTGGTGAGACCTTAAGGGAAAAAAACATTTTTATGGCACATTTTTTTTCGAGTGATCTATAAAATACATTCTATTCTGAACTCAAAATTCCCATGAATTGAAGGCAGACAAACAGAAATTGAAAATCCGCTGTTTTTTACTAGATCTGGAGAAATGACCCGTTTTTCTGTAGTACACCATCATTTTTCATTTTCATGAAGCATCTGTATGGGATTGTCGTTTTTTACAGAGATTCATCTTGAATTTAGGCCATAAATGAATTTAGTTGTTCAGAATAATGATGTTCGGACATAAAACACCCAAGAAAATAGTTATAAATACCAAAGGACAAGAAAGTCAATGCGGGGACGTAGCTGAACCAAGTTGAACTTACAACTGTTTCAGTGCTATATGGAGGAATGCTTGATATATGGCCCATAATTGAACATTCTCAAGTCAGTTACGTTAATTTCACTAGAAAACATGTTCATATGATATTTTTTCGCTGAAATGGCTGCCTGGTGACAATAAATAAGCAAAATGAATGGTCTAGTAGCAAAAACACATCCCATAGGCTCAAAAATGTGTTTTCTCGAACTACGGCCTTAACGTCTCACCACACATAATACCCGTCCCATAGACTTACATGTATTATGACCCATACACTCAGACCTCCCAGCACTCTTTAAGTAGAAAAATGTAAATAAACCTATGTATTTTTTCAACCATCAGACTGTCCTCTTTCAATATCAAAAATAAAAAAGGGGTGTGAAAGTGATATAATTTTTTTTATTTGAGCTCATAATAACCTCTTGCCCCACTCTCCCCTGAGCGACCTCCGAAAAAATTGACCTTGTTTTTTAGAAGAGCCTTGTTACAGTCAGCGCAAGGACTTCCTGTTGGATCTATCTTACATCATTTTGATGCTTTTGCTACCTCAAATCATCACAGAATCGATTCAAATTGGTAGAAAAATGATATATCTGTAATATTTACCACCGAGGCTGCTGCAAAGAGCCACATTTTTAAAAAAGAGACTAACTTTCTTATTCTTAAACTTTATAATGATATGCGCGAATGAATTTGTGTGGTGAGACCTTAAGTGAAAAAAACATTTTTATGGCACATTTTTTTTCGAGTGATCTATAAAATACATTCTATTCTGAACTCAAAAAAGAAAACCTTGTCTAATTCCCATGAATAGAAGGCAGACAAACAGAAATTGAAAATCCGCTGTTTTTTACTAGATCTGGAGAAATGACCCGTTTTTCTGTAGTACACCATCATTTTTCATTTTCATGAAGCATCTGTATGGGATTGTCGTTTTTTACAGAGATTCATCTTGAATTTAGGCCATAAATGAATTTAGTTGTTCAGAATAATGATGTTCGGACATAAAACACCCAAGAAAATAGTTATAAATACCAAAGGACAAGAAAGTCAATGCGGGGACGTAGCTGAACCAAGTTGAACTTACAACTGTTTCAGTGCTATATGGAGGAATGCTTGATATATGGCCCATAATTGAACATTCTCAAGTCAGTTACGTTAATTTCACTAGAAAACATGTTCATATGATATTTTTTCGCTGAAATGGCTGCCTGGTGACAATAAATAAGCAAAATGAATGGTCTAGTAGCAAAAACACATCCCATAGGCTCAAAAATGTGTTTTCTCGAACTACGGCCTTAACGTCTCACCACACATAATACCCGTCCCATAGACTTACATGTATTATGACCCATACACTCAGATCTCCCAGCACTCTTTAAGTAGAAAAATGTAAATAAACCTATGTATTTTTTCAACCATCAGACTGTCCTCTTTCAATATCAAAAATAAAAAAGGGGTGTGAAAGTGATATAATTTTTTTTATTTGAGCTCATAATAACCTCTTGCCCCACTCTCCCCTGAGCGACCTCCGAAAAAATTGACCTTGTTTTTTAGAAGAGCCTTGTTACAGTCAGCGCAAGGACTTCCTGTTGGATCTATCTTCCATCATTTTGATGCTTTTGCTACCCCAAATCATCACAGAATCGATTCAAATTGGTAGAAAAATGATATATCTGTAATATTTACCACCGAGGCTGCTGCAAAGAGCCACATTTTTAAAAAAGAGACTAACTTTCTTATTCTTAAACTATATAATGATATGCGCGAATGAATTTGTGTGGTGAGACCTTAAGGGAAAAAAACATTTTTATGGCACATTTTTTTTCGAGTGATCTATAAAATACATTCTATTCTGAACTCAAAAAAGAAAACCTTGTCTAATTCCCATGAATTGAAGGCAGACAAACAGAAATTGAAAATCCGCTGTTTTTTACTAGATCTGGAGAAATGACCCGTTTTTCTGTAGTACACCATCATTTTTCATTTTCATGAAGCATCTGTATGGGATTGTCGTTTTTTACAGAGATTCATCTTGAATTTAGGCCATAAATGAATTTAGTTGTTCAGAATAATGATGTTCGGACATAAAACACCCAAGAAAATAGTTATAAATACCAAAGGACAAGAAAGTCAATGCGGGGACGTAGCTGAACCAAGTTGAACTTACAACTGTTTCAGTGCTATATGGAGGAATGCTTGATATATGGCCCATAATTGAACATTCTCAAGTCAGTTACGTTAATTTCACTAGAAAACATGTTCATATGATATTTTTTCGCTGAAATGGCTGCCTGGTGACAATAAATAAGCAAAATGAATGGTCTAGTAGCAAAAACACATCCCATAGGCTCAAAAATGTGTTTTCTCGAACTACGGCCTTAACGTCTCACCACACATAATACCCGTCCCATAGACTTACATGTATTATGACCCATACACTCAGACCTCCCAGCACTCTTTAAGTAGAAAAATGTAAATAAACCTATGTATTTTTTCAACCATCAGACTGTCCTCTTTCTATATCAAAAATAAAAAAGGGGTGTGAAAGTGATATATTTTTTTTATTTGAGCTCATAATAACCTCTTGCCCCACTCTCCCCTGAGCGACCTCCGAAAAAATTGACCTTGTTTTTTAGAAGAGCCTTGTTACAGTCAGCGCAAGGACTTCCTGTTGGATCTATCTTCCATCATTTTGATGCTTTTGCTACCCCGAATCATCACAGAATCGATTCAAATTGGTAGAAAAATGATATATCTGTAATATTTACCACCGAGGCTGCTGCAAAGAGCCACATTTTTAAAAAAGAGGCTAACTTTCTTATTCTTAAACTTTATAATGATATGCGCGAATGAATTTGTGTGGTGAGACCATAACGACAAAAGGTTTTTCAACGGTTACCTACCCTACTGGACATAATAGTGAATGACAGAAAAAAATCTATCAAAATCTGATTTCTAAAAATGGATAAAAACTGGGTCATCTCCAAGATGGCCTAATTGTCCGTGAAAATCGGTAAAACCATCCTAATTTGGCCAAAATTGTCTGTAATCCATGTTTTTAAGAAATGGAAAACTCATAGGTTCAAACAACATTTAAGCAGTGTGAAAAATCTAACATGACGGTGGGGCTAGGGGGCAAAATTAAAGGTTAATGTTAAAATAATGAAAAAAATGATTTTACCAAATAAAACTAAGAGCATGTGTAATACATCATTTTCATTGCATTTTGAATTGTAGATCCTTTGATGCTATTATTTCTGTGATTTAAGGTGACCTTCAAGGGCAAAGGGTTAATTTTAAGGTTAAATTCCTGAAAATAATATTAGTAACAAATACAAATATCAACAAACATCATAATCTGATAATTATGTAATACTTCTTTTTGAGGCGGTTTTAACTGGAGAATCCATTTATGATATTATTTTGGTGATTTAAGGACTTCTTCAAGATCAAAAAGTAAATTTCAAGGTCAAAATGTGAAAAAAATATTATTTTTTGAAGATTAAAGGTCTTTAATGTCAAAAACGTCAATTTAAAGGTCAAGTAAGAACAAGTGTAATACCTACTTTTCGTGTCAAAAGAGGTGACCGACCTATCCTATCCTATTGGAAGATGCATTTCTGGTATTATTTTAGTGATTCAACTTCATCTTCAAAGTCGAAATGTACATTTCAAGGTCGCCCTGAACTGCCTCGTCCTCACCACTTTTTAACACTTCATAATTTGTATATCAAAATGTTCTTTTTTCCAAAAGGATTAAAATGAAACAGGTTTGAGTCACTGCATAGTCACTTATATTATTTATTTTCAATTTCTGTTATGTTAATGATTGAAAGAATACTTAATATGTCACACATATCAAAATCTTGCTCTTTCCCTTATCAGTACCATAAATTGCAGATATATGATAGGCTTGACCATTTAGTGACTCAGAACCTGTTTGATTGTAATCCTTATGGCAATAAATGTACATGTAGACATTAAAATCATAAAGTTATATTGATTACAAGCCGAGATATAGCGGTTTTGGCAGCCATCTTGGACGCCATCTTGAATAATCGAAAAGGCTCCAGCGGGAATTACGGGGAGTTTCAGTATGTTGTTTCTAATGGTATTGTAATGGTTTCCTGAAAAACTCGGCTTTGGCATACATTTTTCCCCTTCAGCATGATTGTAGGTCTAATACTATTCGCCCAGCTAGATAGTGTGTGGTGTTGCAGTTTTATTTTTGCATACACCATAATAGCTATTTCCTTATTGTTGTCACATGGTAAAAAAGACTAAACTTATAACGGGCGCCGAAGTGTCCTATCACTGTATGGCTGCGTGACGTAACGATACCTCGCTATTTTTCTCCTAATACCGGTTTATAGGCAGCTAATTGAGGTAAGCAAAAGAAGAAATCAAATGTGGTAACCTGTTGTATCAAGCTACCGCGGTACGTTGAGATAATTTGTGTGGTATCAGTAAAAATAGACCTGGTGGAAAACATACCGCGATACCGGTGTAGCCGTTTCAGCGTACCCCCTTTCAGCATATCGGGGTACGTTAAAACTAGTTTCAGCTTATGTATATATTATAGTTCAGTGAAACAGAACGACCGAATTGCTATAAATTAAGAGTAATTCAGTCAAATCTATTTGTTTAAAAAACGCTATCAAAATCTGGCAGACTGTGGTATATTTATCATTTATTATAGTGCATATAAATAATATTATGAATGTTGTATAAAGTTGTCAGATTGTGGGTCTAGCTCAGGGGGTTGTTACACTAAGAAAATCGTATCTTTACTTTGACCTAGCTCAGGTCATTTGTCAATTAAAAATTATGATCATTTTAAGATCATCTTAACTTTTAAATGGTAAATGATTGATAGTTAAGATGAGCTTTTCTTAGCGAAACGAGCCCCTGGGTCTAACGTTATCGTTTCTGTGAGTTATTTTTTTTATGCACCGGAAATCTGGTTGAGATGTCATAGATGACTCTACAATGGATAAATCGATAGATTATAACGACAATGACAGCGCGAGACTATATTTCGTCAGTTGACCCCAGATAGCATAAGATTATATGGAGATTAAGCTGTGTCCAGACATCGTGCTAATAGCATTTTTTTCGCTAGCTGCCAGAACAATTATATTGTTACATGGAGATTCAAGTGATTCAAGATTTCACACAAGCCGTTTTTTCACGTTAATTTTCACAGCGATCAAAGAATTATATGGAGATTTAAGAGTTTCGAGACTCACACGCTCACACTTTTTTCTCGTCAGTTGACATGGAGAATAAAGGGTTATATATGGATTTAAGCGCTTTTAAACCTCTTGTTAATATAATTGTTTTCGCTAGTTGCCCCAGAGACCAAAGGGTTATAACTATGGAAATTAAAGTGTCTTTCACTATGTCCCAATTGCATGTGACAAGAAAAAAACCCAGACTTACTGCTATAACTAAAAGTTAACTGGTAACATTGAGGGGGTAAATTGAAACTAGAGGGGGTGACTTGAAACTACTTTCAGATTACCCCAGGGGTAACCTGAACAGGGGGATAATCTGAAACTGTTACGCCGGGGCGGTACCGCGTTACCACGATAGTAAGACAGGGTGGTCTTTCAGAGTGGTCATCATAATTGCCGAACTCTAGGGTACCGCGTTACCGGATCTCTGTCGACTTGTGTGACAATCATGAGTTATCATGTTATTTTTGTATAGATGATATAAGATATATATATATAAGTCATTAGTTGACAGGTCATCCATTTAAAGAGGTGATAGACCGTAGTGAAAACATGTCCATGGTTCATAATGTGTGTACATTATGATAAATGCTGCAGATAGACACGTCGGGAATCTCCCCTGAGCGACGAGGTGGTTAAGGCCTACATGTAGGTACCGCAAACAGCGACACCACCACCCTCCAAGAAGCCACAGACCAGGATGAAGGATCCGTAATCACCAAGGCCCCTACATCCTTATCCGGATCCCACTGGGAAGATCTGCTACAATCCCACGGCGCTCTAAGGACATCTTTGCCGCCCGAGATCACTTGGCTGACGAACAGGAGACATTAGACATGTCTGCGTTTTCATTGCACTCCCAAAAGAGCTGGGGATAAGAAAATAGATCATTTCTACAAAGAACACCCCCCTGCGTTGATGGTGGCTGGAGACAGATGGCTGAGAACCGATCTACCCATCGCGAACTGGGTACCCCAAGGACAATTCATACTTGTTTGCTGAGCTGAAAAACACGCTGCTATTGAAGAGGAAGAAAAGAGAAATAGAAGGATCACTACGGACTTTGATTTATGAAAAACATATCATATTTTTAGTCATTTTCTTACTTCAACTAGATACTAAGTGCCTATCTACTTTAATAATAATAATAATAATAATAATAATAATAATAATAATAATAATAATAATAATAATAATAATAATAATAATAATAATAATAATAATAATAATAATAATAATAATAATAATAATAATAATAATAATAATAATAATAATAATAATAATAATAATAATAATAATAATAATAATAATAATAATAATAATAATAATAATAATAATAATAATAATAATAATAATAATAATAATAATAATAATAATAATAATAATAATAATAATAATAATAAGAAGAAGAAGAAGAAGAAGAAGAAGAAGAAGAAGAAGAAGAAGAAGAAGAAGAAGAAGAAGAAGAAGAAGAAGAAGAAGAAGAAGAAGAAGAAGAAGAAGAAGAAGAAGAAGAAGAAGAAGAAGAAGAAGAAGAAGAAGAAGAAGAAGAAGAATAAGAATAAACTTTATTTATAGAGGGTGGACCATTTAGTGCGGTTCACTAATTTGCAATGGGCCCTCTTTATACACATGTGATAGTACAATGATTTAAATATCTACAAAATTTATTTATCATACAGACTATATTAAAATTATACAAAATATAATACAAACTATAATACAATATTTTTATATATTATATGTAAATTTACACTCCAAAAACACCATGGCTATTTAAAAATATGTACATCATAAATGTATTATTTATGTATTTATAATTAATTATCCCGTTATTGTTATACATAGAACATATTGACTATGCTAAGTGTTTATCTACTTTATTTATCACGGTGTACATACATTATGAGCCATATAATATGTTATCATTACGGAATATTACCTCTTTAAATTTATTGCATGTCAGCTGATGAACTGTTTCACAACCAATTTTTATCATGAAATGCTCCACCACTTTTAGTCTGTGTAAAGTTGTTTTCTTTTAGCAGGCAATTCTGACAGTATTATAATTAATCAGGTTGTCGGGTATAATTGGATACATTATTCAGCCTATCAGCAAATCATACTAAAATGTACAAATGCCACTTTTTATTATTTGTCAAAATAAAATGTTTACATACCAATATAATTTAACCCATCTGTTGCATGGCTTGCCTTGTTGTTGCCTTTCACGCAAACACCAGGCAAATGAGGCAGAATGGATGTATTTTGCACTGGCACATGGTCAACAAGGTGAAGGCCACACCTTAGCTGATCATAATAATTTTCTGGAGTGGTCACTGGCTAGTCTCTGATAGCAACATATTGGTAATTCTCCATGAGTACCCCGTGGGCCTAGTTACACCAAATTACATCAAGTTATAAGTGCAATGTGATTAACAAAATAACAAGCAGATAAATATTATTGACATATTACTCAACATTAAGAACGTTTTTTACAAGTGTCAATATTTACCAAGTAAATAATGTTTAAGTACATTTACACATTTTTTGTAACATTTTCAACAAGTTTCCCCTAAAGTATTTTAGTTATATTTTAGTTGTAACTTATCAGTGTCGATTGAGTTCATCTTGTTATCTACATCAACATCAGATATGTGTATCTTTAAAGCGCGTAAATATGATGTATGCGCGAAATTTCTATAATTATATTTGTTTATGTTCAACATTTCCATAGATATAATTTCCATTTGAGTTTTCATAGGATAAATTCAAATCTTCCACTTATATATTACCTATTTGAATCTAGTTATTAAAGAGCATTGCGCTTTAACATGTTTAAACTTCTCTGGTTTCAAAATAAAAAAAATATTTTTTTCCCATAATATTTGCAACAAAAAATCAAAGCACAGTTTTTTTGTGCTTGTCATGTATGTATCTAATATTTGACAGTAGAAAGTTGTTATCAGGTCATTGTCTATTAAGATTCAACTGGAAGAGTCTAGTTTTTTTGTGAACAAACAAACTGGAGATGTTTCCCCTCCAGCAGCATAACCATAAAGGTTGATAGCTAATAGATGTGGTGTCAATGGCCTTTGTATTTAATGCTATTAAATGGCTCCTGTGGACAGTAGAGACTATGTATTAAGCGGAAATTATTATTCCGTTTTGGTCCGAAACACTTGTCAACACTCCCAGCAAACAGGACCAATGCTGGCCCACAATCTGCGACGCTGGCCCAACATCAAACCAGCACTGATTCAACGCCTCGTGTTTGCTGGGCTGCGCTCAACCCAGTAAACACAAAACATTATTGTTCAGTGTCCTTTGTGGAGAGTTTTGGAATGTTTTGAAACTACAAGTAAGAGACTATCTGCTCAAATGGACAGAATTCTTCTGCATAAAATATTTTAGATCTTGGGTTGTAGGCCTGCCTAATCATCCCCAATTGCAAAACTACATGACTCTCAACATTATGATTATTTTTACACAATAATGATTTCTGGAGAGTGGCTGATTGAACAAACGTTGACCCTATGTTGTTTTAATGTTGGACCAACGTCGTCGCCAGTGTCCCCACATGAAGTATAGACATGCTGTGACATCTCCCTTTATTATAACCAGCAAACACTAGACGTTGAAACAATATTGGGCTAATTCTGAGCCAACGTGCTTGACAATGGTCCATTGTTAGCCAGCACTAAAACTTGTTGAGTTCCCGCACTCTAAGGTGCCAGTCTTTAGTCTGGTTGCAGTCTTTAGTTTGTTCTTAAGTTTGTTCTTCAGACTTTTAGGCCTATTGAAATAAAAAAAACAAAGGACAACTGACGCAAGTGCTGCAAGCTAGTTATTGTACTCACAATAGAACTCCTCCACTCGTTCTATTTCTCGTACACGGCTCGGGCCGTACAATAACTACTACTTGAAAACAAACGTGGGTTAACGTTAGCCTGCCGTCTGTGACGCTGGCCCATATTCAGCGTGATAACCCAATACTGGGATAATGTTGGCTTAGCGTCGTGGACGGTGGTTCAACACAATAATTGCCCGGAATTGGGTCAACGTCTCATGTTTGACCGCCTGCACGATAGACGTAGAGAACGCACAGACACAGTACTGATCGGTCAAACTGATGAGTAGTGAGAGGTAAAGTAATATGTCTTCACCTCTATAGAGAGGAGACATAATTAACAATTTAATAACAATTAAGCACCAATTGAACAAGTTATTAGAGATAAAACTTTATCATTTGGTTCATTGTCAACCTTTTAACAACCTTCGAAAACCAGGAGACTTTCAGAGGTTTCAAATGAGAATCTATATCAGTCATGTTCAATCTTCCAGAGGAATTCGGTGCAACCAGCGTCTCACGCTTAATATGTTTTTTTTATTCCCAAATATAATAGATATAACACTTATTTTTGTTTGACCTTGTCTCCGTAAATATCTATTATTTTGACAGATTGTTTTTGGTACACGTATAAAATGTAAAAATGCATTTTATAAATTCAAGACCAAAATTACACGCTTGATTATCGTATTTTTTTTTTTTTCAAAATGTCAGCTGGTAGCCGTCTTGGATTCGGCCAAACGCAACATATGATTTTTAGGAGAGCGATTTTTGGCTATTTAGGGATACCCTTATTATCAGCTTTGATACCCAAACCCTTATCATCAGCTCTGACACAAAAACCCTAAAATGATCAGTATACATGTATGCATATATTAATCTTGAGTTGACCGCAACAATTTTAATTTTTTAGTGATAATAATTAAACATTTACAAATATGCCAGTCTTGCATCCTTTCTAAGGGGTTTTGTCAAGTTAATAAAAATCAAAGAATTAGAGAAAAAATCGGAAGTGTTTTAATGGGTCAAGCGTGATTTTTCTTGTGTGTTTTTTGTTGTACGTGTTTCCATTTTCTTGATGGATATGGAGTGGGTGGGTGTTGCCTGACCAATCCGAGTTTTTCTCGTTTTTGCTGATTTTTTTAACTTGACAAGACCACTAATATCAATCTAGACATCTCATGCAGCAATACTCGGCAAAAAGTGTGTTAACCCATTCGCGAGCTTCCACCCAGATATGCCATTTTGCGACCAGACTAATATTGCTAATTGCGAATAACTAACTGCAAGTGTTAAACTGCAATATTGCTATGTTGCGTAAATAGCTTATAAAACAGGACATATCTTCCCAATTGTTTTTCAAAGCAGGACATATTAGATACATTACAAGTGTTTGCAAGGTGGTACAGCAGCTATACAATAGTAAAAAAGTAGAATAATTTGGTATATAGATACATTTGGGACAACACGAACTTACCTGTCCTCACATGGGTTTGTTGGCGATTGTTTATAAAGACATGTTATAAAGACTATCCTCAGGACAAATACGGTGTCCTATTTGTTTGCCTATTTGAAATATGTATATGTTATGTTTTGTTTCAGCTCTGGTAGTATTTCTATATAAATTATATATATTATATATATATGAATATATATACATATTCTATATTATATAAAATATATATAATGGAAAAGTTTCTATATTAAGTATTGGGTCATTGTTCATGCGCACTAGGCCTACACTATTGTCCTATTTTTTATGAAATTACACATAATAATAAAAAAAAACTCTTTCACTCTTGACTTTTATCCCTGATGTTCCATTATCAATCCAGCAATGAACCAATGTCCCGTATCTATTGGGATGACATAATTATAATGACTCCCGTTCCTCAGGGATTACGAGACGGGAAATGAAGCCTCTGAAGCCATTACCATGTAATGTCAATGTTAAATCCTTCCCGGACCCACCCCGGATTGCACCAACGATGATATATTGTGTGGGTTGAAAAAGTTGTACGCATTGAATGGCTTGCTCGTAGAATATCATAGAAAAAATATTCACAATGACGCAATAAAGTCGCCAAACACCAAACATGAGTATAACATTTATACAATGCTGGACCAAAGTCAAAGACTTTTGGCCGTCGTTGTATAAAAGATATGCACATGTTTTCTTGTGTTTGCTGTTCTATCTTTGCAAAAGTATAATCTAGATTACATCGATTTTATATTCTAATGTTACATCGATTAATCATTCAAGTGGCGAATGTAGCCGACATTCACGGTATTCAATTTTAAAAGTATAGAAAATTATCATAATATGATTGAGTGTTGAATGAGCATATCGTAGCCTATGAGCATATTGTATGACTTAAGCATCCAGTCCATGGTGTTGTAGGAAATATATTATAGTGCATCAAATTTATGGCGATAATCAGCAGACTTGCTCAATTAAAGATAAAAGTACCAACATTGACAGAAACTTTACTGAGATGACAATCTTTTAAATTATCTTCGGGCCCAAATTGATTAAGATGCCGCCATTTACAAGATGACGACCAAATTCAGAAAACAAACAATACATTTTATTGTGATGACAACATTGATTTTACCTTGAATGTATAAATTTGAACAAGCATTATAAAGGACACATCAAAATACGTGTAGTCAAATTATCAAAAAATTGTGTAATCCAAGATGGCTGCTATTTTCAAGATGGCAGCGAAATGCAGAATATAAACAATAAATTTTTTTGTGATGATAAGAAAAATATTTTATATTAAAAAACAGTTATCTTTTATATAATATCAACATCATTAATGCCCATGCTGACGTAATGTAAGTTAAATCATGTTATTTCAACGTCAATTTTACGCAATATTATTTGTGTGCAAGGTGAACTATGCCACGTTATTGCCAATAACCTGTCAACACTGACATGGCCATCAAAGAAAATGTCCAACGTATGTCCTATCAAGTAACACCTGGTGATGGATAAAGGCTGGCTCAATTGTGGCCATGTTGTCCCAGCATTGATGTATCTTATACAGCGTGCGCTATCCACGTACCCTTATGCCTCTGATAAATATTGTTTCAGGCAAAATACAAAATGACCCAGTTTACTAGTCCAGGGGTATTAGATAATATTCCGGAACAAATTCGTAACAAGCTGAAAAATGTAGCATATGTTCTTGAAACAACATAGAAAAACAATTCAAAAGTCCTCTAAAATCCGCCTGGTATTAGTGCCCAAAATTGGGGTAATAAGAAGTAAATAGGGATAAATAAAGGGTATTAACGATACATTTAAAACTATATAACCTAAACTCATAGAATTTGTATCTAAATATATGTCTTAGCACCTGCGAAATCCATTAAAATTATTTGTAATTTGTACCCTTTTATCCCCAAAAGTGGTAAATAGGATAAAATAGGGTTAATAGCCATAACTTATGAGCTATTTGACCTGGATTCATAAAATTTGAATCTAGCATCATAGAACAAAATAAAGACACTTTTTTAAATTCCGCGACATCCCTTTAATCACCAGCAACAACTTTTTATAGCAATTTTAACCACCCTTTCCTCCCAAAATAGGGATAAATAGTGGTGAAAATGGGGTGATAGCCATAACTTAATGAGTTATCTGACCTAGATTAATAAAATGTGTATCCAAACATACCCGGGGTGTTTGATATTATCATATGTATTATTGTTTTACCATCCTTTCATCCCCAAAGCAAAGTACTAGCATAATAACCACAACTTATGAGCTATTTTACCTAGATTTATAAGATTGGTTGGGCCTGCCTGAATATGTTTTACCATGGGAGAAAATGTAAAAGCATATTTAAAATTATGCGACAATCAGCAACAAAATGATGTGATGCTGTGAAATCACTCTTTCATCCCGAAAACTAATAAATAAGAGTAAGATGTGAGTGATATTTGACTCACTTAGATTAATAAAATTGGTATCTAGATATATGTTTTAGCTTTCAAGAAAAAATAATGAAACCATTTTTTTGGAAAACAAAGGTTGTTAAAATGAATATAACATCATACAATTTCGTTTTTTTAGATTTAATGCTGATTGTTGGTTTTTCTATCAATTAGGCCTACACTTTTTTGTTCGATTCTAGGACAAATATCTAGATAGCAATTTTACGAATCTCTGTCAAAGTTATGGCTATTCTCCTAATGCTCCATTATTTACCACTTTTGGGAGTGAAAGAGTTGTTAAGGGGGCTACCATTTGATATCCAGGGGGGGGGGGGCAGGGATATTTTTTTCAATATGATCCAGCTCATGGTTATTTTTTTCCAGCTGTACGGTTAACAAAATATTTATTTCAACCACTTTTTGAACGACTTTCAAAAATTGCCAATGTATTATTTATTAAGGCTATATAATATGATATTAGCCTAATATTTTGCAATGTGAGAAAATGAATATCTCCAGAATCTTCAAAATTTCATCGGCTAGATAATAGTTTAGTACGCCAAAACATGTAGGCTTGCCCGATATGCCATAAATTATTTATTTCAAATGGGATCGACATCAAATTATTTATTTCACCTTCTCCCTGCCTTTAATTATTTATTTCGAAAATATCCCTGCCCTCCCCCTGGATATTGAATGGTTGCCCCCTAACAATTAAGATAATTAATTTCTACGCTTTCCAAAGGTTTTTTTTGTTATATGTAGTAGCTATTTTATCTCTGGTTTTGGTGCGGGAAACTTAAAAATATCATGCCAATGCCGTTTAACTGTAGGTTATTTTAAATAGTTATCATGCATATTTTATTTAACCTGTGCTTGTTTTAGTATATAATGTTTAAGTTAACTTAGCATGCATATTTTATCGAACAAATCCTGTTGTATATAGTCTTGTACATATGTTCATTTTAATGACGCATAAGTCTGCATAGACTTACCGTCGTCAATAAATATCTATCTATCTAGTAATTGTAATGGATTCCTCAGGTGCTAAAACATAAGTTTAAATACAAATTCTGTAACTCTAGACCACATAGTTCTTAAGCTATGGTTATCACCCCCCCCTCCATTTTACCCATATTTACATTATTGGAGAGGAAAGGGTGGTTAAAAATTAATGTAAAAAAATGTTGTTGGTAATTAAAGTGAGGTTATAGATCATACATTATGGTTATTACTCCTATTTTACCCTAGTTATCACTTTTGGAGATAAAAGGGAGGCTAAAAATTATTACAAATATGTTTAAAGGATTCTGCAGGGGCTTAGAAATATGTTTAGATACAAATTGTATTAATCAAGGGTAAATAGTTTTAAAGTGATCGTTATTATACCCTTTATTACTCCTATTTACCCCTTATTACCCCAATTTCGGGCACTAATACCAGGCGTCTTCAGAGGTCTTTTGATATGTTCTTCTATGTTGTCTCAAAAATATATGCTGAAATTGTCAGCTTGTGACGAATTTGTTCCAGGTCTCTATGAGTTTTAGACTAATACCCTTGGACTATACTAATAACATTGAAATATAGCAGGTAATTGTAAGTGTTGTGAATGTATTATAATTTGGAGGTCATACGTCTCGGCAAATACAAATGGCTGTATGCATTGCAAATGCCCAGCAAACACGAAACGTAGACCAGAGCTGGAGCTGGCCCAACATCAGCTCAGCATTGGGTCAACGTATCGTTCTTGTTGTGTGCTTACATGAAAACTAAGCAGTCACTACTAATAATTGAATGGCTCTGTGCAATAACCTGTTAATTGCATGTTTTATAGTTTTGAGAAAAACTACTTCAAAGTCTAAGTTTATTTTTTTTCCATTAAGATCTTCTACATGTACGTATAATAAGTTTGTTTAACAGCAATATTGGTAATGTAGGTTTAGTAATATCTAAGTCTCCCGGCATGCCTTGCGCACCTTTTTATAGTTTGTTAACGAGTATTGTCAAATAGTGTTCAAATTCAATATCACAATATTTTATGTAAATTATATTACCATCTTATTGCTTTATACTTTTGCACATTTAAAATTTTTATTGTTGATATTTGTAAAGTCTTGTTAGGGTGCTCACCATTTCTGGTTTGTGATTGTATTATTTGCAAAAAATGCTAGCAAGTAAGCTTACCCGGTACGATTTGCTACATGTTATTTAGTGATATGTACTTGATAGTTTTTACATTGGAATATGTTTCACTAACAGCCATAAACATGTACTTGCTCCTGAGATGATCGTGAAGCTAAGACTTTTTTATACAATAATCTTCCCTACATCAGCACCTCACATCCGTCGTTATCAGCAAGAACCTGATAATGGCGCTTGACAGGTTATTGCATGGAGCCCTTCAATTGTTGGTCACAGCTAATAATGTATTGTTGGTCTTTGCACGGCAGCATACTCATAGATCATATAGACATGACTGCTATATGGGAGACCTCTCGACTGCTGTCCCAGTAGGCCTTTTACTCTAGAGAGGCGTTGTGAAGCATTACAATGATACTAGACCCTAAAAGCGCTGAAATATTTTTATATGAACCATGAAAACCAACATTTCATTCGAAATCATCATAAATGTCTTTGTTAGCTCTTTCGCTTCATTTAAATACCCATTGTATAGGTCTATGAAAGTTATACATATTTTAGTTCTTACAGTGCGGGGATCGACTTTTGACGTCTGAAGTCGATCCCCGCGCTGTAAGGATTAGACTTGTTATTACTGTTAACCGTGGTCAGACTAGTGATACCCGAGGGCATATTACATCAGTGGGTTTTAGGAGGTACATTATAGCGGCTAGACAAAAGCCAAAAGCCGTAACTTTCAACGTCTTCACGCCCCAAAACCTGCATCACCTCATTAAACCAGTTAAAGCATTATCACATGCAGTAAAGCTACTTGTCTCTTCGTCCTACATTTAATTTGGGACTCACTCTTATATTAGATGCTGCAAAGATACTAATTAAATTATCAACAAAAACGGTTGCAATAATAAGCATATTATTTTGAACATAAAGTGATTAAATATAATTTGTATTTCCATTACAAAGCAATTATTGATATATTTAATTGCAAAATAATTATCATGGGTTTTATCGACATTTATCTTTTTAGCACATGCAAACTGTTCTTTTTTGTCCTATCTTTAACAGCCGACACAGCACCCCCCCCCCATTTCTCAAATATGCTTGAGTTAAATTCCGTAGATTCAAGAAACTATCGTCATTAACAGCTGCGGATCATAGTAACAATTTCAAATTGGTTACTTGGATGGATAACATGGTTGAAAGGAGGGACGGCTTAAGTGCTGCTCAATAGTAAGAGCTAGAACTTCTTTCGTGGCATGTGCAATATAAAAAAATATATTTATTTTTTGCTCCACATGGCCATTTGGAGAATGTGTATCTCAAGTCGCCGTCACATGAACTTGTAGTCCATGGGCCAGCTATGAACCCCCCCCCCCCCCCTGGGGATTTTTGAAAGCCATGTTATATGACTATTCAATATCTGCTAGTTTGCACTCAAAATATTGGGGCATAAAAAAGACTGGGTCATCAAACATATGCACCCCCCTGAATTTTAGGCGGTAAATTTAATTTTAGAAAAGTCATGTTGTGTATATGTTTTTCAACTGCAGGTATTTATTCTTATAATTGAACACTAGTTATGTTTCAAGAAGAGGCTATGTGAGACGAAAAAAAAAAAAAATATGGGGTTCATTAATATATGTAATAACCCTTTAAATCCCAAATTCCACATATCGCTTGCTGCGTTTACATGAAAATCTAATCCTAAAACCTTCTTCACCCCCCCCCCCCTCCTCAAGGGCGAGATATTTGAAAACGATAATTTTAGGACAGCTAATTTAATATCCATTACATATCTGCTTGTTTGCACTCAAAATATTGCGACAGGAAAAAATACTGAGTCATCAAACATATGTACCCCCTTGAATTTTAAGCGGTAAATATAATTTACTGAAAGGCATGTTGTATATATTTTTTCAACTGCATGTATTTATTCTAATAATTAAACACTAGTTATCTCACAAGAAGATGCTATGTGAGACGAAAAAAATATAAAGAACATGGGGTTCATCAACATATGTAATAACCCTTTAAATCCCAAATTCCACATATTGCTTGCTATGTTTACATAAAAATCTAATATGAAAACCCTCTCTACCCCCGCCTCCGGGGCGAGGTAGTTGGAGACAATAATTTCTAGACACCTTATTGAATATCCTTTCAATATCTGCTTGTTTGCACTGAAAATATTGCGACAGGAAGAAATATTGGGTCACCAAACATAATGTACCCCCTTGAATTTTAAGCGGAAAATTTAATTTACTAAAAGACATATTGTATATATTTTTTCAACTACAGGTTGTTATTCCAAGAATTAAACACTAGTATTGTTACAAGATGTTATGTGAAACTCAAATAAAAAAACAAATATGGGGTTTATTAATACATGTAATAACCCTTTAAATCCCAAATTGCACGCCTCCTATGCTACGTGTATATGAAAACCAGATAAACAAAACCCTCTCCACCCCCCTCCTCCTGGGCGGGATTTTTTATGACAATAATTGTTTATCTTTTCTATATCTGCTTGTCTGCACTCAAACTATTGGGGCTGGAAAAAATAACGGGTCATCAAACATATGTACCCCCTGAATTATAAGCGGTAAATTTAATTTCCTAGAAGACATGCTGTGATTGTTTTTTTAACTCCAGGTATGTGTTCCATGGAATAAACACTAGTTAAGTTACTAGAAGATGTTACGTGAAGTGAAAATTAAAAAATACAAATATGGGGTTCATTACAATATATAACGACCCTTTAAATCTTAAAGTACACGTCTTCCGAGCTATGTGTATATGAAAACCATACATGAAAAACATCCCCATGGGCGGGATTTTTAAAGACAATAATTTTTAGACAACTTATTATATATTTATTTAATATCTTCTAGTTTACACTCAAGATATTAGGACAAGAACAAATAATGGGCCATTTTACACAGTAAATTTATTATCAGAAAAGACTGGTTGTATCTATTTGTTCAACTCTAGCTATTTATCCCAAGGATTGTACACTAAAATCACCCTAGTTATGTAGAAGATGTTATGTAAAAAAAAGTAACCTTAATGAACAAATATGTGTTTACTATTACCATGATTACACCATACATGTAATAACCAATTAACTCCTATATTACAGGTGTGATAAAATAATAGTTTCATCATGTCAGTGACATTTAGAAGGTATGGGCATAAAATAATCTCAGAAATCACGAAAGGTTTAAAAAAAATGATAGTCTTTTTGATGACTTTGAGTTCATGTGACTCAAACCCAAAGCATGTCTCGACATATATCACTGATTAATAATTAGCAGGTGCAACCCTAGGTGCTGATAAATAGATCTACACATTATTTTTCTTTTATTAATATTCTAGATAACTTGTTACCACCAGCTAGTATGCATAGTATACGTATCCTTTCTAATAATTATGCAAACCCATGTTCATAATAAGGCTTTTGTCTGAAAAAACCAACGCCATAGTTTTCTGGTAATCAGAAGGTGCACGATATGTTCGGGCGATGTATTTATTTTTAATTCCCGATATCCCCATTAAACATGTTGATATCCCTAATATTCATATTTCGATGCTTGGTAACTAGCTTAGCAGGATATGTGGGCAACCTTTTATCAACATTAGGTTCTAAATTAACTTTTACATATTATTTGAACTATAATTAAGAAGCCCACACTTCTGAATTGGTTCAAGAATGACATAATAAAAATGCTACTGGCACGTGCTCACTTTATGTATGTGTTATCGGACAATCATGTAACTATAGGTTAAGGTACCATGCTGGAAACCATAAAAAATTCAAAGTAAGAAAATCACAATAAAAAACACATTTTGGTATTATCGTATAAGTATAGTTGCCCAAACCCAAATAATTATACAGTAAATAGGTGTCATTTCAATTAAATGTAATTTCCACGAGATCCGGGTTATAGGGTTACCCTAATATAGTAAAGAAGACAAAGTAGGGTCTACTGCTGTATTAAAAGATCAAAATATGAAAAATAAACGTTTAAACTGGTCGTTGGTATTAGCTGAGAGGTCAAGGGGCTTAGTGAGAGGTCGTGTGTGGCGATAATACGTCTTTCAGTTTTGCCTTCTTACACGAATTTCTATTTCACAACGCCTTAACTACATGTGTGTACACAATTACCAGTTGAAATGTTATATATTACATGTAATGTGGACATTTCGGAACTCTTGAAATGTTTTCAGATGAAAGGTTGACCACAAAAATGGGAGTGTAGATATTTAATGTTTAACTCTTTAGTTGTTTGGTCTTTGATATAGGCCCCTATTGCTTGAAACCTGATTTTCTATAATACTTATTATTAGCTAATTTGCATATTGTATGCTAATATGTTTTCATGATGTTGATAACATATATTTTATTGATATTTCTGAGATATTGCTTGAAACTGGATTTTGCGTAATGGCTGCCTAATTTGCATATTTTATGCTAATTTGTTATTTTGATCTCAATTAGATATATTTTATTGCATTCGTTGACCATGACAACCGTATGATAGACGCTGTTTTTAGGATTCTAAATTGATTAGTTGCTGAGATATTGCTTGAAACTTGATTTTCGGTAATGGCTGCCTAATTTGCATATTTCATGTTAATTTATTATTCTGATCCTTATTAGATATATTTTATTGCATTCGTTGACCATGAAAACCGTATGATAGACACTGTTTTCAGGATTCTAACTTGATTAGTTGCTAAGATATTACTTGAAACTGGATTTTCGGTAATGGCTGCCTAATTTGCATATTTTAGCATATTTAGCCCCAACAGCTTAAATGCAAACAACCGGATTTCAGTAGGTCCATATTCAGAGGCTTCGAAAATAACAACCGTGAAAAATCCCCGGGGGGGGGGGAGGGGGGTTTACGGGTGACCCACGGTCTATTGTATGGCGGGATAAAGTCTGGGATACAGTGGGACTCTGGGTTACAGTGATACCTTGGAGTAAGATTCGGGGTACCGTGTCAGCTGGCTCGATGTAGATAGTGGGGTTGGTAAGACCGAAATATGTTCCCTTTTCGGATACAAGTACCAAATTTGGTGGACAGTGATATATTGACCTCTTCATGACTTATCTGATAGTCCCCTCAAAAAATTTGGATCGGAACATACAATTTTGACCAATTTAAATATGGCCGCCATCGAAATTATATTTTTCAGAGCGATTACAGTAGAACAATACTGTGAATTTAGTGTAATGATCTTTCATTTAAGTTATTTTCATATGACTCGCTTGTGCTGACAATGCGTCGTGTACATTTTCTGCGGCAGAGTCAGAGTGCAGAGCAGACGAATCTCCATACACAACCGCTGCAGTTTTTTTGTAATCGTTTTACACACATACACGAAACTAGCTGTCGCAAAGCATCCAAACCTTTCGGGATCTCAGTCCAAAATGGCAACCATCCTCCTCAATCGTCCTTTGCTCACCCCACTGATCAGGTGGAGGATAGTAAGACTCTTTGTTAAATTTCCAGATGATTGATTGTAATATTACACGCTTTATGGTTGTGAAATATCATTTAACTCCATGGAAATTTAAATGCTGATCATTCATATTGTCTGAAAGGCCTTATAAATGCACTAAAACTGGGCTGATGTAGCGGAATTAGTTCGCCATGCGATACACCATCAAGTATTATTAAGTAGTGAATCAGTTTGTGTACGATGTGTATGTAATAGTGCTAGGGTTATGGGCCAATATAATGTTACACCAAACCGCCTTATAGCAAGCACTAGACATTGAACTGAATCGGCATAATGTTTGGTCAGTACCGCAGACGATGGGCCGACATTAGTCTGTCATTGGATCAATGTTAGCTGAGATACAACACCCAAATAACCAGTGATAGACGTCCTGAGACTAGGTAAAAAAACTGATGGGAATCGGTTACAGTAAAGTCCGATGTTTTAAATATTATTTTATTTTACCGAATAGCGCGATTTATTATATCACCGTGTGTGATGATTTACGATAAAATAAAACAAAGTCTGATATTGTCTAGTAGCATTTTGACCATATTTTGAAATGCCCATGAGATACCGAATAAAGAAATCCAAATATTTTTCAAGAAAATCACGAAAATCAAAAGAGCGAAAAAGATGATTTACATCACTGAATTTTAGCACTAATTCCGCCAACAATTTCCCAGGGACTGGGGAGAGCATCTTAATGGTGAGCCACTGGCTCAGATGCTGGCCCACACTTAAAATTACCATACTGAAATAGAGTCCTATTTTTTAAGTGAGTGACATTCTACATACTGGTACCTAAATTAAACATGACATTATATACATATATCACCCATATCGCACAAAGTAATACCTCCTAGACATGTCTAAATGGCATGAGATATTACACTTTTTACTGTTAATTGTATCTATGACCACTTAAAAAATAAGAATAATATTTCTTACTCTCTTACTCTGCTGTGATCAGGTTTGTTTTGGTGGGGCAACAATATTAAAAAACAACAAACTTAAATCCTTAATAACTCGGTACCCGGGGGGAGTAAAATTAAAACACCATTCTCCATGGATTAATATTTTGAATGAAATAAGCAAAACAGTTATGCAGCTTTAAGGTATGATTGAAATCATATTAAAATAGACAGATCACCATATGTATAGTATATAATTATATAGGCCTATCCAGCAAACACCAAATATCTATCCAATATTTGTCTAATGTTGGGCCCACTGTCTACGACGTTGGCCCAACATTGGTCAAGCTGGTAGTCAGTCCCATGTGGGAGGGTAAGCGTGAAAGGGGTGCTCCTCCTGCTATTTCTACAAGCCGCTGGACAACAGGGGCTGCGGATGTAGCAACACCACATCAGCTATCATAATGCAGTACACGCCCCAAGCCTGCTATCATTTACGTGATACATTACGTGATACATTTACGTGATACAGGTCCAGAAGATTAAATGTGCAGCAAACAAATGAGGTCATATTCTGTAGTAGCGACATCGAATATTCCCCTCATAAATCCTTGTTATAAAGGTTCATAGGTGCCTCAAAGCCATTTTATAATCAATATCATGTCATCGCCGGTCACAATTCGTCATTATAGAAGCAGCATGGGGTCTGATTTACCAGGTGGGAAAGAACCAGGCAAATAAATGTGTCTTCATTTTTTCTGAAAGATTGTAGGGATGTCAGATGTTTTTATTCGTGATGGAATATTTTCCACAGACATAGAGCTGCCACAAAGGAGGCACGAGATGATATTTGTTATATCAACATGATCAAAGAAGGGAACTTAGCCCATAAAGCGCTGATTTTGTTGTATGCAAACCATAGAGACCAATGTTTCTCAGAAATCATCATTATTGGCACAGTTAGCTCTTCTGCTTTATTTGATGTGACATCTATGGAAGTCAGATTAGGACGTCTACAGTAGATCCACGCGCCGCTAGTGTTAACATTTACGTAATTATTCACGCGGGGGCTAATTTGAAAACTACAACGGTTCTATTAACTATGAAACTGTACATTTTAGTACTCAACTGTGTATACAGCTCGTCCTAACTCATTGCAGTCTGGACAGTTATCTCAATGACATAGCCCCCTGGTCTGGCTGTTTCAGCCAAATTGAACATTTTCAACAACATAATGGTCAGATACACACATGTGTGTTAATATTTGAGCAATGTTTCTGAAACTTGGTATGCTTATGCAGCATACATGGAAAATCAAAATTACATACCCTGGGGACTTGCACTGTTACAACCCTAGACATTGTTGCCATGGTAACAGACACAAATCCATATAAATGCCATTTTTACCCCATATTATTGTGCCTACATGGCAATAAATACTGAAATGAGCACCAAAACATGATGTGTGAATGCGAGCAACACTACTGCTTGATAATAATTAATTTTCACCACCATATCTACAATAAGGTGTACACAGATTTGCTTGCTATGACAGGTGGTATTATCAGCGAATTCCATTGTCTAATCGGTCAAAATGTTCCCGTGGTAGTTTGTTATGGAACTGCGCACATATATGTTAAAATCGGAGAAATGTTTCTGAGACTTGCTATGCTTATACAACATACATAGGGGATTAGAATTACATACTCTGGGGACCTGCACTGTTACCTCTCTGTTGCCATGGTAACAAACAAAATCCATATAATTGCCATTTTCACCCCAATCAAACAATTTTTTATATTTAATGTATCCTACATCTTTCAACGTCTTAAATTTTGATATGCATGCTCCTAATGCTCTCCCTCCTTTAGAACATAGCTCATTGATACTTGCTTTGAAATCCAGGTGTTCCTCTAAAATTAAACCCAAATATTTATATTTCTGTACAATATCAACAGTTTTATTTTGAAAAGTGAATGAAAAATCTGTAATTGACACGCGTACTTTGCGAAAGTGTACAATTTTAGATTTAAGATGATTTACACTCATGCGCCATTTATTGCACCAATTTTCAACACAGTTTATTAAAGTCTGAAGGTCATTTTCATTTTCTGTCATCAGAGTTGAATCATCAGCGTACAACAGATGCGAAATTCTATCATCACCAAGGGTAATACCTATTCTCAGCGAATTTAATTCTGTGGACAAATCGTTTATAAAGATATTAAAAAGCGTCGGAGAAAGCACATCTCTTTGATGCACACCACATTCAGTTTCAAACCAGTTTGACAAATCATCATTAACTTTTACTGATGACCTAGTTTTAGTGTACATATATTTAATTGCAAAATAGAAGGGACCGTCTACAGAAGATCGAAGCAATTTATACAATAGAAGCTCTCGATAGACCCAGTCGAATGCTTTTGCAAAGTCTATAAATGCAACAAAGGTATGTTTATTTTGATCCATACGGCTGCTAATAACACTTGATAAAACAAAAGCGTGGTCTTCACACGAGCGGTGTTTTCGAAACCCGTTTTGCTGTTCTGTTAAAAAGTCAACGTTATCCAGATAAGCTACTAGTCGGTGATTTAAAATAGATGAGTACAGTTTATATACATTAGATAACAGGCTGATACCTCTGTAATTAAGAGGGACAAATTTATCTTTTGTTGAACCTTTTGGAATGGGTGATATAATGGCTTCTTGCCATACGGAAGGAATAATGCCCCAGTCAAAACATTTATTAAAAAGTGACCACAATGGAATCAGAAGGGAAGGATCAGTAAGAACCTCGTTTGGCAAGCCATCAATGCCAGGGGATTTCTTTGGTTTTAACCTTTTAACTGCATTTTCTATTTCATGATAACCAATGGGTTCATTCAGCATAACCACTCCAGTATAATGTGTACCCATTGTATTTTCTAATAATAATTTGTGTTCCAGGCACGCATTATAGAAATTCAAACTAGTTTCTTCAACATCACCATTGGCTCTATTATACAGTTTTTTTAAATCCTCACCCCATGTATCTAGTACATCAAGTCGATCTGTGACAAAATCCTCCCCCCTTTTCACTCTATCTGGTAATTTTTTACGTTGACTTGGTAGCAGATTATTGACCCGATTCCAAAATCCTTTTGGATTTTTACTGTTTAGTGAATCTATTTCATTAATTTTCTCTCTTCTATAAGCACGCTCTTTTTTTCTAAGATTTTTATCAAAAGTATTTCTCGTTGCTACAGAATCTCGTTGTAGTTGCTTTTTTGTCAGGCTGGACCCTTGAAATTTCACAAATATCTTCTCAGCAAAACACATACTCTGCCATAATTCGTTTAATTCGGAGTCCCAGTAAGGTTTTGTTTTTCTATACCTCTTTCTGATTGGCTTACGTACACCAAATTTTTTATAGAATTTATCTAGCTCTTGATACATATTGCTACATAATAGATCATACAAATCATTTATATCGTTTTGACATCGCTTAGCATTGTTAATATGATTGATAACATCATTCAGTGCCAGTCTCCAGGATTCATTATTCATAAACCTATCTGAATTTTTATGTAGATTGTATCTTTCGAAATAGCGTGATGATGGCACTGTAGAATTATGAACGTTATGAATTCTTACATCGTTTGACTGTGTGTTTTCACTTAGTATACTCTCAGTCTCTTTAACACCATAACTAGATATATTTACCTTCAACCATATCAGTGATCAGGCGGTTTACATACTGTGCTGACTAAATCTTGTAATGAAAACAAATTTAGCAAATCCAAAGTATTAAAAACTTTAAACTCAGCGCATGTATTAAGAGAACACTGCTCTGTTAAAAAATAATCAACAACAGATCGACCTCGTGTGGAAACACATGTGAAGTTGTCATTCTCTGGAGACACACGTCCATTGATTATACACAGCTTCATATCCTTTACAAATCCTATTAATTTTTCTCCATACATATTATATCGTGTGGTGTCAACTAATTTGCGTGGTGGTATATCTTCATCCTCTGGTATGTAATCACATAAATTACCAGTTCTAGCATTTAAATCACCACAGAAGTAAATAGCGTCGGCGTAAGTTCGAAGATATATTTGTGAAATAAGGTGAGCGTAAAACTCTGTGGGATTACTCCACACAGAGTTTTCCGGTGGTAAATAAAAACTGTATATGACAATAGTATGGTTCGTGAATTTATGCTGTAATTCCATTCCTAAAACACCATCAAAATTCCGGTCAATTATGCGAACATGAAAGTTTTCAAAACATGAATCCTTAACGAGAATTCCAACTCCTCCTGATGTTTTAGTGGCTTTCACATGTCTCGTCTATCTGTTAAAGCCGAACCAAGTATAACCAGAAACATCAATTATATCATTTCCACTCAAATGTGCAAGACAAGTGGTCCGAGTCCCGAATAGCGGGGGTGGTCCGCTAATAGTTAATCCTTACGGCAATGGTAAAAACTTTGGGACGGGACAAAAGTGGTCCGAGACGCGAGGTGGTCCGCTTATTGAGGTGGTCCGGAACCGTGGTTATACTGTATTATTACTGGCCGCCATGACGAAATTCGGTACAACTCACTGTCCAAAATGAGAGATTCCCAACTTGTCTATATAATACATCTAGCAACGGAAACAGGTAACTGTGCATGACAGATGAACAAGAGGTCAATTCTTCGTGACTTTTTACGACCTATTTATAAATATGAAACATCCAATGAGGTTTGAATCTCAGACACACACCCAAGATGACCACATAGACAGCACAACTGATTTTAGTACTCGTTACGGCCAGGCTCTTGCGGTAGCTCTCGCGTGAGACTGACCAAGGGAAGATGACAGTCTGGCAGCATTTAGGCTATACGCTGTATGTGACTGAGTCAGTACGACAAATCTATCACAGCTATGAAGCTGTGTGAGAGTCAAAACGTTCTAAAAGTAAGTGGTGTCTAGTTTTCGTTCTTCTTTGATAAGATGTGTTTTAGTTGCATATTCATATTTCATTCTTGGAAGAAATATGTATTATAACAAATTTAGGATCTAATTAAAAACAAATATTTTTACTGATTGGGATCAGCAATATCCGGTACATATTACGGATCAAACTATTGATAGATAGTCCATCAATCACGTGACTTATCGATTTGTAATTTAATCATGAAAAAAGAAGTCATGACACAAGATAATTCACATTTGACCTTTATTGAAAATGAATCAGAAATGTGTATTTTTGACACAAAAATATGACTATTACTACTATGACGGACCAATATTTGTATATGAATTTAAATTTAAATATTCATTTTTTCTTAATTATTTCAAATACTAAAGTGCATTTTATATTTTTCACTTCTTGTTAAAATCTTACACATCACAATGCCAGCTGTTGGATGGATGGGCAAATATGAAGAAAACACATAAAAACACCTCTGGTTAAAATTTCACGAAAGCTTAGAAAGCAAGTAGGCCTACAGAAAAAAATATTAATATAATTTATTATACTAAATGCAAAACAAAATAAGGTATGAAATTTATTTTGCATTCAACAAGAAAGATGAAATACACCAATGACATGATCATGATAATTTATTAGCGGATCCAGAGGGAGGCGTTGCCGGTCCAACAAAAAAAACATAAACACGACTATATTTGGGCTGAAATACGCTCCAGAATGCATCAATTTGATACCTCCCCAGCAAACACAAAATAGTGTATACCATAAATTTGTACGATGTTCGGCCTACAGACCCCTCTAGAGCTGGATTTGCCAGATGAAATTCCAGTTTAAAATTAGTCAGTCTGGATCCGCCAGTTTGGTATTTATTATATCAATCAAAGGCATTGATTTAATTTAAATGTTTAGACGAACTGATAATTTTGTGTGCATTTACTGCATCTTGTATCATGACGAATATAATATATAATCTGTTCTCTTCTAATCAGATATATATATCGTATTATGTATTTTTTTTTAATTAGTTTAGTGGATGATAACAATAGATAAAATAGTTATTTGATGCATATGTATAAACAACTTTCTGCTTCATTTGAATACATATGTTATGAGTCTACAGCCATCATAGATATGTTTACCTTTTTCATGTGGGGGTCGACTGTAGACGTCAGATTCTGACGTTTAAGGTCGATCCCCGCGCTGTAAGGGTTAATGTTAGTATAGTTTGATCTCACTTCCTCTTGTTAATCTACACTACATTTGGCTCTTTATATACTGATGAACAGAATAAAAAAAATCCAAATTATATGTTGTCATCAAAATAATGCATGTTAACATTTTAAAGGGATTCACCAGCTACGCAGCCAATCCGACTGCCAAATTAGCAGATAATAACATGACGAATATATATATAATTTGCTGGTATACCTTTGTTAATGTACGTTAATTTTTTGAAATTAAGGATTAAGATGTTACATCGTCGCGTGCCGTTAGTTATAATATTGACACACATTTTGACCCCGCCCTCCTCCTATAGATGAATAACCAGACGTGTTTGTTTAGTACAAACATTTAAATACACACCATTGATGTCAACCCTTGTACCGCTAGGCAAGTTTATGTATGTATTACAACTAAAAAAATGACCCCGACATATTGTTTGTGGTACCGAAGATAATTTAATCAAATAATTTAATTGAGATAACTATAAATAACTATGTTTCGTCTTTTTAAGCTAGAGATTACGTTAACAATTCCGTCTCACTGATAATTTATCAAATAATGGGTTAATTAGAAGTTTTATTATATGTGTTGACAAATCGTTAAATATTGCACACAAGTATACGCTATTAAGCATTTTCCAATAGCGTTTGAACAATAACAATATTAAAATAGTAAATCACGAATTGTAACATAATCTAGTTCGTTTTGCATTCATTCTCTTGAAACTGACATCAATAAATAACAAAGAATAATGTAATAAATAGACCGGGTGTAGTTTAAATAAGTCAATTAACTAAAACCATGATCTTAATGAAATTTGTTTGAATTTTCAAATAAATTGGGTGTAGTAAAAAATTATCAATTAACTACAATCATCAGCTGCATAAATGCAAACAAATCAGGACTTACTAAAAAGTAAATTATCAAATACAAGTAGGTCCTATAACTATTTTCGCGCTTTTGCATCTTTCTCAGTTGAGCATTTTTTTGAGCAGACGGCACATGACAAATCCTTAGCATCTTCGTAAGGAGGGCAGGGTAGAGATCCGCATCGTGTCTGAGCAGAAAAAAACAGTGCGCCATTTTGGCTGCCAGACGAGCCTATATTCTGAGCATCCTTATCTACGCAAACAAACTCAGTGCGTTGATGAGTTGACCGTTCTGCAGCGAGCCATCCTGTATACTCTGGGATCCAGCCTGAGGGGCACACATCGGTCCCTGGTACGGTGAACACAGCACATCTAGGGGCTTCACAGACTGCACATGGGACATTGTAACCATTAGTAGCTGGACCAGGGGGGTTCCTGTATTCTGATCCATACACATACGCTCTCTCATTGCCCAGTCCCTTAGTGTTGAAGACCGGTTCTCGTGTCAGGCAAAGGTAGTTAGATCCACCTCCTGACTGACTGTAAAGCGATCCCCCAGCGTATCCTAGAAACCATAATATATCAACATCATATTTACAATAAAGACTATGTGACTTCAGACTAATTAATAATCTGAGAGCCTTTTTCTGTGTTTTAACATTTAATCAAAGACCGGACCATGACAGTTTAAGATCAAACACGTTACCTCTTACTTACTGATAATTCTGACTTCTTGCGGTCAAACGCGCCACCCCATACTCACTGAAAATTGTGCCAGGCTGGGGTGAAACACGTTACTTTAGACTCAGTGAAGCCTTTTGTTGTGAGAAAAAAGTACTCAAATTATTTTTGCTAGATAATCTATTAGTTGTCATATTTCTATTATTTAAAACACTATTTTCGGAATGTGTATTATGACATTAATAAACTTTTGGTCCAGATTTTATTACTGGTGATATTTATATACCTCATGATGGATCTGATTATTATGGCTATTTTTAATTTGATAATATTTATTTATAATACTTCAACATACACATGTGAATTGGATGGCAAGTTTGATATTCCAATAGCTTCAGCCGGTGAGTGAAAGGCACGTACCAGTTGTATGTATGAATTTGTAACTATTGAGAAAGAAGTTGAAAAAAACACCGGTATAAGCATTGTGGATATTGGTTTATTTAACACTAAAAGTAGAGCTTTAGGTATTAGGCATCTTCATCTATCCAGTTGTCTGCTACTGGCAGACTCCTTGATATCACGTATATGTGCTATGAGTTCAGAACCCCCCCTCTTCCCTGCCCAACTCCTGCAGGCCAGACAATCTGACCTGAGTGTGACCTCCATACCACAGTCAGTAAACCGGTGACGTCATAATGAATATTCATGATGCTCGCACCCCCTCCTTTCCGTACAGGCCTCACACACACCTGTTGGCAAGGTCAGACTGGTAGTCTGACGGTCTGACCTGACTGGGCAGGGTGGGTATTAGGTAGCTTTAGATTTTATTTTGATAAGAAAATAAAAAGTAATGATAAACAATTGGCAGTCTGTTATGCAAAGTCAAATATCTGAAAATTTCTGAATGAAGGCTTATGGTAAAGGTTCTTATGATTTTACATGGTATAAACTAAAAACTCAAGGTGAGAGTTCTATTGACTACATAATTGCATATCGATGTTTATTTTCATGTTGATGATATTGACAAGTGTATGTCTGACACCCAATGCCCTATTCGTGTATCTTTTTCAGTAGAACATGTTATATTTAGCTTTGCCAACGGCCAAAGCTTATGTTATCAGTTCAATCTGTTGTTGCTGTGATTTCGACATCTTCGTCTTCTTGTCTCAAACGAGTAAGCTCAGATACTCTACATTAAGTGATTAATGTCCACCTACCTGGTCTGAACATTACTTGTTCATGAGAAGTGCGAGACTCGCATAGTTTGCAGAAAAAAATGACTTTTAAAACACTTCTTGTTCCCAGAGTGGTTTGTACAGTACTATAGCATTTCAGGGTTGTGTATATAGAAACGTACACAATAGAGACTGGCTGTTCCGTCCTTAGAACGCCTCCCTGCCCCTATTGCATGACTGAGTACCACAGTGAAATAGTAGACTACAGCGGAGTACGTATATTGACCAGACACCTGTCTGATTAATCCCCAAAATTTGTGCTATGCTGGTGCAATGTTGGACCAATACATGGCCTTAAACAAAGGCAAGAAATGGGGCCAGTGTCACAGAAGTTTTGTTAAACATTAGAACAACATCGCGTCGGGACATAACTAATCTCTGGTCACTGTACCCTGCCTCCCAGCAAACACGAGACATTGTCCCAATGCTGGTTCAATATTGGTTCACCGTCTATGAGCTGAACGTCCTATGAGTTTAAAATTACAAAACCAGTTATGCAAAGCACAGAACCGCAGGGTTCTCGTTATGGAAAGTAATAAGTCCCCCATTATTGTGCGAATCAGTTAATTGACTTATTAGATAAGTAAAAACAGTACATAGAGACGAAATTGTGTTGGTATTCTAGTCTTAAACTAAAGGTGAATATGTAAATGCATTTATTGTTGATGATGCTATGAAATTAAATTATACTCTAACTTATGATATGCCAACTGAAACTACACACAAGCTTGTTGTATTTTGCAAATGTAAACAAGTGAACACTCAGAGAAAACACCGACACATTTGCAATCCATGATTCAACAAACCAAATAAGAAGCTTTTCTAATTCTAAATGTTCTGGGGAAATTGAAATAATGATGACCACATTTCTAATTTAAGATACATTAAAGGTTTTAGTATTGACCGTATAATTAAAAAATATTTGCAACACTGCCTGATGATTTGCTTTGTATTGTTATTTAGTTTTTAATGTTGTCTTCGAAGCTGGTTTAGCACCAAACGATTTATTGCATTTGTATACGTACAACATTATTCAAATTTTAAGAAAAAAGGTTTTTATAAGACTCAGATTATTAATTGATCGTGGTATTACACTTCTTAGTTGCATTGGCAAATTATTCAGATATTGTATAAGCGCTGGGTTGACACAAAATACTTTGAATAACAGGTACAGGGGGTGATGAGCAAGCGTTTATCGTGATTGTTATTCCACTACAGATCATATTTTGTTTGATTTAAATTCCTTTATTGAGTTATATTTGTCCAAGCATAAAATACATTTTTATTTTATGTTATACAGTTGTAACTCTATAACTGTTGTTTGTTAGCAGTATAGAATGTTTCCCCTACTCAGGGAAATCACATCATTTATCATTTAATGTTTCTCATTTAATGTTGATGACGGGCTAAAGTTATACACGTTACCTACTGGGAATCGTTTTCATTTAACATACTTGTGTTAAGCAATAGCATAGAATAAACTCTTATTCAAAACCAATTACCTAGTTTATATAGTAAAATGGTATCACAGAGGTAGAACCAGATACTTTGCAGTACATTACTGCGATGAAATATATATTGAAACATGATTGTAAGTCAATTATGGGTAGTAGTATACAGTATATCTGTATCCAGTGTGTATCTGGTGTATAGGCTATAAAAGAAGATGAGGGTGAAGGTAATAATGCCCAATATATCTGTGGGGTGTATGACATATCACAATATGAGTACAAAGTGTTATGTATGCCCAGTATGTATGTGGAGCATAGGATTTCCAGCAATATGAGTTTAACGTTAAGAATATCTAATATATATGTGGAGTGTAGGATATATACCAATATGAATGTAAATTTAACTATGACTAGTCTATCTGTTGAGCATTTTACATTATAAAGGTTAGTTAAAATTAACTGTTTTCATTGTGTATGTGGGGTATATAATATAATTATAACAATATGAGTGTAAAGTTTACTATCCCCAGTTTGTTTTTCAGGTATTGGATATCTAGCAATATGCGTGTTAAATAAGTACATCATTTATAACAATATGAGTGTAAAATTACCTATATATACCTAGCGTAGCTACGGAACATAGGATAATAAACAATATGAGTGTACAGTTAACTATGCTCAGTGTATATGTAATGTTTGGTATAGGACATATAACAATATTAATGTTAACTATGCCCAATGTAGATGTGTGTCATACAATTATGTAACACGATATATCTACAGTCGAATATAACCAGTTTATGGAAACTATAATAAAATAACTGTATACAATTATATTGTTGTTGTTACAACAGCTAGAAAAAACAACAACAACAATAATTTATACATGTATATATACATATATACATGTTTCCAAGATATTATCTATTTCACCATAACTTTCGAAATAAAGAAAACAAAAACATGTATAATATTTCGATTTGTATAGTTTTTAAGGCGAGAAAACTAATAACACCATTATATTTTAGAAATTAACAGTTTAAACTCGATTTTAACCAATAAAAAATATAAAAAACATAGCATAAGATATCTGCTACATGTCCTGGAGGTTGTGTGCTAGGCTTTGAACGAAATTTAGTATACTGTGTGGAGGGCAGTGTCATCTGATACATCTCAGCATGATGAGGAGGTTATCCCCCTATAGGGGGTGGGACACTAGGTGAAAAAGTTGGGTTCGGTGTGCAGACAGGATATTCGAACCTCTAGTCGTGAATATAAATTTGTGGCCAAAAATATACTTTTGAATATAAAAATTTTGCCGAAAATAACTAGGCCCTATACAGTTTCGGGCGAAAACATACCATATATTAGGCCTATATAGATTTGGACGATAACACACCCTTTCTGAATAGACACAATGCTCGCGATAGCCTAATAGTTTTAACAAACAATCTGTCACTGTCTAAAACATGAAAACCCTGTTTTTTTGCACAGCACACACATCTAGGCTTAATGTTCGAGACACAAAGCATCCGGTCCAAATCTCGTATTCTACCCCCGATCAATCGAAGAGTGGCTCAGCCTGTCATATGACAAGATTGGCCAATCACCGCCGTCATTTAGCTGTTATTCAAATTAGGGGGTAGAATACCAGATATGGGCCAAGCATCCTTTGAACAAACACATGATACAGCTGGATTATTTTATTGGCCCTTGAATATGCAGTACATGTGATTTTCATACCCTTAGATTTACAAAAATTGTCACCTCCGGAAAATACAGAAAGGGTTACAGCTCTAATGCACCATACAAAAAACACGTAAAGGTTACAATTTGTTTTAATTCTAGCAGTCAACTAATGTAATAAGACAAAGCGTATTAAACTGTTATGCTTACCACTCCGAAAACATGTAACTTGGTTTACGTTATCCTGGTCCAGTTTAGTCATAATTTATATGTGCAAGAAAGTATCCCAATACCCCAGTCATTCGTTCATTTATTTACCTATTTATTTTCACCCTACCCCACCCTATGCTATATATTATCTACAAATTACGGAAATGTTATGCAATTAATTAACAGTTTTTAAATATTACATAAACATCATCTTCAATGCAAGGAAATACTAAAGGCAGTTACTAAAATTACATTGTGGCACAACGTAAACTTCAGTTTGTTTTAATAACAATATATAACGTTAATATAGAAGTTTAAACAGTCTGTGATTCTAACGTCAATATCACATTTTTGAACCTCCACTCGAGTCGTGACCTCGAACATGTCGAACATGAAGTTATATAATTATATTATTGAGAATGCTGCCACAAAAAACACGTAGAGGTTACAATTTTTTTTTTCAATTCTAGCAGTCAAATAATGTAATATGACAAAACGTATTAAACTGTTATGTTTACCACTCCAAAAACATGTAACTTGATTTACTTTATGTTACTAACACCATATTTTATACTTATAAGCTCATCTGCCTGATTCACATACTTCATTTATCTAATATAACAATACCAGTCAGAATTTTTTATATTGCTGAACTATCATTTCTCTAAATATAAATCGAAAGAAAAAGATAATTAAAAACAAAGTATGTTCAGAGTGTTTTTAAGAGTGGTTCTCCGGCTTCGAAATTCCCGCATTTCCCATTGGCGACATGGTTGTCAATAATTACAAATCAGGAATTTCGTCTCTATATCTAGCCTAACTGGTGAATGCGCAGCACAAAAATTATAAAAATTTGCAGTTTTAGTCTATGTACATGTTTACATCATATGGTCATATTAAGAACCCGAAATAAAATCACCGATTTTTTTATGATTTTAGCGTGGGCCAGTCCCTTTAACTCATTCAAATTGTATAATGTACTGTATATTTGTTTAATAAGAATAATATTCTCCAGTAAATTAAGATGTATCGTAGTAGGGCAATAACTCGAACGCTAAGTAACTCGAGGCCAGACCAGTTAAGGTCATCTTAACTTCAAAAACACTAAATTGTTGAGTCATCTTAGACTTCAATCACACAAAAATGTTGAGTATTTTTTTCAGACATACGTGCGACAAGGATATACATTAGGCCTCCTCCTAACTTACTTTCCAGGAATTTCACAACGGCAATGCAAGATCCAGACGGTACTGCCGCCTTTTGCCATCACAATATGACTAATGTAGGTTTCAACTCTACCAAAATTGGAAGAGAAAATATATAGGCCTAGCTACAATAATGAATTGAATGCTACAAATGAACGAAATATCTTTTGCGGAGGATATTTTAGACTAAATGCCAGAATTGCGTAATAATTGTTTTATGCAGGCCTATTATGAGCTATTATGGGACTTTGCAATGACCTTAGGTTGTCCTAGGTATGATATTTGTTTGTTACTGTAAAGGCCAACCCTGGAACATAAATCTGTATTTTCTTTAGCATATGCCTACCCCTTTCCATTAATGTGTAAAACATTACTTTTTTGCGTCAAATTTTGCAAGTGCTTTGGAACGGGTGTGAAAAAACCCATCATGGTATGACCTTGTTGTTGACATTTTGCAAATTATTTATATATAGCACCGAGTTATAAATACCTACATGAATAAGGGGTCTTGTCAAGCTGAAAAAAATCCAAAAATCCGACAAAAACTAGGATCGGCCAGACCCCAAACATCCACCACCTTTCCAATTTTTTTTTTTTGGAACATGAAAACAACACAAAACAAACACGAAAAAACACACAAGTTTTCCTCAGATTTTTTGATTTTTTTCAACTTGACAAAACCCCTTAGCATCTGTGTAAATATCTAAATATGAAAAATATTTCAGTTATTCTTCCACTCTTCTAATTTAGTATATAGCATTACATCATTTAAAATGTTGGCCTCCAGAAGTGTCAGTTGCGCAGTTGGCGTCTTACAATTCAGAATTATAATTATGCGCAGAATATACCAGATTGGAAATAATTTATTGAGATTTTCTTTGATTTGACATTGAAATGCCATTATAAAGCCCTCATCGTGTAGGGGACCCTCAGTGTATCTGAAAAAGTACACCCTCTTGATCGATTGGCTCATATTCTAACCTATCATGCAGTTGGTTATGTTTATGGGTGATGCGTAGGCTTACTACACACGTATAATGAATAGATGTACCGGTATGTAATTTACTTGGGAATATATATAATAAAGCTTATCGTAGCATTTTAGACATTATAATGAAGTCGAATGATGGTAGGCTACACTAGGATTTGTTTATTGTAGTTCCTGATGAAAAATATTATGGTTTGTTGCTCAAAATATAACTTAACTGATTTCATGGCAGCCATTTTGAATTTCATGTTTTACAAAAAAAAACTGAGATGAGAGAGCTCCACATCCGCTCAGATATCACCATAGGTGAACCAATCAAGCATAATCAAAACAGAAACAAATATCAGCCAAAGCAATGTTAGTAACAGTTTCACTGCGATATCCGGTTGTTTTTGCTTATATTTGCATAAATATAAATTTTACTATATTTTTTCTCAAAAACAAATGACAGAATTTGCTTTCTCATACCTGAAAACATAAGAATAGACATATCAATTATGTCTCTAGCGTATGTAGTTGCAAAATTATTCGTAAAAATGTTTACTTTTATATAAGTTGGCGGCCATCTTGGATTTCGCCATTTTTGGACATTTTCACGACCTGTAAAAAAATGCAATCCCTTTTTTATCCTCATGATATTTTGTCTCAGAATCAAGTGAAAAATCAATTTTAACAGACAAAATGCACGAAAGTGTTATATGTGACATATGAGCCAACAATATTACATACATACAGTACTGTTCATTTGAAACTTACGTGGTGAATATTCGCCACGAATTCACACGAATTTAATTCGCCGAATTCGCGATGAATGATATTCGCCGATAACACAAATGATTGGGCGAACATTCGCCATGGATTCTCCGCGAATTCACTGATCGATATTCGCCAGCGATAGAGATAGGTCGGCGAATTCGCGGTAGGGAATTCGTGGTGGGGAAGTCGGCGAATTCGCGGTGAGGAAGTCAGCGGATTCGCGGTGAGGAATTCGGCGAATTCGCGGTGGGGAATTTGCACAGGCCTCTGTGACCCTCTGTGTCTGTTTTAAGTTGACAATTCGCCTCCTTGCATACATAGATAGCAGCATTTTGCTGTTGCATTCCCAGATTCTCCAGGATGAATCATATGAATTCCCTACTGTGAATCCTATTTCCCAATAATAATTCTCCGTGGGGAATTCACCATGGGGAATTTCCTATGGGGAATTCACCATCAGGAATTCCCCGGAGAATCCCAATGGAGAATTCACCACGGTGAATTCACCATGGGGAATTCACCGTGAATCTGATTCCCCGGGCATTCTTCGTGAATTCACCAATTTGCCTGGGGCAAAGAATCAGATCCCCCAAGGGGAATTCCCCATGGATAATTCTCTTGTGGTGAATTCATGTGAATATTCCCGGTGAATTCCCCGCAAGTTTCAAATGAACAGTACTGTAGAGTAGACAAACTTTTTTTCAACTAAAATGCTGCACATGTGTTTATACAAACGCTTCACAGAGCCACCAGGGTCTCTCCATCTCAGCTGGCAGTGAGAGTCACTGATGCTGTGAAACAAACGTTGCTAGTTTGTATAATTATGCAATGTAGCTTATAGTCTGGTGCGGTATGTCATTTTGGCCATTTCTGTTGCCAAAATTGATTTTATTGTTTTTATGGCTTCATTAGGGGTCAAATAAGCCAAAAATATTGGGGTTCAATTTTTCCCGCCCCTCAACCCCGTTTTATGGCACATTCAAAATAGCCGCCATCGAAATCACATATTTGGCCATAACTTGGCCTCTAGCAAAACTAGAGTCACGATTTTGATGTCTATACCCATGTTTTCGGGTATGGGGAATCCAATAGTGCCCATACAAAATATGTATGTCTTGCAGATATTTCAATATTAAATATAAAACACATTTTTCATGCGTTCTCGGTCATTTTTTGTCGCAAATATGAAAAAACTTTTGAAACAATTATTTTGGAAGCGTTATTTAGTATGTTTTATAATATAAACAGCACATTGCTGATGGTTTCTGAATGGTAGATGTTTCGTTGATGGACCCTAAATATTCCACCAAGTAGTGATACATGTGATAGCGTAGAAACCGAGCAACTTTAATAACGATGTTTGGTACATTTCCTTAACCCATTAAAGCCCAACTTTTTAAAACAGAGCCTCCTAGTCGAAAATATAATACATTGCTACGATTAGACCATTATTACAATTTTAAATTTGAATTTTTTTTTTTTTTTTTTTTTTAAGTAGTTACTGGGATTGGCAAATTTTTTTGCCAGTGGGCTTTAGAGGGGTCAATGAAATGTGTTTATTGTGACCAGTAGCAGTATTAGTAAATCATTGCTTTACGTCACTTTTCGGCACAAATGGTATTTTATGTGACATTATAATGCGATAAAAACGTTGTAGTCAATTAATGAGATGAATGATGTACAGATGATGATGTGAGGGTGGGGGTCATAGGACATGGTGGGTTATTGAGAGCGTTTTCTTTCGCTCGCCCAATAAGGGGTTCTGGGCATGTCGAGGCGATCTACCCCCAGACATGCCCAGACTTGGGTTTCGCTGTGCAATTTAATGCTGAAACTCCGTGGCATCTCGCGCAGCGATTAGATTATGGCCAGATAGGAGGAGGCTGCAGCTTCCCTTGGATGATTGCTGTAGACTAGTGCTTCCGTACCATGCCGTACAGCATGCAACTGACGGAACAGATCTCTAATGACCCTCCCCAGATGGGGGTGACAAGTACAACTACTAACAATCATCCCAGTACCCCTAGATATGGTCGATGTAGTGACCAACACTGGTAACCACTCCCACGAGAAGTATCATACATAAATGAATTTTATTCCATACTGAGACTAGGGGGGTGTTTCTAGACCCGCAAATATACGGTTTTACGTGATACATGTATATCCTGGAGACCACAAGTTGAAACTGAGCCTTATTGGTTTCTCACGGATGAAATGCTTTGTGCCATGTTTACCAAAATAAGGTATCAAGGTTTCGTCAATGCTGAATCCTCAGCCACATCTGTCTGCTTGAAAACTCCAGGCAACTCTTCAAATATCGGTCGAACCTTGTAGTATGCCTATCTGTCACCTAACAAATTAGTATTATCTCTAAAATAAAGATCACTTATGATAACATCGAGCCTGTTCTGCCTCAGAGAATCAGAGACCAGAGAATTGTGAATATCAGCTCATTCTGATCAATAAAGCCTGCTATATGGTAGTCGATTGTATCCAGATAGAAGCATGATACCTAACAATGTTAGAGCCTCCATCTTATCTACACCGAGGCTTCTTTCCTTTTGCTGAGAATATAGGTTGTACTCCCTCTGCATGCTATCAACCAGATTGTGGGGGAACATGAGAGAAATACGGTCCCAGGAGATTTAACATTCTCTTTCATTAAATCTTGTACATTTCATACACATCTCAATGACACCATCTACTTCCTCGCTTTCTGATCTGCTTTACAGTAGTTGGCTCATCCCTCGCAGCGTATTGAAACATGGAGAGGATACATGTCAATCAAAGACACCATAAGTGCCCACTGGCAAATTTTCTTGCCAGTACCTACATTTTCAATTGCAATTTCTTCATAGTATATGTCATTTAGCAGACAAACAATTATTATTAGAAAAGGATGGAAATGTGCTTAGCATATCAGCATGCTCGGGGATTTAGTACCAGGCAGTCTACATAACAAACATAGTGTATTTCGTTGCATCATTTTACAGAATGGTTTATTACTACAGACTATAATACCATGTATTATCCCACTGGCAAATTTTTTTGCCATGTAAATTATTAGTCTTTTTATGCATAAGTATGAATCTTTTTTAATCATTACAATTACATGGTGAAAATCACCACACATGACAGTTTCTTTATGAATATTGACTTACTTACTACAAGATATGTAAAAAACTACTTATTTGTATTTTCCACGACGATAAAGTAGCATTTTGTAAGTACTATTTTCTGACAAACTTACGCGTTGCTAAGCGTTGGTATCAACTATCAATTGCATAAAATGTAGTTAGCCAAGACGTCAAGGGAGTTTACAACGGGTTCAAGTTGTGTAGCCATTTAAAATATTTTTTTTATTGTGACGTCACACAAAACCGTCACTGGCAAAAAAACTTGCCAGTGGGCTTTAATGGGTTAATTTGCAAATGACCATTTTGCAACAGTCACAGAGGAAAATAGTTAACTAGTGTGTCTTTTGCAAAAAAGTACACACTTTTTTGAGAAGTAGATAGGAGGGATGAAGGTCGGATCGAAATTTAAAAAATAATACAAAATGAAGACAAAATTGTGAGCAAATGATCAGTATCAATCATCATGATCATTGCGATTGTGATCCATCCCATCAGCAAAATTATTGGATTTTCAGATTTGTTTCTTTAAAATTCTTAAACGATGCACAAGAAGAAAAAAATAGGGGATTTTATTTCATCACAGCCCATGAGAGATATCCCCGTTTAAATTTCAGTCATAATTTGACATATTCTCCGAGATGCAGGGGCTACTCTGAGATCAACAATTTCATGAAACAATTAATTTAAATACTGACAGGTAAATCTCCGCGTCAAGGCAATATTCTGATGAAATGCAAAGCGAGTATTACCATTTAATATATAAATCTGTAACCTAATCAGGATGCCCGACTGCGCAATGATTACAGTCTCTGTATCGCGTATACCTACAAACTCTGTTATTGCGGAGTAGGTTAGAGGAGGACGGGGGCATTATCACAGCTGATATTTAAGCAGATCAAAACAAGCATTCAATGGCTTGGTTCATCGAAAACACAATGAGGTTTAGGTTCAAATTTAGTGATTTTGATTTATATATTACCATATTGACAATTTTTAAATTTCAAAAAGGCCGACTGTCGTTCACAATGACACAAGCCACATTACCTGGTTTGATTGTTATATACCCCACTGTTGCATTTGTACAGGAGTCGTCTGCAACGCTGAGCATTTTAACTATATCTGGTACTACGGCAGTCTTATTTGTATCAATATTTGTTGAGCTCAATAACAACCCTTAGTGCAGGTGAACTAAGACATCTGACAGGAATGAACATGCTATATTTCACTTCCCACACATTTTGTTCTAATGGTGGGAGGTTTGGCCATCTGATAAAGCAGGTCTTGCCTCCCATTGACATGTGGTTGGCTCTCATAAGGTGTGGCTCATGTAGGTGAACATTTCCCATTCTAGATTTTTAGACAAGAATAGCTGCCACCGTAAAGCTGGAATTATCATTATCTGATTAGGCCAGAGGATTAGTACACTTGACATACAAAATTCGCCCATGCTTCCAAGGCTTTCGATGTACAAATTTAGAGAGGGAGAGGTAGCGCATCGATAGAATATCGGACTGCCACGTCATTCATGCACGCATTCTGGGTTTGAACCGTGCTGATCTCGCAGGGGTCTTTTAGAGAAATATCCTTGTCTATTCCCTCTCAATGTGACTAGGTGATCACAGTTGCGGCCTCGTCGAGTTCAAGCTGAAACTAGTGTGTTGACGTTAATTTACAAGCTATTTAAAATAACAATATATGTGATATAATCTGTTTACGTGTGAAGCTAATTTTACTTTCACAGATCAACTTTCAAGAGGTATATGTGTGCTCAATATCTAGCAAAATGTTGTAAAGATATTTGATCATCTGCGATAAGCCCATGTACGAAGCTTTCAAAAAACCTATTTCAAGAAGAAATATGCCACAATTTTCGACAAAGTTACTGAACAATATTAAAACTGATTTGCAACAAAGTAAAAGCCTCCACCGACGGTGAATGGACATACCCAAGCATATTCTGTTGTGTATAGCATTGTGACATTACAAGAAAATATTACTTTTGGACTACTCTGTTGCAGTACATATTTGATCTAATTATGCCTCAAATCACCAATTACTCAGTTGATGCATCAGTATTAGATTCAGAATTTGTCAGTATTTGACCAGAATATATTATTTGGTTCAAATCACACCTGTTGAGGAATGACGCTCCTGTTAGTGTATCCTGTGCAGAAAGAAAGTGAATTCACCTGTCCTGTAGAAATTAGTACAAGCTCAACTTATTAGAGTTTTAGACACACGACCTCTGGTCACGATAAGGTGTTCTAGAGTAACCCAGAGAGAGACATAATTACCCATAGTACCCAGTGCCCACGCCACCAAATGATAGGCCCGAGGTGGTTTTTGTATTACTCTTTTGTCATGAAGCATCCCTTGTGTAATCACTCACACGTGATCCGTGGACTGCCAATAAACCGGTCCTAGATCTAGGCCTATCATTGGGACATCTTACAAACTTCTGACTTCATGAGCTACTCTCATGGTTTGATAATTGTGTCACTTGCATCAATCTGCAGAAAACTCAACTCAACGGGAACCAGTTCTAAACAACTTGGTTTGGATGACAATGTTCATACATAGTACTTAGTGAAAGTGTTCATCGGCAATCTTGACTTCTGCCTTTCTAGAATGACTTCTCGCAGGTTATCTAAATTTTCAACCACTTGATGTTGTGTCTCGCTTGCATTTTCACTTTCTCACCGGATAACATATTTATCTACTACTGAACATACAATATCATGAATATGCAAACACATTCAAGTGTATCTGTTAACATGACTGGATTGGTTCAAAATGTATTATGTTTTCTGTTCTCTTATTATGAAACATCATTTGTCATATTTCTTAATTTAATGATCTATGGTAGGCTACAAGGCGTCTCATGTAAACAGACTATCTTTGATTATGCTGTCCAGTTGAAAAAATATCACGTTACCCTTTTCCTGTATTTAGATTGGAACTGATTTACTGATACCTAGCGAAACATCTTTGTGGTTGTGAGTTGCTTGTTTCTTTCGCATAAGCAAAAGAACCAAGCCATTGAATGTTTGCTGTGATCCTCTAAGGTAATGGCCCTGCCCGCCGAATTATGGCTGGAATCTATACTCTAATATCTCTCATAGAATGTGATGAATTAAAAGTTCCCCTTTTATTTGTTATTGTGCATCATTTATGGATTTAAGAAAAACAGGATCTAGAAATCCAATAATTTGCTGGATGGGATGTTGCATAATTACCCATCAAGATTAATTCTGGTCATTTGTTTAGCAAATATGAAACATTGCTGAAACGCACAATTTGCGCACAATGTGTGCTAATTTTATTTTAAATAACATTGACCCATCCCACCCACTTCTCAAAGTTATCAAATGTGTTTTGTAAAAGACACATTACCGTCAATATGAATTATCCTCTGTGACTGTTGTAAAATGTTTAAATGAAATAAATGCATCAAACATCGTAATTGAAATTGTTCAGTTTTTACAATCGCTTTATGTCACTTTGGTCAACTATTTGGGGTCCATTAACGGAACACCCATCATTCAGAAACCATCAACAATGTACTGTTTATCATAATATGCACTAAACAACGCTCAATGTTTGAATTTTATCGCTAATTTCGAATTATCTAAGAGACATCCACATTTGTATGGGCACTATTGGATTCCTCGTACCCAAAAACATGGGTATAGACATCAAAATCGTGACTCTAGCTTTGCTAGGGCCCAAGTTATAGCCAAATATGTGATTTCGATGGCGGCCATTTTGAATGTGTCATAAAAAGAGGTTGAGCGGCGGGAAAAATTGAACCCCAATATTTTTGGCTTATTTGACCCCTAATAAAGTAAAAAAAACAATAAAATCAATTTTGGCAAGAACTTTTAATTTTAGGCATTTTTCTGACATACCGCACCAGACTATTATGATATTAACACATATTGATATAATTATGATCTGGTTAATATTAAATAAATTATAACATACCCGCGTACAAGACAGTTGAACCTTGATCGCATGTTGTTCTCCCCCACCGTACGTATGTTGAGCTACCTAGAAATAAACATGACAAGCATCGGTAACGTTGTGGCAATATAATATTCTTACCACCTGTATTCACCCCACTGGCTATGCTATTTTTTGGTTTCACTTAAGAGAAGAACATTGGATAAAACTTTATGAGCATATGAGCATTGATTAATTGTTAATTAATATAATGGCGCTGACATGCGTAAAAAAAATTCATTGTCACCACCAAACTGAACAGTTTGACAAAATATATGTGACTCGTATCAGAAAACAATATCATAGCGTGATTAAACTTTTAAAAGCTTTTTTATTAGTTATTACAGGCAGCAACTTATTATGTAATCATAAAATGATCCACCACGTCTTAACCTGGTGACCGTGGTAACCCACCCCAGCGGACACAAGACGTTGAATCAATGTTGGCTTAACGTTGGTCCAACGTCGTAGACGGTGAACCATTGTTAAACCAGCATTGATTTAACGTCTTGTGCCTGCTGTGACGTTACATCGTGATGCTGCCATATTGAATGGGACATGTTATGCCACTGTAGCATATGAAAAACGTAGCCCGGCACCTGGTAATCGTTAATTTGGTCATGTGTAATGTTAGTGAACCTAAACAACATGTAAAATGTAAGAATGGTAGATGTTAATCTGGGGGCGTCCGACTACTCTGACTTTTCGTTTTTTTTTCGCAGGGGAAATTAAAGAACATACCCGTTTAAATTTGCGGACATGAAACTTGATGTAAAAAATATTATAATTATCTGGGTTTAACGTTTAATTTTAATAAAAAAATAATGTTGCAAAAACAAAATCTTTTTCAAAATGGATGTAAGGCAATGTTTGCTCCAATGAAAATAGTATTTCTTTCATCTTTGCCTCCAGATATTGCATTAAAGTTATTTGACACCCTGGTGAAACCTGTTGTTTTATATAGAGCTGAAGTGTGGGGATGTGAAAATTGTGATATTGGTAATAAATTGAAACTAAGATTCTGTAAATATGCTCTACATGGTTATAAATCTACATGCTGCAAAATAGTTGATGGAGAGTTTGGTGAAACGCCGCTTCACATGTAAAATGGTCTTCTACTGGGCGACACTGGCTACCAGTAAGGAAAATAAACAGTCTAAAATGTTTACTCTCTAATATATATATATAACCTTAACGAGTAGGATTTATTTAATTCTGATTTGATTCGCCCATTTCAAAATATACTAGATAGTTTCGGATTCTCCGGGATCTGGACGAATCAATCTTTATCTGAATCACCGGATCATTTCCATAAAATTATCACGTTAAGAAATGAAGGTATAACACAAGTGGGAAATGTACGGTATACCGTATCATTAAATATATTTTTGGTTTTGAAAAATATCTGATTGAACTTCTGCTAGTTAACTCCAAAAAAATACAAGCGAAAAGATTATAATAATGTACTGAAGTTAAACTTAATTATTTGAGAAAGTGATTATTCTTAAAAAATGTTCTTATCATGATTATTTATATCGTCCACTAACTCTTGTATAAGTCATTGATATTGTAAAACTTTTTATTATATGTACTGTAACGCATTGTATGGCGCCAGCGCGTTCCTGACTCTTCTGTCATGTTCCTCTCACAGGAACCATGAGCAATAAATACTTGTTACTTGTGGTTACTTGACAACTTTGGGTTCATCATACTGCTACGCGCCCATTACCACAGTTCAATACAATATTGCATCCTGATTATTTTGAGTACAAAACATGTCTGTGGCATAACAATATTGTCACTACTGGGTCTAGTGACCACACATATGGAACATACACAATGCGATGTACCCAATGGTCCGGAAAAATGACGTTCTATGATAACATGCTTAATGTACGCGCTGTATAAAAACCAGAAGACATTAACAGTTATGCTGTTTAACATTTAGTATTATTGAAACTTGTACAACTTCCAAAGCTAAACATGGCGTACAGTCAAAACGGATATACATGGATACATAAGGCTTAGTTATCTTAAATTAAAATATTAATGGTGCAATATGGCACAATGTTACATATCTGAGACAAGTATCAAATGTTAAGTGATATATGTTTGTTGAACATGAAGGGGGGGGGGCATGTATCATGTATGTGTAAAGAAGATGAAATATTATGTTATGGTAAATATATGATAACAGGAGAAAAAAATAGTGAAGAGTGAGATATTTTAATATTATGGTCAATATCAAACAACATAGTACGTTGTAAGGTGATATATTACATTGCGTTTTATATCAAACACCATATAAAGTTAGTGTTAAGGTGATGTATTATGTTATGCTTTCAGGACGAACAGCATAATATTAACTGTTAAGATAGAGTATTAGGTTCAGACAATACCATATATCATTTTATAGTATGATTGACATCGGAACGCAAAGAAATATGTTAAAATTAACATGGAATATCATGGGATGAGAGGCAACGGAAAATGTGTTTATATACTTACAACACTCGCAACAACCTGAAAAGAAATCAATAATTTGACATTTTGTATTATCTGAGTATGGCAGAGTAAACACATACAACTTATATACCATATGCATGAAAACAAAGACAATTTTTATTGTATTTATGGCACACATGTTTGTGTTTTTAAATAATTGTTTAAGCCATCACGGTCCAGGACGGCGCAGTCAAATAAATTCTTAGGGTGTCGAATATTAACTAGGTGTTAACTGACCTACCATTATTATATATATTTTTCACTATTGACCTTTTTTACATATTATGTTTTCAAACAAGGATAAAACAGCTGATTTAAGCTTGTTAGACATAAAAAAAGAGCACATGAACGATTAAATACCATGCACAATATATAAGCTGGTGACTGTAACTTGACAGTATATGGTATATTAAAGCTAAAGACCAGCATATGTACGTTTCAGGTTTTAGTTATATCCCAGTTGCCTCTAGATTTTCATGTAATCAACGGGGTGCTGTTATGGTACATATGTTTCCCGCTGTTCGTACACAGTAGAATAATCCTTAAGGCATACACGATTACAACCAATTAATTATTGAACACACTCACATTTTATTTGCATTATTATTATTATTTATTGCATATGTGATAGTATTTACTTTCTGATTAAAGAGACATTTCACTTACTAGCCTAATAATACAGGTATCACAGTATTCAGTATCTTTGAACACAATAGCGTCCATATAAAATATTATTATGAAGTATTTATCAATATAAAATAAAATATTCTAAAACAATGCCTAACTATTTACAGTCAGGTGGTGAGGAGTATGAATGAAAATATACGCTACGGATAGCCTACCATTAGGGAAATATATCAGCGAAAGTGGAGCCCATGTAAAAGGGATATGTACAGACAGACAGACAGACACATTGTAAAATATGTTACAAACGGTATATGCGCATGACATGAAAGTGTCTGTATAATACACGTAAGTACAATACATCTCATAGCGGTTATACAGTTTATGAAACGTAATTGAAATTGCATCTAAACATACCTTCGTGTCCCTCTAAACAGCTTATCAGACATATCATCACTGTGATCAGCTCCAGGAAGTACTTCATCTTCTGGTTTTGTCTGGATTCTTAGAAATTGTGAGTTTGCAGTTCCTGTTGATGGCTGTCTCACTAATTGATGGCTGTCTCATTTGTTGATGAGTGTCTCACTGGTTATTGGTTGTCTCCCTTGCTGATGCTTGTGAATATCTGCTTCACTTTACATCTGACCAGGGTATTTATATCATGTATTGATGACACAGACTGCTCCAATTTCGACATGTCATGTTCCCATTGGCCTTTTGTTGTAGGTGATGGGGTGTGCACCTTGATAGACAAGATCTGGGCAGGTATTATCGAACAAGTCACGATAAATCCTAGGCTTCTGGTTGGTCGAGATGACCATCTCGACCAATCAGAATCCTACGATTTATCGTAACTTATTCGAGAATACTGACCCTGACATTTTAACTTATAACTAGTCCTACATCAGATGGAGAAGGGGTTTTGTGCGGTGATGAGAGAGTGTCTATGGATGATAGACAGTAACTCAACCATATCATAATCAATGTGTACATTCTCGAAAGTGGTGACTATCTCACCCCTCCCAGAGGAGATGCAGGATATGACATATGGAGGGGCTCTTTGGAAAGCAGGCTGTATGTAGCCACACTGCTGATATTAGTCTTATGTTGTAGGGGTGGAGCTTCTACTATAATAGGGAGGATCTGACCAGCTTGACTTATGTCTGTAGCAGCACAATGTCAACATACATTAGACAGCTCATCACAGAAGGCGGTATCAGTCGCCATCCCTGTAGCTTCATGTGGCAATCATCAAAGAAGGCGGTAACACAACTTGTTCACCCCGCCACATCAGTTGACATTGATGATCATTTTACCCAGACAACACAAGGCCACAACACACAGGCATGATCTGATCAGCACTGATGAGTTTGCACATACAATATAAAACAACACTTATACAATAAATTATTTTCTTAGATTCAAACAAAGGAACATTTCCAGCTTAACACTGCAACATGGGAGACACATTTAAGCATTTAAAATTTATCTAAACACCCACAATTGTTGACTGAAATTTATGAACCATGCACCTTCTTAATATCAGATAACAGTAAATAAAATGGTTGAGTGAGTGAGTGAGTGAGTGAGTGAGTGAGTGAGTGAGTGAGTGAGTGAGTGAGTGAGTGAGTGAGTGAGTGAGTGAGTGAGTGAGTGAGTGAGTGAGTGAGTGAGTGAGTGAGTGAGTGAGTGAGTGAGTGAGTGAGTGAGTGAGTGAGTGAGTGAGTGAGTGAGTGAGTGAGTGAGTGAGTGAGTGAGTGAGTGAGTGAGTGAGTGAGTGAGTGAGTGAGTGAGTGAGTGAGTGAGTGAGTGAGTGAGTGAGTGAGTGAGTGAGTGAGTGAGTGAGTGAGTGAGTGAGTGAGTGAGTGAGTGAGTGAGTGAGTGAGTGAGTGAGTGAGTGAGTGAGTGAGTGAGTGAGTGAGTGAGTGAGTGAGTGAGTGAGTGAGTGAGTGAGTGAGTGAGTGAGTGAGTGAGTGAGTGAGTGAGTGAGTGAGGTAACGTGCTCTGCCTCAGACAGTCAGTGCTCGAACTTTGATCCCTGTGTCTGAAGGGCAATGTCATCTCACTCATCTCACCATCCTCAGAAGGTTCTTCCGGACCAATTTAGCCTATATGTGCACAAAAGTGGCCTAAAGCCCGATTCATTTTATTTTATCTGTCAGAAATTAGTTTTGTCTAATTTATGTCCTAAACGAGTTTGTTTTTCACCCGCATTGGCGTAGTCCGGTAAGGTTCGTGGCTCAGTCCGGCCCAGTGTGACTGACAGCTGTGTAGATCCGCCACTGGATTAGTCGGACTTGAAAGGGGCTGATATAAACATTTAAAATTACGGAGACTAAAAACATAATATAAAAATAAATAGTTGTAGTGTTTGCGGACGATGGTCTGTAACCAATAAATTAATAAAAAATAAGAGTGCCATTTCAAAGGCATTTTAAAGCGTCTTTATTTTAATGATTTTATTTCATATTTTTAAAATATATGCCATGTGGTGTGTTATGGTGACAATGGTTTATGGTGAATTAAAGGTGAGTTATTTATCTCTGTCACGCCCATTTGAATAATTCTACCCAACGTGTGCAATTACGAGCCGTAAATATGTTTGAGGGCAACAGTAAGTTATCGTCTCCATAACATGTGATTAGAGAAAATGTAGACAATTTTTCCCTGCTATTGAACAAACATAATTATACATGATACAGCAATTTAGACGCGAGTCATCCACCCAAAGTTATATTAACGTTGACCCAGCATCTACGACACTCAACCAGCAATTAACTAGCACAGGGTGGACAACTCGTGTTTACTGTGATCAGATTCGAGGTCTACTGCTCTCTGCAGGGAACATAGTGGACGTAATAAGCTCGACATTTTGACCTAATAGTTTAAAAAAATGATAAAGCTGTCAAAATTGGAGGACCTGTACTTCAATATATCCTCTTGAATATTATGATGGGAGCCCTCTGAAAAAAAAATAAAAAATAAAATGTGTGGCTCTGTCTATGTTGGTGGGGTCTATGAAGTTCAATCGTAGACAGCTGTACACCACGAAATGTGGGCGTGGATTGTGAAATTTGTTTGAACAGGGGAATCAATGTTTGTTTTCATGGCGGTGCGTGAGAGCGATCTACACACTAATTTTCAAAACATTCGCACAAAATCTTAACGACGTAGCTGAAAACGAGCTTAAAATGACTAAATATAGTTAAAATGTTATTGATTCTGACCAATCTATTTTTGATTTGATAAATTGTATGAGCGCCCAGGAATCACTAGATGCATTTGTTCTGTTGCAAGCTGTGGCTCAAATCTTAGTTTTAGATACAGTTTGGGCTATACGAAATGGAGTTCGTAAGGTACATTATATTGAGTGAATATATCACTTTTATGATAAAAGTGGCAAAGCACGCATACATGTAACTCAATAATCTTTTAGGATTTTATTCAATTTTTCTTTTTTTTACTTAAGTCTTCCTTTACCGACTCCCCCCTGATTAAACTACCCCCAGAAACCGACTTCTTTTTGCAGGAGGACCCCTTAAGTAACCCCTGGGCATCATACAGGGTTTAGTTTTGCGCATGCGCACATCGTACAAATTAAAAATGCAAGATAATATTGCGTCCATGCCACTGACCATTCTGGCTGGCGATTTTCAACCATGCATGTCATGAAATATCTCCATTGCAATTAGTGAATGTACACATGTGAAATTCGCATCAATGCGTAATTGGTAAAGGTCGAAGGTAGTTTTCGCATATCCAAAATTGGTAAAGGAAGAGTTAATTAAATTGTGTGTGAACATGGTGAATTAAACAAAAATGAAGTAAATTATTCTAATATGTATATCTAGCAGGTATAATAGTTCAAATTTGAATATTTACTATATAAAATCATATCTAGCCCAAATAGAAGCAGGGATACATTTTATTTATTATTCTCACACATTTTTTTTAATGAGTTTAATATCATCATTACACTGATTAGGCACATTGGTAACATTTCCATGGTTAAGAAGGTAAGTTGTTGATCACATATTATGACCTACATAATACACTAATTATATGTTTCATACAATACCATGTATGTGACAAAGAAAAAGAGATAGAGAGGTCCGCTGTATATTGGTGATCATGTGGCAGCTGCTTCCTCACAGCCGAGGCATCCATATATACCGATAATAAGAGGAACATTGTACTACAATTATTGTTTTTGTGCTGTTGTAATTGGTGAATAAAAATACCAGATAAACTGGATAACATAGAGGATTGAATTGGCCTAAATCACTGAACTTAAAAAAAAGTACTTAACATTTAAAAGTGTTTGTATATGTAGGCTGCGAAATATATGTCTTACACATTTTAGTTATGAATCTTGCTATTAGAAAATGAACTCTGATATGGTATAACCATGATAACTGTCAGTCCATAATTAATATGATATGTGTTACCTCATTCACACGAAATTACTTTCAATGAGTTCTAGTTAATTGAAAAGTGATATAACTCAAATATTAAAACAAAACCACGAACAAAATGTCACTCTGTAGCTCTAACTGGATTTAAAAAGCGTCTGGAATCATTGATATAATTTTACAGTGTGTGTGATAATGTTGATGACTTAAATATTCGGCAACCACAAAGTGACATATCCAGTGCGCGCTGCTGAACATGTCAAGTATGAATACTTTATACTTGACATGATGATACATCGAGATAAGTTATTGCAATTTACATCTTACATCTTACATCTTTACATCTTTACTTATTTACTTTATTCACTCACTCACTCACTCACTCACTCACTCACTCACTCACTCACTCACTCACTCACTCACTCACTCACTCACTCACTCACTCACTCACTCACTCACTCACTCACTCACTCACTCACTCACTCACTCACTCACTCACTCACTCACTCACTCACTCACTCACTCACTCACTCACTCACTCACTCACTCACTCACTCACTCACTCACTCACTCACTCACTCACTCACTCACTCACTCACTCACTCACTCACTCACTCACTCACTCACTCACTCACTCACTCACTCACTCACTCACTCACTCACTCACTCACTCACTCACTCACTCACTCACTCACTCACTCACTCACTCACTCACTCACTCACTCACTCACTCACTCACTCACTCACTCACTCACTCACTCACTCACTCACTCACTCACTCACTCACTCACTCACTCACTCACTCACTCACTCACTCACTCACTCACTCACTCACTCACTCACTCACTCACTCACTCACTCACTCACTCACTCACTCACTCACTCACTCACTCACTCACTCACTCACTCACTCACTCACTCACTCACTCACTCACCTGGCTTATCTTCAGATCCTCGGCAGTCATGATGATAGAACACTGTCAGCTTTTGTTGATCTCACTGTTCACTAAGTCACCACAGAGAGATGATTGTTCTTCTGTTGGAATCTCCTCTGATTTTATACATTTTGGGAGAGTGGGACGTCTTTCCCCAAAATCGTATTAACGTTTAATAATAAATGTTTTTTTATTATCTGCTGTGAGCCGTGTTCAAATTCAAACGGTCTGGTAGTCAACCATAGCCAACGTTTTACAAAAATGGGGGGGTTTTCCGCGTAAGCCCAGCTCCCCCCCCCCAATCGACAAAACATCGTCTCTCAGATCGTGACACTCGTAAAATGTTAATAGCGTTTTGGAATATATTATTATATAGATTTTCAACAATGTTTTTAACTTGTGTGACTTTAGCGGCGAGTTTAGAAAGTGTTTCTTATAGCAAAGATTTGTCATTTTCATTGTATGTCAAGGCAGGAATCGCTTTAGCGAGATACAACTTGAAGTGGGTTAAGTATTTTTGTCGCTTTTTAATTTTTATATTGAAAACATTAAACCATAATGAGCAGACACGACATCATTTAGATTCTGAACAATTAAATGTATATGGCTTTGTAATTAAGCCTACAAGAAACAAAGATGTAACGTTCTTTTAGACGAAAAAATCATTTAAAATAATATTCTGCAGCAGATTGCTAATGTGTCAGGAGCGCGCAGCGCGGGCCCTACTCGAAATCAACGTCGATACCTTAGCTCGACGAGGCCGCCATCAACGTGATCGCCTAGTCACATTGAGAAGGGAGGAACAATTCTGCTTCAGAGAAAACCCCACACGAGAACAGCGGGGTTCGAAACCGGGACGCATGCATGACTGGCGAGGCAGTCAGGCGCTCTAGCCATTGCGCAACGTCCCATTCTCTATCAGATTGATGATAATTATAGCACTGTCACCCGTAGCGCTGCTTATGGGAGGCTATTCTTGTTGCGATATGGTGCTGCTCTGCTGATATTAGTATTATAGTCAATATTATGTGAATTCTGTGAAACGCAGTAACGTCACCGGAAACCGTTTTGAATGGGAAGTCGGTGAAAACAAAGTTATATAAGACCCCTCCCCCATACTTCATTGTATTGGCTAGCTCGGTGACAACAATGGGGGTCAAGGCTATTAAATTCTACAGAATATATGTATACTACATCAGGCTGAACCGTGGCATATTGCAACAAGAATAGCTCCCCATAAGCAGTGTTATGGGTGCCAGTGAATAATAGCATGGGTTTATTCGTTGGGGTGCAGATATCCATACGGCGATAGCCAGGGGGAGCTACATTCATCGAATGCATCTTTGTAGCTATCTATAGTAGATATTACACCTATCATCCTATCGAAGAATATACGGCACAAATTATTATTATAAATAAAATTAATTCAATAGCAAATAACACTTTATATTAACCATAGTTTTAAATAGTGGGATTTTCTCTGTGGACATTTCATTTTCCATTTCTCCATGATATATAGCTCCTATAAAATCATGTCCTACTTCACGTTTAAGCATTGTTACTTAATAATGATTAGATTATTTGTAAAAAAGGATATATGTATATAAATTCAAATTGATATTGATATATATAATTTGGATGAATTACATGTCCCCACATTTACACTCTACTCCGTTACCATCATTGTAGCATGTCCCAAGTGACTAATACAAAACTAAAATTATAACAAGTGTAGTTTGACACACTGAAGGGCTTTTAACAAGTATTATCACATTGACAGAATAAATATTGTTGAGTGACAGGTATTATAAAAGCATTAGAAAATATGTTTTTGTTTCTACTACTCCGTTCCTGACATCGTGGATCTAAAATACGACTTGGTTTTATGTTTGCATGCCTCGAACTGTTGCTCTGGGAACTATTTCCATCCATATGATATATCTTTGAATTTTTGCCCATAGATTTTCATTAATCCTAAGAATACTTTTAATTTTACTACTCCGTTACCAAGAAAAGGGAACGCAGTAGTAAATTGCCTAATTGTATGGGTTTTACAGTCATAATAATTATTGTGGATGATATAGTCTTTTAAAATATTGCTCGTTGTCTGCAAATAAATAGAGCACCTATTTATGATTGATGCTATCATAAGAGATTATACAGTTTAGATTTATTTCGATAACAGTGTTGTTGATAACGGAGTTGAGTATATTTCTTTCTCTCATATATTAGCATTTTTTAAACGCAATTGTTTAGTACTATGCTTCAATAAGGATATCACTTTGAAAAGTTGAACAAAGTAACATCAATTTTGAAATGGTTTGGATTTGGTAGTGGAGTAGTGAGTGGAATGCTGCAACATTTTAGAAAATGATGTTTTTGAAGTGAAAAAGTAATTTTCCAGCGCAGACAGCGACGTGTTTATGCTCTACGGGATTAGTGCACAACCCCATCAAGGGGTTTTCTTCCTCTTTGATGGTCACCTGACAGCCATTTTTGATGCTACAAAATTACCCCAATTTTGGTTTCAAGCCTACCCATATAACCTATGGTTCCAGCAACACAAGGGTTAAACTAAGAATGCTTGGAGTTTCATTTTGTCATATTATACACTTGGGGATATTCCATTCTAGAGTGGAAATTGCGTCAGTGAATGTAAATATGACCATACTTCCGTGTAGGTAAAGTATATTTCCCCAATGCTGGTTTAATGTTGGCCCACCGTCTACGACGTTGGCCCAACATTAAGCCGGCATTGTGACAACGTCTGGTGGTAATCGGGGTATTGTTATCAAAGGGAATTATTCCCTTCTTTTTAGCGTACTTAAGCCAGCAAACAGGAGACGTTTGCCCGATGTTGGTTTACTGTTGGCCCACCGTCTGCAACGTGGTCCCGATAGTAAACCAAAGTTAGGCCGACGTCTCATTTTTGCTAGGGAGCCTTTTTCTCAACAAGCGTCCTTTTAGAAAACTTCATGGTATATATTTAAATGTTCAAACAACCCTGATACAATGCCGGCCCAACACATCAGTTCAACACTGAGCCGCGTTTGCATCACATCTAGTCACCTGTCAACTGGGAATATTTACATTACCTAGTTTTTGTGTCTTTTTTGCTTGGGCTTACGGGTCTATGTTTTTTCATGACTTTTTCACAATTTAAATAACTAACCTGGCAATTATTTGTATTGAATGTCGTAATAAGAGTTGTTGTGATAAGAAGGCCTTGTCAGGAAAGCACGCATCAGGGCAGGCACTACACCACCACATCCAACATTGATGTTTATGTAAGGTATTTGTTAAACACATTTTCAGTTGACTAAATATCTTGATAGTGTACGTAAAATGGCCCTAAGACAATAAAATGTATTTAACAAACATATTCAATAATTAATGCCAGAATTTGACGTCTGTAGAAGTCATATTCTGACGTATAGAGACGGTCTCTGCAATTTAAAAATAAATATATTGATAGGCTAATGATCGTCGACCCATTAATTAGGTATCAAATGAAGCAAAAGAGCTAACTAAGAGGGTGCACATGGGTCCTGGAAATTATGGCTTCTTCCCACTTCACTTTTTACCCATTTTTGGCCTCACTATTCACTTTTTAAAAGGGG
>OZ024912.1:49401252-49636252 GCA_964017125.1 Flabesymbios commensalis
AGATAAATATGTTTAACCTTTTCAGCACAGTGACCGACTTTATGCCAATTTTAAAAAATGTACACGTTCTGCTCACACCAAAATAGCTAAATCCTTGTGTTTGACTGGTAGCTGAATAAATAGGCGATTGAATGTAAAATTCAGTCTGGTATTCGCTCTGTCCTCGAACGAACCGGGCTTGATCAAACTTGGGAATCACAGAATATTGGGGATACAAATAAATTCATGCTTTCATTTAAAGGATCAATAGTTAGAATATTTACACAGCAGTGGAGAAAAGATATTGAGAGCTCGAGTAAGCTGCGCACATATGCATTAGTAAAAAAATATTTCTGTGTTGAACCATATATCTTGCACATAAGGGGGAACCACCTCATAACAGCAATGGCGAGATATCGAATGAGCTCACCTGATCTAAATATAGAAAGAGGACGATTCAATAATCCAATCGCTCCAAAAAATCAGCGAATATGCACAAGGTGTCAATTAAACGAAATTGACGATGAAATACATCTTCTTCTCCACTGTTGCGCTATGAAGAATGAACGCGAAATCTTGTATGATTCTGTAGCCGCAATTATCAATATACAACCGACAAATGAAATGTTTCTAGGAATTATGACATCTAGAGACATAACAGTGGTGAAGTCACTAGCGCAATTTATTTATGGTTGCATTAAACAAATTAAGGGCTAAAAGTACTGAGTATAATAAATCTGTCACCTGTCGCTATATTATTCATATTATCATGCCCTCATGATCTGACTTGGGTATTACCACATATCAAGACGGTTGTTGCTCTCGGATCTTATTATTTGGCTTTTTGGGGCCGGTTAGGGACGTTTCCGTCGCCTTTGTTATCAGACGAGGTGGGGCCTCATGGAGGATTTCAGAGTTGCTAAGTCAACTGATTTTCTCCATGAGGTCGGGAATGTTTTTCTTCGATTGTAACTCCGAGTATGTGGTTCTAACTAGGTCGTGATTGAAACAGTATGAATTAAACAATATAGTGAATTATAAAAAAGCTTAATGTTTTTGTGCGAGGGCCATGTCCTGTGTGAATTGCACAAATAATTTTTAACCGCCATTACTACTGTTATTACGTCGTTAAGTTTGCACCACTAGTCAATCTCAGGGAATCTCCGCGCTCATAGCGACTGTGCTTGCATGGTCACATGACACGGAGCTACCTGTTTATGCCATATTTATTGTACTTGCATGATATTATATTTAATTTTAAAAAATACCATATAATTTTTACCATTGGCTTATTGCATACTCCAGTTACCGTAGCATAATCATGCACTTGTATATATTTTAGGTTTCTACGCTTTCCAGAGTGTCTTTTTTGCTACTATATATAATTAGTATGTCATACGTAGTAGCTATTTTATCTCTGGTTTTGGTGCGGGAAACAAAATGATAGACCTCTATGTTATCTTGGCAATGCCTTTTAATTCATTTTTAGTAGTAGTCATTTATATTATCGAAATACCCAGTTTTTATTTTGGCAATGCCACTTAACATGATTTTAGTTGTGTATGTCATACCATGTATATTATCATATGATTTTAACAAACTAACAATCTTGTATATACATGTACATATATCTCTTTCATTTCTATGACAAATAAGTCTGTAATGACTTTTCTTTTCTGTCAATAAAATATCTGTCTGTCTGTCTGTCTGGTATTGGCACGGAAGATGTTTACAATTATTTATTTAATTTTGTTACAAAGTTATTGCCGATGGACCACTCCGGTTTTCTTTAAATCAGATAAATTATGTTCCCATCTGTGCATGCTATGGAACTTAAACAACGTTTAGACTAAACAGCATATTAACCATTTAACCGCCGGTTCCGATTATATTAGTTTTTTTTCATTTTGTATTACCATATTAAATACCAGCTTTTGAACATGTGAGACACACCAAACAGCGAACACAATGCGTTAAATTAATGTTGTTTTGATGTCGGCCCATCTTCTACGACACTGAGCTAACATTAGAACACCATATTTTAATGTATTTTGTTTGAAAAAAATAGGCCCTGTCCTTAGATCTGACCAAGCAAATTGCGGTGGCACATAGGACAGAGATAACACTGTATACCAAAACATTATATGCGCCGAAATGGCTTCAGGACTGTATACCCTTCGTCACATGCAGTCGAAATGACACACGAATGCACAAGTCCATTGACCAGGGGGAATTTAAAGTAGGCTAATGAGTATGTAGACTTGATATCAGACTCTAAAACTGTATATTTATCTTTAGAATATCGGCTAAATAAAACTGCACTAGAACACTAAATGTAAAAGAATCGGCAGAGTACATGTATGTAAAACAATCAAATATTGATTCAATATTAAAAAAATGGCTCATTAAGACCGATTTCTTTAACTTAGTTGAACGTAATTTTACATATTGAACAAACGTCCGCTTTTTTATATTTAGCTTAGGCCTATTTTTTACATATATGTCTATGTGTTTATATATAGCAGGAATATTACGCAAACACTTCCGTGCAAAGACAAAAGGTAGTAGCTGCGTAAACCTTACTGTCTATGGCTTTCTAGACCAGAATAGTACGTCACTATATTGAGATGTTCATATCAACAGGCTGTAATCAAGGTAATGGATCAGATCGATGTTGACGGATTGGGAACTACTACATCAGCTATCTGTACTTAAAACCATTCAACCGCTGGTCTCGATTCTATTCGTTTTTTAGTTTTATTAACACAATAAATACAAGCTTTTAAAGATGTAAAAGATAAAACATGACATCACTCAACACGATTTTAAAATCATTCACCCCCCTTTTGTTAAATCAGAATATTTTTCACTCACTTGAAGCTGTCAGTTGCGTCCGCGCGACACCGCTTCAAGTGGGTGAAAATTCAAATGAAATAATTTGCCTCAGCCTCAGGTGAGAAGTCTGACGAACGAGGTTATACATGTAATGTTTATATGTTTAATCAGATTGTACAATGGCTGAGCCATCGCATTCACCTTTATGCAATGTATTAAATATACCAGCTCAACGTTTTCGGTTGCTACCTGCTTTGGATCTTCAATCATTAATTCTATCATTAGGCCGATTATTAATTAATTGAGTTTTCAATTTTTCGAAGATAAAGTGATGTGTAAATCGCGATTCATCTATAGTCTTTTTGTTTTCTTACACGGCTGATTTATCCTGGATGGTCTGAAATGAGTTTATTCAAATGTTTTTCGTACAACAGATTTTTGTCTTTCTTTAATTTATCGTCTACATCATATGATCAGACTATACATGAACTCCCTGTGGACAAATATGTGTTTTGTAAGTTTTACCCCAGAAGTGTAAATTTGGTGATAACCTGATAACAGAGTGCAATTAAGGTAATGAAACTAAACGCATGTTTGCTTCTTAATAAATGTTAAAAAAACTGACTGAAATCTTGATTTTTATTTAAAAATGTTATCGAAACAAATTGAACAAAGTGATGTACATATTTTTTACAATCTTCAGTCATGTTATAAATATAATTTGAAATATTAGGCCAATGAACAGTTGAATTCCGATGTCATTTATTCCTTACTTCGTCTGACTAAATACGACCGGGCGGATATTGTTCATGTTATGCCGCTGCATATTATTGTTTAGTATTCATCTCTGCCATGGGAATACAAAATACAGAATATACCACCTTTTGCTTTTCAAAACAATCTCCCGGTTTATTCTAAATCCCAACTTTCAGATAAAAAAACTAGCGGGGATATAGTAAGCTGTCATTTTCTCATTTCACATGACGCTCGTCTACATCCCAGACAGTTTTCTCGTTACCAACATTACCAATAAAAACAAGACTAATCCTACACATCACATGCGCCCAATGAGGATCCCAGCAAACACGAGACTTTGAACCAATATTGAATTACCTTTGGCTCACCGTCTGCAACGCTGGCCCAAGTTCAGTTTAACGTTGGCCCAGCGTCTCGTGTTTTCTGGGACGGTCAAATCTGACAGAATTATAGATCTAATATGTACTCATAAAGATTACAGAATCATAATGACATAGCAAAAACATTCAATCTTTATTAACGATTGTAACGCCTGCTTTTACAGACGTATGTTTTTGGCAATTTTCTCTATTAGCTTATATTTACCATAAATATCCCACGTGTATGTAAATAATAATCGAGTTTTATTCTCTACCAAAATAGGTTGTAACGCATTTTACAATTTACTATTGATATGGTGTCAGATGATCTATATTGTTATACGATTAGTTTATAAAAAAAATAATATAGGCTGATTCGATAGCTGTCCAAAGACTCTGAGATAATAAGTACAAACTATAATCACGAAAATCAAAATAGATAGGAGTATCTTAGAATCAAAATAACAATGAGACTACTTAGATATACTAAGTAAATACATCGATTGTGTAGGCTACTATAATAGATGAATATACAGGCGGTGGGCATGGTATTCGGATGGAGAGAAAATGAAAATGAAATGAATGGGGCTTTAGGCCACCTTTGTGCACACATAGGTTAATCCGGGCCAGGAAAACCCCCTGAGGATGGTGAGATGAATGAGATGACACTGTCCTCCAGACACATGATTCAAAATTCGAGCCCTGGCGGTCTGAGGCCGAGCACGCTACCTCTCGGTCACGGAGGCTCCCCACAATACTGAGTTTCACACGTGGATGGGGAAGAAACATTTGTGTTTCTTTCAAACCGCCGAGACCGGGGACCGAGCCCCGAACTCTAGCGTGAAAGGCAGCGGTGCTAACCACTACCTTAGGGCCCCCGCCCATTCGGATGGAGAGAAAATGATCTATGTAACATGATCCTCGCTGCGCGAAAAGGCGAGGAATATCTATCAGACGGCAAATGTTCCAGTGATCGGAAGTATAGGGAAGTACATCATCAAACACGAAACGTTGAACCAATGATGACCCAAATTTGTTTTACCGTTTTCGACATCGGTCCAACTTTGTACAAATGTTATACAATTGGTTTCTATTGTCCGGGTAGCTTTCAGCAGGCACGATAGGTTCAGACAAGGTGGATTTGATTTTCCACGTCTGCCTGGCAACAAGCCAGCATCAGGTCAACATCTCGTACTTATTATATAGCGACACATCATAACAACGGGATCGCTGTGATAAAAAAATCCCAGCAGAGCCCGTTGATGCTAGATCGATATATATTTATTGACATAAAGAAAAGTCATTACTGACTTATTTGTCATAAAAATGATAGAATATATGCACATGTATATACAATATGGTTAATTTGCTAAAATCACACAACAATTTACATGGTATCACATGCAGAGTTAAAATCATGGTAAAAGGCATTGCCATAGTAAACCACTGGATATTGCGATAAAATAACATATAATTGATTATTACTTGAACGATATATGTGAACGTAGGGGGTCTATCATTTTGTTTCCAGCACCAAACCAGAGATAAAATAGCTACTATGTATGATCACCGAATCATATATGACAGCAAAAAAGACACTCTGGAAAGCGTAGAAACCTAAAGATATATCATGTATATACAAATGCATAATTATGGTACTGGAGTATGTAAGTGATGTAGTAAAACGACGTTAAGGATTATAGTACTTTAAAAAGGAAACATAATCCCAGGTAAATGTGATAAATGTAGAAGTCCCCGAAACAAGTAACTCCGACCCATGTGACCATGCACGCACAGTCGCTATGTGCCCGGAGATTCCTTGATATTATCGAATGTTGCAGACTTTGTGATGTAATAACAATACAAATTACGGATAATAATTATGTGTGCCATTCCCGCAGGACATGGCACTCACACAATAGCATTAAAGTTTATTTAATTAAACAGTGATTTATTATCTACAATATTGGCCCTCGCACAATAACAATACATCTTACTTTAATTCACTATATTGTTTAGTTCATTTCAATCACGACCTAGTTAGTACCACATACGCGGAGTTACAATCGAAGAAAAACATTCCCGACCTCATAGAGAAAAGCAACTTTGAGATCCCCCTAACCGGCCCTAAAAAGCTAAATAATAAGATCCGAAAGCAATAGCCGTCTTGATATGTGGCAATACGCTAAGTCAGATAGATCATGAAATATGGATGATATAGAAACAAGTGACTTATAATTGTTCCAGATAACAATGTAACGTAATAACAACCGTTTATTATGAGCCGATATGTGGCATGCTTAAGGTTTGAAAACAGATGTAGGTGTATTTTGCTAAGCATATTACTAACGGTCGATGTGTAGATGACATAAAGTATATAGATTTGTCGTTGATTGAGAGTGAATCAAATTCAGTGGTGTGTAGTTTGCTTTCGTCAAGTAAACTAGTTCTCTGTCGAATTTGAACTTAATGTACGCTCGTAATTTTATGGAGTTTCGGGCTTTGCTAGACCAATCAACTTTATATGTATTAATCAAACATAATTTAACTTGTTTGATGGGACGATTGGCATTTTCTATCCTATGATTTTCCCAAACGTCGCGGTGGTTTGTTCGGAATAATAATGACCTGATGTGAGAGCACCAATTTGATTCACCAATCAAGTCAAGAGACGCCGGTGAGTTGTACACGATTCTCAAATAACAGCTTTTAGGCAAGGAGATCAAGCGAATCTAGTATTTAAAAGCTTGAATTTGTTGTTTTAAAAAGAGAGGATACCTTCTTGTATCCCCATAAATAGTTCCTGATGTGGTTTGTTGTTTAAATACAAGCATATTTTTCAACAATGATAAATGGACCGTCTCAAAGTCCAATATTTCTTTACCAATAAAATTAGTACCTCGCTACCATACATCAGTATGGGCTTTATTCGGCCTTGGAATACTTTTAGAGACAATTTTGGCGTATGATGTCCTAAGTTGTGACTATAATTTCTAATTGTGAATATTGCTTTGGAAGCTAAATTGTTCAGCCAGATACGAATGTTTTTTTACAAATATATTTTTATTATTACTACACTAAAGACCTAAATATTTATATTTGTCCACGATTTCAAGCGTATTGTCGGCCAGTGTGAAAGAAAATGAATGTTTAGCATATATTTCGTTGTAAATCACTATTTTTGTTTTAGCAATGCTTATTATCAGTTTCCGTACTTATAAAATAAGTCAATTTGTGACTGTAGGCTCTCTGCAAATTCTAAAAAGTGGACCATGTCGTCGGCAAATAGGAGGTACGCAAGGTATATGTCTCCTATCTGATGGTATACGCTTTAAGCAAATGTTTTCTAAAGTACATTTTTATTTAGTCCATCACTCTTGGGTAAATTGTAAATTGTCAATTATACACACAAGAGCCGAAGTGAACAGTTTATTACGTTGTTAAATATTGTATTAATTAGTATATATATAATATTTTATATTTTTAGTTATTTTATATTATTTAGTTATTTTTAGTTATTTTATACGATGTGCATGTAGCACTGGGTATGAGCAAGTTCATCCAGTTCAAATGTTATCGTGTTTACTATAGACCTTGTGTTTGGCATTGTAACCATTATTGTCTGAATATTTATTTAAAAAATTTATTAATCTGCTTCCACACTTTTTCGTTGAGTTATCAAGGGATTTCACCAGATCTGTAATAGTCTTGATGTAATAGCCTTGAGTACCATGGCTGTGGTAACCTTTGTCCCATAAGCAATTAGAAATGGCCGACTGGCAGTCACTTTAGACTGTATTTGTCATGGATTATCCTTGAGTGAGACCCAAATTTCGTTTGATGTACATGGTCTAGCTATGTAGCATTTTTTTAGTTATGTAAATATAACAAAAAGATTCAAATTCAAAATTGCCACTAAACGGCCATTTTGAAATTGTTTGCCCCCAAATGGTAATCAGGTTGGCTGACATAGCTGAGCATATTTGCCAAATCTTCCTGAAACTCGCTAACGAGCGTTTCTTCATCAATGGCCATAATAATTAAAGTGTTGATGATATGGGGATCAATATGTCTCCAAAACAATTTCACAGTGGTATGTGATGGCTTTGTGAAGAATGAGGAAGCAGAAGCTGCTAAATTAACAGCTATTTTGAAATCAAATAAATGCGGCGGCGGCGGGGGAGGAGGCGGTGGCGGAGTCGGTGGCGGGCCATGTAGAATACAGTAAGCAGCCCGCTTTCGACGAGGGCTGCTTAGATATAAAATAGTCATCTCCCAAATTAAATTATTGAATAGATTAGGCATCTACAGATATTTTTTTCAATTTTAACGAGTTTTCATTTGACTTAAAATTTGATCGAAAATATATGAAGGGGTCAGAGCTAAACCAAGGCTAAGTCATTTTTTTCAGCTATTTGAGTTTGGGGTACCATAGGACAAAAATGGTTGACTTAGCCTTGATATTGTCCTGAACAAAATGGCCGCTTATGGCTGCAAAATTGGTTATTTTCATGATATGTTGTGGTAGACACATGGCACACTGGTTTTTTTGTGCTATGGTACCCCAACTCAAATAGCTGAAAAATTGACTTAGCCTTGGTTTTGTTCTGACCCCTTCATATACATTATGTGCCATTTAAAATACACCGGTGATGTCAGTCTATTGGTAAAACAGTAAATTCGGATCTACGAATCTACTGTTATTTTTCATACTGGCCCGGGCGGGCACAGTGATTATTATGCAGGTTTTACCATCACACTACATGCATGATGTTGCTTGGTTAGGCACACTGACTATTTGGATGGCATCATGCACAAGTGGGCTAACCCACATTTTGACGATTTTGAGATTTTGAGTGTTTTTGAAAGCTCTTACCACAAGCTTTATCTGACAAAAGAGCCAAATGTCTAGATCAATCACATTCTGTGGTACAAGCCAAAGTTTGTTTGCGCATGATGCTTTTTGGCGATTTTCATAGAGCACAAATGGTCTAACCCTCACTTTTGATCAAGTCAAAAAGCGTGAAATGGACATGTCCAAGAATTTAAAGAGAAAAAAACCGGTTCACTGCTGAGGAAGCGAGGCGACTTTTACTCGATATCAGAGACAGTGCATCCTCGATTGATTATACATAAAACAATGTAAAAAATCACACAACAACTTGAAGTACATGATAAAACTAATAAATACAAATAAAGTCAACAGGTAAATAAAATCAGTGACAAAATGGTCTAACCCTCAATGTGAAATTTATCAGGTTGTTTCTATCAATAACATATATTTTCATTGTTTTTTATCATATTTCCTTAATATGTGGATGCATGTACGAAATTCTTTCAATTTATCATGAATTAGGCAGCATAATCAGTGATTTATTTAAAAATTGTGGGTTGGACCAAACGAAAAAACAACATGCACAAATAGTCTAACCCTCATGTAACCAACTTTAAAATGCTTTAATTTTATTAAACCATATTTAGAAAAAAATATTTTATATAATTTCAATGCACAGTATTGTACATCCAATGTACATTCCATGTTAGGCTTTTAAAGGTTTTATCTCAGCTGCCTGATTTACCAGAAAGGTTAAAACCTTCAATGCTTGATTACTCAAAACACCAAAAAATGGGTTAGACCAGTTGTGCATGATACCATCCATTTTATCTATCAATTCTATCAATACTCGGCGCTGCGCGCCTCGTACATTCTGATCTACGAATCTATCGAATTTCATTTTTTCTCTTTGACATAAGCAACACAAGGAATAAACTGCCCTAGAATTCTTACTGATAATGTGATGCGCAGTCATAACCTAATAATAATAAAATAGTGAGACTAGCTGGTGATCCATCAAGGGATAATGAGACTAATACATTTTTATGATGTACTATTTCTTGAATGGCTAACCAGTACTGAGGTGAGGCGACACTATGCTGTCACAGTACAAACTTATTGAACATGTATATCTCAATATGGATATATATAATTATGTAATATGAATATTTCAACCTACTTGGAATTGTCATGTTGAATTACATTACTGGGAGTTGTTATATTATATTTTTTACTTTGTGTCCCAATCTGTATTAGGTCAGGGTCAATATTGTTGGTATATCTTTGTATAAAAGAAATAATTATTTTCTATAAAATTTGTCATGAATTTAATAGAGTATAAACATCACGATTTTGTACATTTAAATACTACTATGTTGTAATATATTTTTTCTGGAAAGGTTTGTATGTTGTGACAGCATGGTGTTCAGAACATCGGAATGCAGCCAGCGTGCGCAGTACTGAGGGGAAGCCTGGCTCTTTTGTCTCTACTGGAGACCACGAATAAACTTCATTGTCATTGTCATTGTCATTATTGTACAATAAAGCTAAGAGAGGTGGCCATAACATTATTAGCAGTAGAGGTGGTCTATATATTTCAAAATATTGAGCAATACTCTATGAAAGCAGCCGCGATTTAACTAAACACTTTAACCGCAAATTTATATAATTAGAATCTCCAAGAAACAGAAATTGTTAACGTTTCAAGCAAACCGTTACTTCTTTTTGGACTTAAAGATTAAAACGCGATCGCGCATTTTCCAGAAAATGAGATTATACGATTTTGTAAAAGAGATCTAACAATAATTTTTTCTGATAAGTATCGTTTTTAAACCAAATATGTATGACATCCTATGCATATTAAAATACAATTTTCATAAACACTGATACACACTTTATTTGTTTTTGGCATTGTAAACAAACCGCACCAAATTTATATAAATCAATAAAGAGGTTAATTAAAAGAACAATATGTTTTATGTAAAAGTTAACGGCATTATTTGACGATTTAAAAAAAAAGAAGTTTTTCGCGTATATTTTTGTATGTTATTATTATTATTATCATTTTTGGCATTCTCCAGAAAAATGCGCTTTGCGACTGCTTACGTGTATGAAGGTTAAATATTATGCAATATAATGTGTCTAAACGTTTAGCATTTTTAAAAAAGATAGTATGTATTTTTGTAATATAAGGTGTATTTAAAGTTACTATACATTTATCAGACTTATCATGCCTATTTAGCGGATTCGTATGATATTAAATTACTTGTCTTGGACAATTGTGTCGGTTTTCAAAATAAATATCATGAATCTAGGCAGCACAATCTTGGTGTATCATGTTCACAGTGAAACTATACCATGTAGTTGTCTGACACAGGCAATAATATTAGGAGTTATGTGACGAGCACCTTAGAGTGAAGGACACGTCTTCCTGGCACTCAGGTAATTTCAAAGTGCTGTGTTCTGCAAAGCCAAAGGGCAGTATCTGCTTACGTCACAAGTAAGCAGTGCTGCCTGTTGGCTTTGCACAGGAGTGCAGCTGCACCCCACTAAGGGACATATGACCACTACCAAGCACGTCCATTACAAAATGACTTATTTCCCATTTGGCGGATATTAATGTGTCCTTGGTCTGGTGCTCCGCACTTGTTTTCAACAGCGAACAAGTCTTGTTGGATCAAAGTTGAATTATTATTGGCCCGCAGTCTGTCACGACGGTGCTATATTACTTCTGCCATCGGGTCAGCACGTCGTGCTGGCTGGGTTCACACTGTCATCATAATCTGGCTCAAGCGTTGATGATTGGTTCAGAAACAGAAATATATCATTCTCTCTTGGTACACCATGAAAGTGACCAGCCCACCCCCTAGTAACTTGTGTAAATATTGTTGTTAAAATATATAAATTTGCGTGCTGTATTAACAGTTACTATAATATTGTTTAATTCTATTTTGTATTATTTAGATCAAAATGCAGTCACTACGGATGCAGCTGGCATGGTTTTAATATCTGACAATTACATTATGGCTAAAACTAGGTGGTTGGAATACTGTATTTTGTCTTTTATATGTTAGCCTATACAGTGGATGAAATGATCCCCCAAATGCGTCAGTTGAATTTGTTCCATTAATGACTTCAAGCCTATCATTATCTGACCTAAAATTTTACTAATTGCAGAAACTACCCTTTGTTGATATAAAGAGGAAAAACAAGCAGGCCGTATAATCACCGTAGGTCAACGTTGTAATAAAGTGATTTAAAACCAATTTCAAATTATGTCATTAACATAACATGTTCAGTGCCGTGTAGGTGAAGAATCAAATATGTAATTACTTTTTCTCAGAAATAAAAATCATATGTGGTGTGATAGGGGGATTTTTCAATCACCATACCAATTTAAGAAGCACAGGCGTTTTAATTAATATGAGTCAATCATGGTTAGGGCCTCTGTGATAAAAAACATGAATGAGCGTTTTAGTCCATTTTAAATACATAAATGAAAGTGAGGTTGTGCAGAAATTCACACTGCAAATTCAGAAATCAAAAAGTTGAATTTGAATTTTGTACAGGCCCACCGTCAACGAAGTCGGCCCAACAGTAAACCAACGTTGAGCCTACGTCTCATGTTTACTGTGATCTGGTTATGAATTATGTGAGTGGTGCGCAGGAGTTCAAGTTACAGTGAAGGCTGTCAGGGCCAAAGGCTGACTTAAGATGTTATTTAACCCTTTAACCGCCGGTGTCGCATATATTCGGGCTTTCATTTTTTATTAGCACATTAAATACCACATTTTAAACATGTTGAAGATAAAATGTGACATCAACCAGCAAGATTTGAAAAGAGTTGACCTCCATTTTGTCAAATCTGAATAATTGTCACTCACTTGAAGTTGTGGATCGCGTCAGCGAGACACAACTTCAAGTGGGTGAAAATTCAGATTGAAAATATTGGCGGTTAAAGGGATAAGATATACTTGAAACAATGTATCATGCAGAATAATTATGCCCCAAGATAGCTGTCGTGGCGCATTGTTGAGTGGAAGTTATGGTTACAGAATATCACGGCCCATCGTACACAAAGACGACAGATAAATGTACGTGATTACAAACTGTAGGTGGCCATGACAAACACGGAAATACACGGAAACAGAGATCAGATAAACAAGATTGACATTCCGCGCATCTAGTTCTGATTATTTGAGTCGATATCTCGGGAAGCACTATGTCCTACATGTACATGTATCAATCGCAAAATCAATCTGGGATCATTGTCGATCAAAATCGACTAGGACAGAAGTGCCATGGATCATGATGCGAACGTTTTATTCTAGTTTATGTACAGAATGATACAACTAGAACCATCAAATATGTATTTCTAAATCAGAATGTTTGACATAAAAAAAAAATCACCGACAAATAAACCCCACCAGAATTTACAAGTCAATGCCCGCTAATACATGTATCTGTAGACTAATGTCCTTCATCGGCATCTGAAATGTGTCAGGTGTGTTGTTGTTGTTGTTTTTGTTTGCATTATAAGTTAGAATTCAAACCATCAAATTCGTTCCACCTATTTCAGAAGCTGCTGTAAACGGTGAACACTTAATGAGTGTTAACGTTCGCATAATGGTAGTGATGAAAATGTATTGCGCAAGAATAATCCCAGCAAACACAAAACATTTGTATAACATATATACAACGTCGGATCAATGTCTTAGACGTTGGTCCAACATTGCAGAAATGTTATACAAATGCACTGTGTTTGCTGGGATCTAGTTAATGCTAAATTATTGCCTTCTCTGAGCAGCTTATCGTGTTGAAAGATGTTTATTTTTAACAATGGTTCTCAATCACTTGAAGTATTTGCATAACATTCTAATAATCAGTTAGCTTCATATTAGGAAACGCATTTGCGATATGTTTGCATATTATTAAGCACAATCTGTCAACACGAAGTTACAAATAACATAACATGACTGCAATAATAAATAACAATCCAAAACACACTCATATAATTTAATGATAACAAAAGGAAACGAGCAAGTGATCCACACAAATGGATGCATTTTATGCAGATCCATTACAGGAACCATAATCTGCGGTAACCATGTTTAAATTGGCTGTAATTCCATCTCCAGCATGTTTTACTGCGCATAATTAGTTCATGGCAAGCAAATGATCTGAGGTAATTTCTCATATCAGCACCATGAATAAAAGGTACTACTAATGTCCTTATCACTAATATCTCAAATAGCATGGAAATGAATCCGCGGTTAATATGTAAATATGCTTACCAGAAAAAGGGCAATGATGTTCTTTGATGATACAAAATGTGAGATAAGTATGTGTTTGTAATATTAATTCCCCAGGCTGAACAAATCTAAACCCGTTGATACAGAAGTAAAGAACGATCAGTCCTAAGCTTTCTGGATTGTAGTCTGAGCAGTGGGTTATGAATAAGTAGTCAGTATTGTGGGGAGCCTCCGTGACCGAGAGGTGATGTGCTCGGCCTCAGACCGCAAAGGCTCGAATTGCGAATCCTGTGTCTGGAGGACAGTGTCAACTCAATCATCTCACCATCATCAGGAGGTTCTCCTGGCCCAGTTTAGCCGATATGTGCACAAAGGTGGCCTAAAGCCCGATTCATTTCATTTAATTTACAGAAGTAAAGAATAATCAGTCCTAAGCTTTCTGGATTGTAGTCTGAGTAGTGGGTTATGAATAAGTTTTAGTCAATGAACATGTTTAAGCCTTTCATCGCGGATGTCGCCAAAAGGCGACCCCCTGGCAGACCGCGGATGTCGCCAAAAGGCGACATCTATAATTACTTTTTTTAGTTAAAAAAATAATTAATTCAGCGCTCAGGCAATTGATGACGTCGTAATTCCGCAGTAAAAGGGTTAATACATGATACCCTGCTACATTTTAGGCTATTTGGAATAAATAGTAGTTTTAAACTGAAATGTGATATATGTTTCAATGCTGAAGATATAGTTGTTCATGCATGTGTAACAAAACCTAAGCACATTCAAGTGCATACAGATATCTATATTCCTCGGAGTTGAAATGAACAGGTATCGTGGAGTAAATGGGGTAAAGGAGGCTAATGGATCTTCCGAGGTATGTGAAGCTATAAACTTCACATATTGTGCATTCGATAGAAACAGGTTGACGTGTCGCATTTCCTCACGTTGTGTTCTTTCCATCCAAAACAGAGTATGTGATGAGGCGTGTGATGTCACTGCATAGGCTCTGTCAAGCAGATAATCGCCCATCTAAAGTACAAGCGGTCAGGTTAAAACGGCTTTAGCTCCAACATAAGATTTGATTTAACACTTCGAAGAAGTCTCAAGGTCATATAAAACAGATTTTACGACTCAATAACAGCGGCATTGCTCTCGTTATTTTAGAATATAACGGTTGACACTGTGATGACGTAGCAACAGATAAAGTCACCATGACACTTGAAATAAGTAACAAGTATCGAATTGAAGCTCAGAAATACAACAATTTCTTTGTTCAAGTAAACAGTTACTATATATGTTGGCTTTCCGAATCAGAATAGGCATATTACCTTTAATTATGTTATACTGGTAGTTCAATAATTGTTTGCGTTAATATGAAGCTCTTACATTTCGTAGGTGTCCTGGTTTGTATAACAAATGCGAGTGCTAAAGCATTGTTGCATTGGCAAGTTGTGCAGTGCACTTCGCAAAGCTAAAATGTTGTAACTTGCAAAGTAAGCAGCTGCTGCCTTTTGACTTTGACTTTTCACAGGATGCTTGGACAAAAGAATAATTATTTAAAAAAATGTAAACTGTTCCATTGTTCTCCTGTTTACCTTACTTAACGTTAATTAGGCGACTTTTTTCAAATATTTTATATTCCTGTTGACAAAATGAGATGATAAACGTTGTCCAATAGGTATCACTATTGTATTCATTCTCTGTTTAATAAATTGGTTCTCCAGCATTTGTGTCAAACTAACAATATTATACGAATAGATAGACTGAGCATACGCTTGCAGTGGTGCAAAAAGTGTTTATAGCATTAGAAAAATAAGTGAATATGCATACAATCGTGTAGGGCTAGTTTTATCTAACAATTTATTTATCTGGCCGGAGAGTTATCATGGTTATTGCTTGCATATTGAAGGAAGATAAACCATTCCGTGTTACAGGTGGTAGCCTCATAAATAGGATATAGTAATAAAAGCCCTGTCCAGCGTTTGTTACGCCTGCCTCGTTAGAACGTCAAGTGACATATCTCTTCCGGTTACCTTATTATTATTGCACACGTTTTTCAAGAGAATATAACACGCTGGAATCGGCATGTTTTTTTATTGATAAGTGTTTACATATACCCTGAGAGCATTCTAAGCTGTGTTGGCATCACGCCAACTATGGGGTTATTTGCAAAAGCTAAACATACTGAGCCATTTTTATAAAACAACTGTTTAACAAATATACGTACATGAAACAAGTATGAATAATAGAATAATAGAAAAACAATTATAATAGAATCAAGTGCAATACCACTTTTTATAATAAGTTAAACACTAGAAAGTAATTTCCTACGTTATTTTAGCGACTGAAGGTCAAGGTTAGCTAAAAATGTGAAGGTGAAGGCTAAAATAGTCCAAATATGACTTGATCGTGTTTCTATGAGATGTATGGTTTAATTGTACAGGTTTGCTTCAATCCATGTTCTTTTAATCATGTCTACATCGTTATAAACATTATTAGATATGTGCGAGCTTGAAGTTTTGTTAAGTTCATTTACATAACTCACCCAAATTTCACAAAATTCACCATTATATGTGATGGAACAACGTTTTTATTAATATTCTTATGTAAAGCTATTTATGTGTAATGCTATTTTTTGTTCGACGCGACGGATACTTTTTTAACAAAATTATGCAAATTTGCATAATATGCATATATATGTTTTTTCTATTTAATAGGAAAAAACATAGCATACATTATGCTAATTATGCTAATTTGCATAATTCACGCTAATTAACATTCTGATGTTCGGTCTTACAGCTTTTTTTAACAAATATGCACATAATCTCTTTTTCTTGTATAAGTTTTGACACGAAGAAGTGGTTTGTAATTAGAAGTCAATATCGACATAATATGCCAAGTTCAAGGTAAAATTTTCGCCAATGTTGTCAACATATAGATACAGTCGTTTCTCAACTTGTCAAACTCAAACTAATTCTTTAATACAATTAAAATATATACCTGATCAGAGTTTATGTTTTGCCCTATGGAGCTAAACTGACGTGCAATGCCAAAAGACAGAATCCGCTTACTTGTAAAGTAAGCAGATACTGCCTTTTGGCTTTGCACGACTGTACAGACATCTAAGCTATTAAAGTTAAAGTTAGATACCTGGTCAAAGTCGATGTTTTTGCTCTGTGGAGCTTTCGAGCTTATCCCAAGCTCATCCTCATAGCTCAAATCCTCGTGATCACATGACCCCCAAGCTGGAAGTCATGTGACAGCAGCTCATTGCAGCTTGGTGGTAGGTCATAGCCCTGGTTCATGGATGGTTCTTTCTCACGTATTTCGATTGACACTTTGATCTTGCGTCTCCAAAAGTTGTCCTCTCTGGTGATAACTCTCACATTATCCTGGTCAAAAACATGCTGATGGTTAGCGCAATGATCACCGACTGCTGAGAGTATACAGGCTTTTAAAAATAAATGTTCTTTCAGCCTGGTGCCCAGATTTCTGTTTGTCTGGCCACTGTATTTCTCATGGCAATTTGCACATGGAATTTCGTAAATTAAGGATTTTAAATGAGTTGTTAAGATTTGTGTAGATTCGGGATCTGCTAATTAATATCTCCAATAATAAAATGTGCGACTTACGACTCATTTTGCCAAATCAAATACAGTGGGCACGATCACGTGATGTTGATGTTATTTCACAATAACAGATCAAATCAAGATATTATTGAGGCACATCATTAAATAATATTCACATTTACAAACATACAGGCCTATATATTTTACCATCTAATTAATTAGCGATACTAAAGAAAAAGATATCCTATGCTGTCATCATCATGAGAAAAAATCTCCCAAAATGCCTTTTAAAAAATATTTCTCACCAAACCATAAAAGATTTTTAGGAATGAAAAACTAGCAGTATGACAGTTAGGACATACATGTCACGATTATCCCTTTCGGTGCACCAGGATTTAAATTCACAAAATGATATCTCAATTTAACATGTTTCAACCATTTATTATAAATAATTACAACTGATTTGATTTTTAAACATGTTTATTGTAAAAGTGTTTCGATACATTTGTAGCTGGAAACAGAATCAGCAATACCAGCTTTAAACATAATAAATGAATGGAACAGTGTTAATATGTAATGCAGCCCAAGGTGTTGAAGGAAAATATGACAATATAATGAAGGCTAGAACTGCATTGTCAAACACCATTAATCAAACGTATCTCATTCTATCATCATCATGCCATGACAACGTATTAGACTTTAAAACTACTTTACAAAACTAGCTTATAAGATTAACCCTTTCAGCCCGAATCATCAATATAATTGTGATGCTGTATATTCATGACAATTTTTAAAATAATGTCGCTTAATGAACTCTAAATGATTTAACCGCCAAATTATTCAATCTGAATTTTCACCCATTAGAAGTTGTGTCTCGCTGACGCGATTCACAACTTCAAGTGGGTGAAAATTATTCAGATTTGACAAAATAAAGGTGAAATGTTTTCAAATATTGCTGATCAGTGTCACATTTTATCTTTAACATGTTTAAAAGGTGGTACTGAATGTGCTACTAAAAATGAAAACTCGAATATATGCGGCACCGGCGATTGAAAGGTTAAAGGTGTGTATTTGATGAAAATTGACATGCTTATGGAAAAGATTAGGATCAATAATTCATGTAATTGTGAGCAGTATGTTCAGATGTATATTCTGCTTGTAGGCCTAATATATAATTATATAACGTATCTCAATCCTCCGCTTAAAATTTGAACTGTAAAAATTTGATAAACTTTCTTTATAATATTGTTGAATTAGGCTGGGTTTTTTTCAAATAAATCACTGAAAAATGACAATTTGTATTAGGGTTGGTAGAACTTACCTAGTTACAATCTTCATAATACAATGACATATATTTTACATGTTCAACATGCAGCCCTTTGACTATATATATATGAATGCCTTGCAATTTTTTTGTGGGGTGGGGGTGCGATTATTATATTTTGGAAGCGTTTAAATTACAATTATTACAGAATATATTTTTTTAAATTTCAATCACCAAGAATTATTGCAGTTGACCAAATGTATACTTCAACAGAAGGATAAAAATGAGAAAAATATAATAATACGAAATACAATGCCATATAGGGGGACTAGGCCTACAACATGTTAGTAACCATGTAGACTAAACAACTAAGTGTGCAACAGAGGAAACACTGCAAAAAATACCCAGCAAACATAGCACACCATTGACCCAATGTCCGTTTGATGTTGGTCTTACATCTGTCACACTGGCCCAGCATCAAATTGACATTTGCTCAACTCCTGGTGTTTATATAGAATAGAACCAGACCGGATATAGGAGGCCTCTGCCTACAACATAGCTCAGATTTTGATCTAGCACAGTATTTTTCTGGCTCGGAGAAAAGAGTGGAATGTGATCAAATATTTATTTTAGCTTGTCGCCAGTTATGAAAAAGGGTCAGTATAATTTTACGGGACAATTTTAATTTTTTTGAGATGTACGTGTAGTAGCACTTGGTTTGATGCTTGTGAGCTGTGTACTTCACTGGAGTCTTCAGGCACACTTAGTGCACACTTAGTGACCCCCCTTTCAAAATAATATGTTTTTAACAGTCAAAGAAGGTGAAGTAGATGTATACAACTCGGCCATTTTCCTGCCGACTCTGAACGTGTACTCACCCCTCAATTTTCAACCAAGCGATTTGTTTATCATTTCTTCGCAGAAATGCCACCCACCTCTCCCATCAGTACAAATAACCTGTCAGTGCTGGCTGAAGGAGCCACCCATACTTACCATTTAATTGAAATGTATTACATAAAAAAATATAGTAACATTTATATAAATATATAGGGGCCTATGCTGGCATTTACTGTCTTGAATATCGCTTTGTTGTAAAATAACATATTATGTAAACTATTCTTAATAATGAATTATTGTGTCTTTAATAATTACAGGCACTATCTGATCAATATTTTCAGTTATTTACATTTTTTAAATCATTCAGAATCATTTCATGGCTTAAATAATAAATAATTTTACCCATATTTGTGTTTGTTTGAGTGGTTCTACTAAATGGGATTGTTATGCTATTCGGAGCTAAAAATAGTTTTTTTCTTGGGTTGTCATCCGAATGTGTAAATGGTATAAATACTGGTTCCTCTCCTTCTCATCCAGTACCGGGAGCCGGGATCAGCAGGTTCGATTCCAGGTCAATGGAAGCACACGCACGAAAACTCTCCAGAAATCCCACTACATACAATTAATCATGAATGGACTGTAGATGATTATTCTGGTCAACTTCAGCCTGTCTGGTGCGATAGGCATGTTCTTCCCCCTTTATTGGCTGATCCAGCCTCCTTCTCATGGTCAGATTAGCACAGCTGGTTGGCCCTGCTATAGAGCTTTGATAATATATTCTGCAGATGCTGCGTTCGTATAATTATGACATCAAAAACAACAGTCTGGTAACCCACACCTGACCCTGAAAACTATGTCAATTCGAGGTTCCCTTGCATTTACGAGAGACAAGTTTATATAAATATGTCTCCTTTATACAGGGCTATGGTTTTAATTATATGCCTAGTAATATTATGACCAGTACATGCAATCAATCTGTGTTGTATTATGGTTGGTCCATCCTATACAATGTTGGCCTAGCATAAAAGCAACATTAGATCTGCGTCTTTTATTTGTGTTATTGTAGGCTTGCTTTTGTGTAAGACAAAGATACCAGCTGCAGCACCGGGACGCTGGCCATGATGCTAGTGTAATTTCATGTTCGAGCTGCTCCCTAAAAGTTATCATATTTTACGCTGCGCTGTGTATATGCCAGCAGCGTGTATTCCAAGTGTTTTTGATATATACCTTCACCTTATACTTAACATTGTTCATATGACAGCATCTTGTCTACTACCTGCGTATGCAACCTATCGCAATGCTCAGTTAATGGACTCGCCGCTGTCATACTTAAGTTCTAAACGCCACATTGTCTTCAGCGAACCAGTTATAACTGTTTCATACTATCACAGTACATTTTTTCTTGCCCTGACTTCCACTTAAATGGATCTACACTGACTTCGTGTATATGCCAGCAGCGTGTATTCCAAGTGTTTTTTGATATATACCTTTACCTTATACTTAACATTGTTCATATGACAGCATCTTGTCTACTACCTGCGTATGCAACCTATCGCAATGCTCAGTTAATGGACTCGCTGCTGTCATATTTAAGTTCTAAACGCCACATTGTCTTCAGCGAACCAGTTATAACTGTTTCATACTATCACAGTACATTTTTTCTTGCCCTGACTTCCACTTTAATGGATCTACACTGACTTTAATCACAAGACGGAGCGCTGCGCCCCCTCCACCCCCGCACCAACTACAGCAGCCTGCACGAAACCAGTCATCATGTCACCACTCAGCGAACGAAACCTCGTATTACTATTTTGTATATGTTTCAATTGCTTAATAAAATATGTTTATACAAAAAAAAAAGATACCAGCAGAATGTGCACAGTGACCACTCTTTGTTTAAAGCAGCCCCTTGGGATGACATCAATTGTCGTTTTTTACTCTGTACTGAAGTAGTGTATCCCACGGATCATGTTTTTATTTTTTTCACAATTTTCTTATTTTTACAAATATTTTTAATCAACATTTCTATGAATCTAGAAGTAACCCAAACAAACTATTTGTATACATGAAGGACGATTGAATGTTCTCACAGCATTGGGCCACATGCTGATGGCATCGGCCCAGCTTTGGGTAGACAATCAGTGCTGCAGATGTGTCATCCCGTGTCCTGACTATGAGACACCAATTAGCGGCGACTGGTTTGATCTTACCGTCTGAGACGTGGGAATATGTGCTGAATATCGCTGATTTGTTTTGTTTACATGGCAATATACGACCTAGAAATACAACTATTTCACTCTTTTTCGGTGCTTTAAAATTGTTTTCTGATGTTTTCGTATTTTTAGTTAGGATCAGTAGGCTATATAGCTTCATATAAATTAAATTTTCAAAATTGACAACAATGAAAATGTCTCATCCCAAGGGGTCCTTTTAATGTTTAGACAGCATCTCAGATTTTGAATTACCATGAACTGGGTCATCGTTCTTACCGGTGTGCAATCTCAGTCAGCACGAACACTGACCCAATATTGGTTTAACGTGGGTCTATCGTTTGCGACGCAGGCTCAACGCTAATAAAACATTAGGCCGGTGCTGACCTATCGTGTTTACGCCGTAAAATTGACAATCTTGGATTGATGTATGTCAAACGTCTACGACGCTGGCCCAGCATTAAATCAACATGGACCATGTGTTTGGGATGTATTTTATTATATAATACTTATATAATACAGCTATACTAGGGTAGTCAGTATACATGATACGTGTACAGATGTAGGCATATGTCTCACCAGACAATACTGACAGGAGCACATGATGTCAGGCCTAAATATACACAGGAAGTCAGGCCAAGTTGGACACGAAATATAGCCTTTTAGATGTAGTGCTGTATTCAAACCCCTCCCTTGACATCCCCCCTCTCTTAAAGATGTTCGAATAAGCTGGTAATTTCACAAAAATGGTTATGTGCCTAGCCACGTGTATTCCTTGACCTGCCGTTGGGGCTTAGAATGTGAAGGTCACCATTTTTGTTAGGTATTGCCTTATTGACTGGATTAAAAAATCAGGTCAAATTCATGAATATCACCAGTATCATCAGGTCATGAATATGATTTAGAATATCTTAATATTATGTGCCAAGTTGCTCACGCTATGCACATGTATATGTAACTGTCGCTATAGATACTGCATTTAAGTCATACAGTCACTGGCAATGACATCAGTTAGTCACTAATCATAGTGTCATTTTGTTATTTGATTACATTATTTTATTACATTTCGATAAAAAATAAATGGTTTAAAATGTGTGTTTTATAGTCCAGGAGTTTTAGGTTTTCAAATGAAAAAAAACAAATTTAAGTTGAATTTTTCAGGTTGTGTTCAGCATCCCCTCCTTTATTACCTGTAAAAAGTCCCAAAATTCCCCCTGAGCGAACTATCTTTTTTTGACAAAATTCAAAATGGCCACTAAGCGCCACGTTAGAGTAATCTGAACCATTTGACATTTTTTAATGTTATACCTCATTTTCACATGATTTTTAATACTAAATTTATTTCTGAAGCTATTAGTATGTTTTAAGGTTTCGTTGAAAAATAAATCCAGAATGGCCGCCATTTGAGGTTTGATTGGGAGCAAAATCTATAAATTACCAGTCTGTCCTCATTTATTACATGTAAAAAGTCCAAAAATGTCTACTCAAGCGGAACATCCTTTCTTTGGCAACATATAAAATGGCCACCAAGCGCTATGTTGAACTGGTAATTCCTGAACTATTTGACATATATTTTAATGTAATACCTCATTTTCACATGCTGAATTCATTTATGGAGCTAGTAATTTCTAAGGTTTTGTAAAAGAGTAAATCCAAGATGGCCGCCATTTGAGGTTTGATTAGGAGCAAGTCATCCGTATTCGAGATACACATACATACGCTTTTAAATCTATAAATTGCCAGTGATTAATAACAAACAAATAACTCTATGTCCAAAATAAATATGCTGTCCACATCTTAATGTATATATTTCAAAATACATAATAGCCAAAACATCATATTAAATCAATAAAACAACGCTAGTCTAAGAGAGTGGTGCCTTTTTCTAATCATCAACCTGAATTTCCTTAATTTGCGATGACTTACTGTAGGCACCTACCCAGGTCCCATTCAGTTTGTGTACAGGTACATCACAGACCTGCTGCATCGAAACATGCAACCAACTTTTGCGACCACACCTAATCATTTAAATTAATTTGGGAGGTGCTCCGTAAAAACTGGTTACAGGTTTTAATTTTAATATTGACATCCCCTGTCTGTTGGTAGTAATCTGTCTCCATGCAATTCTTGTGCATATAGCTATGACGGTGAGAAATGTGATTTACTACTTCATCAGCTGGGGTCATAAGCAAGTGTCCTGAACAAGGATTCACACTCAAATCCACAGGAAAAGGCAAGGTCTCACACACAATTAAACCTGCAAATAAACCCGCGCCTATAGGTCATAGGCAAGGTCTCAAAACTGAGCCCGCAGTGCCTAAGCAAGAACTCACACACGAGCATGCATGGTCCACAGTGCAAGGAATCACACCCAAGCCCGCAGTGTCTTAAGCAAGAGCTCACACTCGAGTACACAAGGATTCACCCCAGGCGCGCATGTTCTTAGGCAAGGACTCACACCCGAGCCCGCAGCGTCATATGCAAGGTCACAAATCCGAGCCTACAGGTCATAGGCAAGAATTTACTGTGAGCCCGCATGGTACACCCGACCCTGCAAGGTCCTTGGAAAAGACTCACACCAGAGCCGACGGGTCCTAGGCAAGGTCATACAGTGGAGCTTGCAAGGTCCTAGGCAAGCACTCACTGCCAGGCCTGCAGGGTGCTAGGCAAGATCCCACACCTCAGATGCGGGCATAAGGGTCCAATTCAAGGTTTCATACCCAAGCATGCAGGATCCTAGGGAAGGTCCCATACCCTATTTGCATGTATCATGTTTATATATATTTGATGCGACAACACGAAAAAAATTGTTTTGTGTTTGAAATAACGAGGCCCTCCTGATAGCTCATTCGACCCGGCTGTGGCTCGAAACGAGTTACTGGCTTGGAATCCTGGTCGGGTCGAATGTTTGTCATCGAAGTTGTGCATATATAGTGCCCTAAATTGTTCAAAAGCCTGGTGTATGCAGTGAAGTCTATGACCCTGTACACTATAAAATTATTCGATAAGACTAGTGCATAGTCCCTTCCTTCTTTCACGATATTGCCATGATTATGCAGAAAGCAACGTAAAGTAATATCCCCTTGAAATAACAACACGCGTATAGCTCACAGATATATGTAGTGTGGTTTAGCTGGGTAGGTCTATATCTTAAAACCTCAGTGGGGAATATAAACGTGTAAAATACCATATTAATTTATAAATGGTGATAACGGCACCAAAATTGGTCTGTGTATGCACCAGAGGGCACTGTGAGAACAGCATGTTAGCCAAACATCAAATCAATATGGCCCTGATTTTTCAATATCACCACTATAACATGTTATAAAATATACTTTAATTATTTTATTGACGTTATTCATTCGAGCGTTTAGTTTTATTTAATATAGTTATGTTTTAACATGTTTAAACTTTGTAAATGGCTATTTTTTGCTTCTACATTTTGACAAAAAAATAAAAAAACGGTCAAATTAAAAAAAACGGCCACCACAAAAAATCATATTGATTGATATGCTAGAATGTTTTTTCAGAGCATCGAAATGCATATGGCAGTTATTTATTAGATAAGCCTGACGGTGCTTAATTTTAACATCCTATTTTTTCCCATACACAAAATTACAATACCCGTTATTTTTTAGCATGTCTGCTATTAAACCCGTTCAACAGATACTTTTCAGTCACCACACTGAACACATGTCCGCAAAAATGCATTCCATTTTTTTGCTCCCGATCTCAATCTGTTTTAAAAGTTTTTTTCAAATCCTTATTTTATATTTGATTAGTGTCTGATTTCGGATGTAATTGGTTTGTCTCGTGAGATAAATTGATTTTTTGTGAGTTATGTTTACAGTGTGCCTGCTTCCCGTGTATCTGTTAAGACGACATAATATTATATTTAATGGTAGCAGATATAAATTATGAAGCATTATTTAATTTAATAAATATTACCTTCGAAAATACACTGAATTGTTAAAGGATTTTTAGTGCGGAATAATAAAATTAGTAGTACCAAGGAGACGTCGAACCATCTTGGTGTGGTAAGTTGTTGTGACATGCACAATAATGAACAACGTACCCTCTTGTTACCGTCTTTTAAATAATTTCATGCATCTTAATTTATCATTATTATCATCACATCAAAATGTTGGAGTAACACCGAAGACAATTTACTGGACTAAACCACACAGCATTACCACACCTGACTCCAGAAATACGTTTGGCTGCCACTATGCAGCTGCATAATTAGTATATCTATACTTAGCAAAAAACTATTTAATTTGTCAAGCATTAATAAAAAAATATATGGAGAATATTCAATTTAGACTTGCATATTATCATTTTTAATCAACCAAATCTTATATTTTCCAATACCAAACATGCCAAATTATCTAAAAGACTTCTTTATGCATCAAATAAATTTTTAAAAAGCTCCTATAGTAATATGAGAGTAATAAAATAACATCAGTATAACTAATAATATAATAAAACTGACTAAGTGTGGTGTAATTGCCCTTATGTCATTTAGAGCGCCACTGATTTGGTATTTCTTGTGTATTTTTTTTATCTAAGTGTGTTTTTATGTTGCCAAGTACAACGGAAAGTGGTACCAGATTAATTATAATGATGTTAAATATTGAATTTTAGTTTATTATTGTCAAATTACTATATTTTTTGACAAAACATTACACTGTATATTTATCAACTTCAACATGTACATGATGTACAGGTAATTGAGATATCACGTTTCAATTATCAGATTATGATAAAGACATTTTCAAAATCAGTTTGTAATCTAGAAAAAATAATTTATACAAATTGAAATTATAAATTTTAATTTTGGTGACTATTACTTGATGATTTATATTATTGACATTTTTTAGTGACTGTTTCATCAGAGACGACAAAGTACAGTATTCTTTATTACATTTTGTTTTCCCTTGATCTAACTGCTCTGAAATTTCATTGGATATTTCGAGCATAATAATGTACAGATACATTTGAAAACATTATGTAAAATATAACAACGAAAATGATGATAGTTAAAAACAATCATAGCGACGTTTCCAACAATCCACCATGATTTTGTTACAGAACTGCAGGATACTTCGAGCACAATTATATGTTTCTTCTTTCTGTCAAGAGTGTTGGGCGAATTGATGCTTATGCAAATGATTCCATTACAAAAACACTGGCAACACTGTCCCAATACTGGAAATATATTGCTCAAAGATCCATAAATTCATGATCAAAATTGACTGAAGCTGTATAATCTCTTCTTGTAGAATAATATAAATTTACTGAAGCCTACATAGACTTGGAATTGACTATTTTAAGTTCTTGTATTATCTGAGCACTGTCTGAGATCAATTGATATATTCAGCTGCTCAGTGTGCAGCAATAGGTTTAGCAAAATATATGTACTATAACATGGTTTTACCAGACCAGTTTTTTATTACAAATTTACTTCCATATATGAATGGTTTAGAGGTAAAGTGATTCAAGTCCGCATTTTATCATTTCCCTATAGAAAGCTTTCAAGATAAAATCATTTTTATTTCAACATTGTTACGTCCATAATTAGAAATAGATGGGAAGTTTTGCATTGGTGTTTATTATTTATTCCTACTCACAGGTATACAATTATCAATGTCGTAAAACTCATTTCTGGCAATTTTTATATTTCATTTTATTTTATTAATAACCTTTTGAAATTTAGAAATATTAATTTATTTTTAAAAGTCACAAAGAAACTGTTCAGTGTCTCATCATCTTGCTCCAGTAAAAATTTTGTAATGATTGGCAAAGCACAAACTAATCCATAGAAAGGGTGTTTTATAACATTTCAGCAGCCAAGTCAAAATGTCCCTATATAAACTGATGGACTTGGATTACTTTATCATTGAAGAAATGTATTAATTTTAAAGGTGAAAAAATGCATTTTGTTTAATAAGTCTTGTAATTTTAAACGAATGGCTTAGATATTTTAGTATATTATTTCCTATATATTTAACTCCCCAAAAATGACATAAACAGAAAATTTTCGAATTTTGGACTTGGATCGAATCACCTCTGAGCCATTCATATAATAATTCATCATTTATCAGTCTTCTACTGCAAAATACAGCAAATACATTTTAAAATGTTTTGAATTAATATTATTAATATTTAACATTATTATTAAATGCCTTTATTCACATTATTTCAAGTGAGGTTTCAATTATTTATAGAAGCATGTTGAAGGTAAAATAAACTGTGACCATTTTTTTAAATAATAAATCAATTTATTTGCGCCTCTGAGCTTGGAACGCCGAGTATTTATGCACATTAGAAGATTCTCATTTCATATATCAATAAAAATCAATAAGAAGTAGTCGCTCATCAAATAAAGTATTACGAACTTTGAAAAGAACAACAAAATAGCAATATATAAACCTATATAAACGAAAGTGATGGAAGCGGGGAAAATGAAGGCCTTGGTGGTCTTATATGGTGAAACGAGGTGGACAATTTAAATTCATGGATGTACAAAAATGAGAAGTCAGCCAAGAAAATCGCGAGTACGTAACAATGTATTAATAACCTTTGACAAAAACAACAGCTACGTATGGCTATATTAATATTAAATAATATTAATCTTCTTTTTTGTCTCCCAAAAATTGCAGTTGTTTCAAAAGATGTTTTTTTATTACTTAGAACAATATATCCAGATTTTACAAATAGTGCCAGAGGAGCTTTCTTTTCATTCGATTCTTACTTCTATTCTCTTTTAGTTTCTATTTAGAATTATCTCTAATAATTATGAGTAACAAACAATTACTTTTTCAAAACATCTTACGATTTGGGTGAGTGATAACCATAATTTAGCCATTTTAGGGTACCCTCACAAAAAGGCCCGTAAAAAAAAAGTTTCCAATTTTTTCTGGCTTGGGACTTTTTTTGGTCATTGTAGATATTTTAATGAACTAAAAAAAAAAGCAAAAAAGCTTCTGTTGCAATTTGTTCCTATGTTCGCTACTTTTCGGCTTAAATGTCCTGGACTATTTGTCATCAATCTATTACACAGGTGGCATTGGTGCTTGTAAGGAGAACGATCTAAATGGGTGCGAGATCTGCGCCATGCTCGTTCAAGACTTCATTATTTCCGGAGTCATTCATGGAGTTGGTGGTTTTCTGGGCAGAGTCTTTATACTTACAGGAGTGTGTTTGTTTCTTTATTAGATCCGAATTGACAATATCTGAATGAAACGATTCATAATCAATTTTGTTTTTCGAAAAAAAAAATTTCCCTGTTCAATTTTGTCTTACAACAGTCAATTTCTGATTTCTGAGGTTCGTGAAAAAAAACGAATAGCTGGGAGGTGTGATATCGGCTATCGTTGATTCGTTTCATCAAGTATTATCACAGATTAAACGTCTCTTCATATGATTAAACGACTAGTTAAGCAGCTTTAAATTTGTATATGACTATTATTCCAAATTTACATTTATATTTGTAAATATTGATAACTAGACGTGCCTAGCAGTTAATTTAGTAATCAATGACATTGCCACTAATACTGTTACAAATGTTTTCTTGCTTATTTGTTAAACAAATGGTGCTGGTCCGCCGTCTATGACGTCTGTCCGGCATTGACTTGGCATGGTTCCATGCGCCGTGTTTGCTGAGTAGCTCATCCTGATGTGACATGGGACTATTTGTGCTCTATGTCATCCTTCTCTAGACGCGATATATGCACTTTGCAACGCTACTCATTTTATTAATTATGTTTCTAATTCATGGTAGATTATGAGAGGGCGCATAATACTTTTAGTATTCTGTCCTCTTTTGACATTGAGTCTTGTTATTTTTTGTATGAATTCTACTATTATCATTATGTATCTGAACTTTTGTACTCGGTGACAAATAAATACATGTTGAATTGAAAATGGAATTGATTTCAATCACCAAGGGGGGGGGGGGGCTAGAGCTTTTTTTGCGGATAAATTATTTATTTTTGGCGCGAGAAACTAATGACAGACTCTTGTCAGTTATCTTCTTTTTATGTGTACATATCACTCATTTTTTATACTGCACTGAATCTTACGTTTTCATTACATGATAACTATGCCTCCAACTATAACTGATGAACAATCGGATTTATATTATACTGTTATATATTATTTTATTATATAATTTTAAACTTATGTGGTTGAAAGGCCTTGTAGAGGTCGTCACGATCTGTTCCCGTGATGACATGTTATAAAATTTTCAATTAATGAATAATAATGATATTGTACTACTATTTGCATGTTTTCAATTGGAAAGTCAAATAAATAAATATAAATAGATCAACCAGGTGCTACCAAAGTGCAAGGATGAAAATTGTATTTTGCCCATTGCACGAATTGAACCAAGCAACAAGGTGGTCACCATTGATATTGGCAGCATCCAAGGTTGAGAGAATCCCGCTTCCTACTTCCTCCGATTCTCTTCTAGCCTCATTCTCGGTCTAAATATTACGTGGCCTTTTCTGTATTCCCATGCAAAACGTAGTGGACGCCAAGGTTATAAAGCCAAAGCTGCCGGAGATATAACTCGTTGTTAATTTCGAGAAGGGTAGTGTGTTTCCCATGTAAAAAGTCAAGTTGTGCACTTGTTTATTCCTAGTTTTTTCTTTGTCTTCCACTTGTTCATCATAAGTCAGCTGTTCTCTTTGAAGGTGCGCCTGGTCGCCTGTGGAATCATCACACTTCGAAGCGGAACACATAGTTTTGTAGAACCGGATCCAATGTCTTGTGCATAGGAATATCCCTGTAAGCCCAAGATGATACAGGGTTACATGGTTGTTCCATACACTATTCCTTGTTCGTATAGTTTGATAATGGATAAAGTGCATGACAAGTATTTTCGTTAGGGTTCTGGTTACGACTGTAAATACTTGCCTGTAAATATCTCAATGTGTTCAAGAACTATGTTAACCTACCTTACAGGAATGCGGTTTGGTCTGGATAAGTGTTTGCCCCGCTCACATGGGGATAGTGAGATCTGCCCTCTATTTATTAGTCCCAATACATTCCCTAATCGAGACCTACCTACGACATACAATGAGCACAATGCTGATTTGCAGATCTGTTTTTTATCGCCATGTCACATAATAAACTAGTTAGGCCATAATTATGCTGTTTTGCATCTAAGAAAGCTGAGTGTCGACATAACACGGACTTGCCTCCGACTTAGTGTGTGAGTGTTAGTGATATTCGGGATATGTGGACATAGCTTGACCATAACCTATTATTATTCAACATTTATACTTTGTACACACGGACGGGACTCAACTGGCATAATCATGTTAACCCGAGTTGTCATGTTACTGATCGAATGTTTTTTTGTAAAAGTAATAATGCTAACAATACATAACATTATGATGTGTGTATACGCGGACTCTTTGATGAGAGCATAATATGCTATATACACATAGCATGCTCTTGCACGCAACTTTTTCCAAGGAAATCTGTTATGTCGACTTAACATAATTTTTTTTAATAAACTCCTCAGGTATTGTCACTAGACCTTCGAAAATAATACCAACAGACGCATACGATGGTATACCTAACTCATTTTTTTTTGTTAACTCGAGTTAGCAGATTATTGCATGGAACCCTTCAAATATAAAATAAAAACTCTATTTTATACCCAAAATAAATTGGTTTTTTTGACATTTTACTGAGGAAAAGTCTTATTATTATTTATTTATTATATTAGTTGTCTGTACCACGATATGGAGATATAATGACCATGATTTCAATTTTGCTGTTAATTTATTTCTATTGATTTAGAGCTGTTTTCATTGAAAAAAATGGCAAATAGGGGTATGCCCCATGGATCCGCCCGTGCTTTGCTTAAAAGGACTAACATCATTAAGAAACATTTTTGTAGATATTTTTTTGGTGAAACATATTTTTAATATTTTTTACATGTGCTTAACAATTGGTCATTTTTTTTAAAATGGGTGGGGGGAGCGAAGCCCTTACGCTACAGCTACATCCCTATATGGATTAGTATACCTTTATGTAGATTTGTGCCACATTTGGTGCTTTATCACAGTTTGAACAAGTTTACATAATTTAGCTAGGGCATTTATTATTATAATTTGTCGAAAAAGGGGGTGTTAACCCCTATCGCCCCATGGATCTTCCTTTTATTTGTTTTAATAAAATACTAACATCACTAATGAACAGTTCTGTAGACATATTTGGTGAAAAAAATATTTTGACTACTAATTGCTTTGAGTTTTTTTGAAAAAAAACCCTTAACCTACAGCTGCAATGTGGTTCCCCTTCCAATATGGATGAGCATACTCGGGAGATTCTCTGTAACAAAGTTGGTGATTTTATCACAATGTGAACGATTTTACCCAAATCTACTAGACTATGACTCTACAAATTAAATCTTTATCAACTACACTCACCACCTTAGAGTGGATGAAGACGAGTTAAAGATGATCACAAATAGAACGAATCCATATATTGCTTAACCCTTTTGTACGTCAAAATATGACGTCCGTAGACGTCAGATTGTGCGGTGTATCTTAGACCTCATTGTCTTGTGGCCAGATGAATGTGTAATCAGATTGTCTGTCCGGCGTTCTATCCGTTTATACAGGCTTTCGTCCGTCCGTACGTACGTACGTCCTCTCGTCAATCAATCCGTCCCAAAATACTTAAGGTTTTATTGAACGTCTATATGACAATTTTGCCACATGTGTCATCTAATCATAATGTTTCATAATTGTTATATGCGTTCGTCCGGCCATCCGTCCGTCAAGCCCAAAATCCGAAATAGTAGAGTATGCTGTAACGAATGACAATAAATCCGAATACCCTGCTACAGACATGAATACCACCAATGACATGTAATTATGTATCTCTGCCTAAAGAATATGTGCAATTATAAGAAACACATTAAAAAATCTCCTTCAGTTGAAACCTGAAATAGACTTTGAAAAACGGAATATTAGTGGCTCTTATACTAGTTCTGACGTCGAACGCCAATCACAAAATAAAACTTCGTCCAGAAATCTAGCACAAGACATTATTACTTCCTTCAGATCTACACGCCAAGTTTATTATAAACCAAAAACAAGCAGTACATACCACAAGACTAAAAGAACACCGTTATCTGTTGGTCTAGCTCTGACGTCGTACCAGACTAGCAGATCGAGGTCAGATATAGAAACATTACATGACATGCAATTTTCTGCTACATATGATGATGTTCAGCGAATGACAACAAATCTAAATGGTCATTTCAGTAATGGAATATGTTAAGCATAGTACACGAGGTAGGCCTATATGTCACTCCATTTGTAAAACATGGGATGAAACCTCTGCTTGGTAGGTAGTGATGCAGGCTCGTTTAATGACGTTGATTTATTAATGGCTCAGAAGTAAGAAAGTGGAGCTCCTTTGCTAGGACATAATCTTAAACTTGAACCAAACGTTCAAAACAAATATCTTAAGAGTTCATTTAAAAGAAAGTATGAGCACCACAACACAACATGGTTGCTAATGTGTAGTCATGTAGTAACTCAGATGGTAGATTCACTTCCATGTGATGTTGTAATTGACGAAGAAAATGTACCTTCAGAGCATGTCTCTGAGGTTGTTTTTATAGATCGAAACCAAGTACTTCACAAGCAGGCGCTGGACAAAAGCAATGTGTCCCCAAGATGGGCGACATTCATTTGCCTGATTACCCACACAACACCGAAATGGAACGTTGGTATCGTAGCTCCCTTGTAAATAAGAAGTCCAACGAAATGGCCAGTACTGCTTAATATTTTGAAACAAACACAAAAAAATTAACATTTTTAACAGTTTTTTTTCTCTGTTTTAGTTAAGCGCGCGCATTAGATTTAGGCCGCGCATTACCAAAAAAAAAACGTGTGTTTTTTTCTGCCCAGCGCGCGCATTGGATTGTTGCCGATTTCCCAAAAAACCCACTAACTTTCTATAAATTTGTCCAATGTTTTTTTTATTTGGTCGTCCTCATTAACTTTCCCAAAAATAGGTTCAGTGTTTTCTTTTAAATGTTTGTTTTCACCGCCCTCCCTAATTATTTTTTGGATTTTTTTTTGATCTAAAACAGAGAAATAAAACACAGTGACCTTAGTTGCGTTGGAGATGGCCAATATATCACTCTTGATGGCGATTTATACGACTGTGCTGTAAAATTAAAAGATAACAAACAAACTAGTGTATCAGATCAGAATGAAAAACTCAATGGAGAAAAGAGTAGTCGACTCCTGATAAATGCAGCGAATAAATTATCACTGAAGAGGGTAATCCTTTTTTGAAGAGCAATATGTTTAATCTGGCTACTTTTGCTGTTGTTCCTAAAAACATATGTCGTGATATTGGGGAACGAGATAATTTTGAAAGGATGGCATTAGATAAATTTGTGACCACACGTATGCTTGAAAAAAACAACAAGACAACTTCTGTGATTTTAAAAAGCAAAAAAATCGCTCATATTTTAAATACGTTGGAGCTACTGTAAAAACTAAAGTTGGTGGCCAGATTGTGACAAGCAAACAGGAAATAACTTTGTTATCTCGCTTTCTTGTTGCAACCAATGGTCGACCTGATTTTGTCATTAAATAGGCCATCGGTAATTTTGAATTCAATGTGGTCTCACCTAATTTTCACCCAGATGGATCAATTATCATACAATCTGACAAAGCCCAAGTAGTATCTCTACTATCCCCTGAATATGCCACTGCCAGTAAAGTCATTGATAACAAGATGGGTGTTCCATCTGTTTTGCTAACAGTTGAAATGTGTGTGGTCAATATGGTAACTAAAACAGCGGAGATGCCAAATGTAATGATTTAGCCTAAAAGTGTGTGGCTATTGTAGCTGAATTCGGTAAACCTGACTATGAAGAAATTAGGATTATTTTCGATTAATATGTGTCAAATTATTTGACAGAAACTACTAGCGAGAAACAAACAGCAAAACAACACATACCCACTACCATGTACATGGTGGTACTGAAATTAGAAATGTCAAGTATTTTCTTTCCCACACCAAAACAAAAGCAGAGATAACAAAATTCCTCACAGAGAAGCTTATCTAATATTCCCAAGGGAAACCACAGAAGGTTTTGATTATGCATCATAGAGTGATGGAGGCTAATTGTCCTCTATCTGATATAGCAGCATGCCGGAGATGGCATCTGGTCTGCACCACCTTGAATAAACTGATCAACAGTTACTTATGCTAGTGATCTTGTATGCATACGACGTAATGCACAAGAACTTGGTGTTTTCTCTGTAGACACAGATGTTTTCATCTTATAAACAAGTCATTCCCCGTTCCTTCCAAAGTCCACCACACTTTCGAGGAAGACAAAGGAGAGGCTATCTATACATGAATGTAATTACTTGAAGTTGGGTTCTAATAAGGTAGAATCACTCATTGGGTGGTATGCTTTGAAAAGAACCAATAATACTGGAGCCGTTGCGGGAAAAGGCATAATAAGCCATTATAAAACATTTTGACGATCAGACATAGACATACCTGATGCATTTTCGACATTTGGTATTACTGATGATTTACCAAATGATACTATTAATCAGATGGAGAAATACTTGTGTCTCCTTTATGACACAGGGGGGGGGGGTCAACGAATGCTCACTGCGAGACTTAAGGTGGGCTTTATTTGCACAGAAAGGAAAGGAGGGTCAGCAATTACCCCCAACTATAGGGACATCAATAACCCATGTCCACAGAGCTCTCTATATGGCTAATATATGGGAATTTTCACAAACGCCTTGCCCCTAATTTCCATCATCTACATATATTAGTGGGAATTATTAGATGGCAAACTTACACCAGTGTCCTGCGTCGTCAACCCGCCAGCTCCTGAAGCTTTGCTTGAGCTTCGAAAATGTAACTGTAAGAAAGGTTATGCAAAGAGGTCGTGTGGGTATCAGAAAACAATTTGCATTGCACATACATATGTGGATGCGAGAATGAATGTATTAAGACTGTACTCGATAGGCCTGTAGAGCTCGATTATTCTTTTGTATTTTATAGTGTAACTAATTGCATGTTCTTTATCACATGCTGATACTGATTACATAACCCTTAAACGTTTGTGGTCTCTCTATCTCTCAACGTAAACTCGTTTACTTTGTTTAGTCCGCTTTCTTCAGCCATAGCTCTTTATTATTCAATAAAACGAGTATGTTTTGTGTTTTTGCTTAAAAAAACACGACAATAAACGTTGTAGATCATGATAATGCTTTAGTGTCATATTATATTACATATGTGAAAGAAAAAGTGCATTGAATAAATGTTTTATTTTTTTATTTTCAATAAAATAAGTATCGGAGCTGTTCTTAACGGGCAAATATTTAAAACGTCATTTTTTCTAAAAGTAAGTAAAAAATAAGTTGGCAACAAGTGAATTATTGTTCATTTGGATGTCATTGATGATGTTAAAGCAGAAAACTAGAGTTTGCAAAATGGGCGCAGTAGAATGACTATGACTTCAATCAGCGACATTTAAATTATTGGTCTCAATTTTGACAAATCTGAAGAATGGATCGCGTCAGCATTATTTGGGGTGAGGACCCAAATTATTGCGTAATCGGAATGTTTTTGATTTGACATAAATATAGTGCAACAAAAGTACTGTATTGGCTGCGCATGGTCACGTACCTAATAATTTTCAAATTGCCTCAGATTAGTGGGTAATTTGAATGATGTGTACAACAAGACGAAAACATAGCTTGGAATTTGAAGCGAGTGACAGTAACAAGGCCAACCTCTGTGTGACAGCCACAATACAAGCCAGCCACTGTGTGACAGCAACAAGAGAGGCCAATCACTGTGTGGCATCAATAAGACAGGCCAGTCACTGTGTGACAGCAAAAAAACAGGTCATCCACTGTGTGACAAAAACAAGAGAGGTCGTCTACCGTGTGACAGCAACAAGATATGCCGACCATTGTGTGGCAGCAACAATACCGGCCAACCACTGTGTGAAAGCAGCAAGACAGGCTAACCACTGTGTGACAGCAACAATACATGTCAGTCACTGTGTGATAGCCACAATACATACCAACCACTGTGTGACAGCAACAATACATGCCACTGTGTGGTAGCAACAAGCCAGGCCATTCACTGTGTGACAGCAACAAGCCAGGCCATCCACTCTGTGACAGCAACAAGACAGGCCATTCACTGTGTGACAGCAACAAGAGATGCCAACCACTGTGTGACAGCAACAACACATGCCAACCACTCTGTGACAGCAACAACACAGGACAACCACTGTGTGGCAGCAGCAAGCCAGGCCAACCACTGTGTTACAGCAACAAGAGAGGCCAACCACTGTGTGACAGCAACAACACATGCCAACCACTGTGTGACAGCAGCAACACATGACAACCACTATGTGGCAGCAGCAAGACAGGCCAACCACTGTGTGACAGCAACAAGACAGGCCATGCACTGTGTGACAGCAACAGTACATGCCAACCACTGTGTGACAGCAGCAAGACAGGCCAACCACTGTTTGACAGAAACAAGACAGGCCATCCACTGTGCAACAACAACAATACATGCCAACTACTGTGTGACAGCAACAAGACAGACCATCCACTCTGTGACAGCAACAAGATATGCCAACCACTGTGTGACAGCAACAAGACAGGCAAACCACTGTGTGACAGCAACAAGGCAGGTCATCCACTGTGTGACACCCACAATACATGCCAGCCACTGTGTGACAGCAACAAGACAGGTCGTCCACTGTGTGACAACCACAATACATGACAACCACTGTGTGACAGCAACAATACATAACAACCACTGTGTGACAGCAACAATCCAGGCCGTCCACTGTGTGACAACAACAAGCCAGGCCAACCACTGTGTGACAGCAACAATAGAGGCAAACCATTGTGTGACAGCAACAACACATGCCAACCACTGTGTGACAGCAACAGCACATGACAAATATTGTGTGACAGCAACAACACATGCCAACCACTGTGTGACAGCAACAACACATGCCAACCACTGTGTAACAACATCAACATATGCCAACCACTGTGTGACAACAACAAGACATGCCAACCACTGTGTGACAACAACAAGACATGCCATCCACTGTGTGACAACAACAAGATATGCCAAACACTGTGTGACAGCAACAAGACAGGCCAACTACTGTATGACAGCAACAAGACATGCCAACCACTGTGTGACAACAACAAGACATGTCAACCACTGTGTGACAGCCACAAGACAGACCTACCACTGTGTGACAGCAACAAGACAGGCCAAACACTGTGTGACAACAACAAGACATGCCAACCACTGTGTGACAACAACAAGACATGCCATACACTGTGTGACAACAACAAGACATGCCATCCACTGTGTGACAACAACAAGACATGCCAACTACTGTGTGACAGCCACAAGACATGCTAACCACTGTTTGACTGCAACAAGACAGGCCATCCACTGTGTGACAGCCACAAGACATGCTAACCACTGTTTGACTGCAACAAGACAGGCCAACCACTGTGTGACAACAACAAGACATGCCATACACTGTGTGACAACAACAAGACATGCCATCTACTGTGTGACAACAACAAGACAGGCCATCCACTGTGTGACTACAACACGACAGGCCATCCACTGTGTGACAGAAACAAAACAGACCATCCACTGTGTGACAACAACAAGACATGCCATCCACTGTGTGACAGCCACAAGACATGCTAACCACTGTTTGACTGCAACAAGACAGGCCAACCACTGTGTGACAACAACAAGACAAGCAAGTCACTGTGTGACAGAAACAAGACAGGCAAACCATTGTGTGGCAGCCTCAATACATGCCATCCACTGTGTAAAAACAACAAGACAGGCCAATCACTGTGTGACAGCAACAAGACAGGTCATTCACTGTGTCACAGCAACAAGACAGGCAAACCATTTTGGGGCAGCCTCAATACATGCCAGCCACTGTGTGACAGCAACAAGACAAGCAAACCATTGTGTGACAGCCACAATACATCCAGCCACTGTGTGACAGCAACAATCCAGGCCATCCACTGTGTCACAGCAACAAGACAGGCAAACCATTGTGTGACAGCCACAATACACGTCAGCCACTGTGTCACAGCAACAAGACAGGCAAACCATTGTGTGACAGCCACAATACATGCCTGCACTGTGTGACAGCAACAATCCAGGCCAACCACTGTGTTACAGCAACAAGAGAGGCCAACCACTGTGTGACAGCGATAACACATGCCAACCACTGTGTGACAGCAACAACACATGTCGTCCACTGTGTGACAACCAAAATACATGACAATCACTGTGTGACAGCCACAATACATAACAACCACTGTGTGACAGCAACAATCCAGGCCATCCACTGTGTGACAGCAACAAGACAGGCCATCCACTGTGTGACAACAATGCGATAGGCCAACCACTGTGTGACATCGACAAGCCAGGCCGTCCACTGTGTGACAACAGCAAGCCATGCCATCCACTGTGTGACAGCAACAATAGAGGCAAACCATTGTGTGACAGCAACAACACATGCCAACCACTGTGTGACAGCAACAACACATGACAACCACTGTGTAACAACAACAAAATATGCCAACCACTGTGTGACAACAACAAAACATGCCATCCACTGTGTGACAACAACAAGACAGGCCATCCACTGTGTGACAACAACAAGACAGGCCATCCACTGTATGACAACAACAAGACATGCCAACCACTGAGTGACAACAACAAGACATGCCATCCACTGTGTGACAGCAACAAGACAGACCAACCACTGTGTGACAGCAACAAGACAGGCCAAACACTGTGTGACAACAACAAGACATGCCAACCACTGTGTGACAACAACAAGACATGCCATACACTGTGTGACAACAACAAGACAGGCCATCCACTGTGTGACAACAACAAGACAGGCCATCTACTGTGTGACAACAACAAGACAGGCCATCCACTGTGTGACAACAACACGACAGGCCATCCACTGTGTGACAGAAACAAAACAGATCATCAACTGTGTAACAGCTACAAGACAGGCCATCCACTGTGTGACAGCCACAAGACATGCTAACCACTGTTTGACTGCAACAAGACAGGCCAACCACTGTGTGACAACAGCAAGACAAGCAAGTCACTGTGTGACAGAAACAAGACAGGCAAACCATTGTGTGGCAGCCTCAATACATGCCATCCACTGTGTGACAACAACAAGACAGGCCAATCACTGTGTGACAGCAACAAGACAGGCCATCCACTGTGTCACAGCAAAAAGACAGGCAAACCATTTTGTGGCAGCCTCAATACATGCCATCCACTGTGTGACAACAACAAGACATGCCAATCACTGTGTGACAGCAAAAAGACAGGCCATCCACTGTGTCACAGCAACAAGACAGACAAACCATTTTGTGGCAGCCACAATACATGCCAGCTACTGTGTGACATCAACAATCCAGGCCTTCCACTGTGTCACAGCAACAAGACAGGCAAACTATTGTGTGACAGCCACAATACACGTCAGCCACTGTGTCACAGCAACAAGACAGGCAAACCATTGTGTGACAGCCACAATACATGCCAGCCACTGTGTGACAGCAACAAGACAGGCCAACCACTGTGTAACAGCAACAAGAGAGGCAATCCACTGTGTGACAACAACAAGACAGGCCATCCACTGTGTGACAGCAACAAGACAGGCCAACCACTGTGTGACAACAACAAGACATGCCATCCACTGTGTGACAACAACAAGATATGCCAAACACTGTGTGACAACAACAAGACATGCCAACCACTGTGTGACAGCAACAAGACAGGTCAACCACTGTGTGACAACAACAAGACATGCCAACCACTGTGTGACAGCAACAAGACAGACCAACCACTGTGTGACAGCAACAAGACATGCCAACCACTGTGTGACAACAACAAGACATGCCATCCACTGTGTGAAAACAACAAGACAGGCCATCTACTGTGTGACAACAACAAGACAGGCCATCTACTGTGTGACAACAACAAGACAGGCCATCCACTGTGTGACAACAACACGACAGGTCATCCACTGTGCGACAGAAACAAAACAGACCATCCACTTTGTAACAGCTACAAGACATCAGGCCATCCACTGTGTGACAGCCACAAGACAGGTTAACCACTGTTTGACTGCAACAAGACAGGCCAACCACTGTGGTACAGAAACAAGAGAGGCCAACCACTGTGTGACAGCAATAACACATGCCAACCACTGTGTGACAGCAACAACACATGTCGTCCACTGTGTGACAACCAAAATACATGACAATCACTGTGTGACAGCCACAATACAAAACAACCACTGTGTGACAGCAACAATCCAGGCCATCCACTGTGTGACAGCAACAAGACAGGCCATCCACTGTGTGACAACAATGCGATAGGCCAACCACTGTGTGACATCGACAAGCCAGGCCGTCCACTGTGTGACAACAGCAAGCCATGCCATCCACTGTGTGACAGCAACAATAGAAGCAGACCATTGTGTGACAGCAACAACACATGCCAACCACTGCGTGACAGCAACAACACATGACAACCACTGTGTAACAACAACAAAATATGCCAACCAATGTGTGACAACAACAAAACATGCCATCCACTGTGTGACAACAACAAGACAGGCCATCCACTGTGTGACAACAACAAGACAGGCCATCCACTGTGTGACAACAACAAGCCATGCCAACCACTGTGTGACAACAACAAGACATGCCATCTACTGTGTGACAACAACAAGACATGCCAACCACTGTGTGACAACAACAAGACATGCCATCCACTGTGTGACAACAACAAGACATGCCAAACACTGTGTGACAGCAGCAAGACAGGCCAACTACTGTGTGACAGCAACAAGACATGCCAACCACTGTGTGACAACAACAAGACATGCCATCCACTGTGTGACAGCCACAAGACAGACCAACCACTGTGTGACAGCAACAAGACAGGCCAAACACTGTGTGACAACAACAAGACATGCCAACCACTGTGTGACAACAACAAGACATGCCATACACTGTGTGGCAACAACAAGACAGGCCATCCACTGTGTGACAACAACAAGACAGGCCATCTACTGTTTGACAACAACAAGACAGGCCATCCACTGTGTGACAACAACACGACAGGCCATCCACTGTGTTACAGAAACAAAACAGATCATCAACTGTGTAACAGCTACAAGACAGGCCATCCACTGTGTGACAGCCACAAGACATGCTAACCACTGTTTGACTGCAACAAGACAGGCCAACCACTGTGTGACAACAACAAGACAAGCAAGTCACTGTGTGACAGAAACAAGACAGGCAAACCATTGTGTGGCAGCCTCAATACATGCCATCCACTGTGTGACAACAACAAGACAGGTCAATCAATGTGTCACAGCAAAAAGACAGGCAAACCATTTTGTGGTAGCCACAATACATGCCAGCTACTGTGTGACAGCAACAATCCAGGCCTTCCACTGTGTCACAGCAACAAGACAGGCAAACCTTTGTGTGACAGCCACAATACACGTCAGCCACTGTGTCACAGCAACAAGACAGGCAAACCATTGTGTGACAGCCACAATACATGCCAGCCACTGTGTGACAGCAACAATCCAGGCCATCCACTGTGTGACAGCAACGAGACAGGCCAACCACTGTGTGACAGCAACAAGACAGGCCAACCACTGTGTGACAGCAGCAAGATAGGCAATCCACTGTGTGACAACAACAAGACAGGACATCCACTGTGTGACAGCAACAAGACAGGCCAACCACTGTGTGACAACAACAAGACATGCCATCCACTGTGTGACACAACAAGATATGCCAAACACTGTGTGACAACAACAAGACATGCCAACCACTGTGTGACAGCAACAAGACAGGTCAACCACTGTGTGACAACAACAAGACATGCCAACCACTGTGTGACAGCAACAAGACAGACCAACTACTGTGTGACAGCAGCAAGACAGGCCATACACTGTGTGACAACAACAAGACAGGCCATCCACTGTGTGAAAACAACAAGACAGGCCATCTACTGTGTGACAACAACACGACAGGCCATCCACTGTGTGACAGAAACAAAACAGACCATCCACTGTGTGACAACAACAAGACATCAGGCCATCCACTGTGTGACAGCCACAAGACAGGCCATCCACTGTGTGACAGAAACAAAACAGACCATCCACTGTGTAACAGCTACAAGACATCAGGCCATCCACTGTGTGACAGCCACAAGACATGCTAACCACTGTTTGACTGCAACAAGACAGGCCAACCACTGTGTGACAACAACAAGACAGGCCATCCACTGTGTGACAGCCACAAGACAGGCTAACCACTGTTTGACTGCAACAAGACAGGCCAACCACTGTGTGACAACAACAAGACAAGCAAGTCACTGTGTGACAGAAACAAGAAAGGCAAACCATTGTGTGGTAGCCTCAATAATGCTATCCACTGTGTGACAACAACAAGACAGGCCAATCACTGTGTGACCCCAACAAGACAGGCCATCCACTGTGTCACAGCAACAAGACAGGCAAACAATTTTGCGGCAGCCTCATTACATGCCAGCCACTGTGTGACAGCAACAAGACAGGCAAACCATTGTGTGACAGCCACAATACATGCCAGCCACTGTGTGACAGCAACAATCCAGGTCACCCACTGTGTCACAGCAACAAGACAGGCAAACTACTGTGTGACAGCCACAATCCATGTCAGCCACTGTGTCACAGCAACAAGACAGGCAAACCATTGTGTGACAGCCACAATACGTGCCAGCCACTGTGTGACAGCAACAATCCAGGCCATCCACTGTGTGACAGCAACAAGACAGGCCAACCACTGTGTGACAGCAACAAAACAGGCCAACCACTGTGTGACAGCAACAAGAGAGGCAATCCACTGTGTGACAGCCACAATGCATGCCATCCACTGTGTGACATCAACAATCCAGGCCATCCACTGTGTGACAGCAACAATCCAGGCCATCCACTGTGTGACAACAACAAGGTATGCCAACCACTGTGTGACAGCCACAATGCATGCCATCCACTGTGTGACATCAACAAGACAGGCCATCCACTGTGTGACAGCAACAAGACAGGCCATCCACTGTGTGACAGCCACAATGCATGCCATCCACTGTGTGACATCAACAAGACAGGCCATCCACTGTGTGACAGCAACAAGACAGGCCATCCACTGTGTGACAGCCACAATGCATGCCATCTACTGTGTGACATCAACAGGACAGGCCATCCACTGTGTGACAGCAACAAGACAGGCCATCCACTGTGTGACAGCCACAATACATGCCATCCACTGTGTGACATCAACAAGACAGGCCATCCACTGTGTGACAGCCACAATACATGCCAGCCACTGTGTGACAGCAACAATCCAGGCCATCCACTGTGTGACAGCAACAAGACAGGCCAACCACTGTGTGACAGCAACAAAACAGGCCAACCACTGTGTGACAGCAACAAGAGAGGCAATCCACTGTGTGACAGCAACAAGACAGGCAAACCATTGTGTGACAGCCACAATACATGCCAGCAACTGTGTGACAGCAACAAGACAGGCCAACCACTGTGTGACAGCAACAAGACAGGCAAACCATCCACTGTGTGACAGCAACAAACCAGGCCATCCACTGTGTGACAGCAACAAGTGAGGCCAACCACTGTGTGATAGCAACAACACATGCCAACCACTGTGTGACAGCAACAACACACGACAACCACTGTGGTGTGACAGCAATATCACATGTCAACCATTGTGCGGCAGCAAGAACACATGCCAACGACTGTGTAACAACAAAAGAACTGGCCAACCACTGTGTGACAGCAAAAAGACAGAACAACCTCTATGTGAAACCATTACAACAGGCCAACCACTGTGCACCAGCAACAAGACATGCCAAGCACTGTGTGACAGCAACAAGACAGGCCAGCCACTGTGTGACAGCAACAAAACAGGCCAACCACTGTGTGACAGCAACTAGACAGGCCAACCACTGTGTGACAGCAGCAAGACATGCCAACTACTGTTTAATAGCGACAATACAGACCAACCACTGTGTGACAGAAACAAAATATGCCAACCACTGTGTAACAGCAAGACAAGCCAATCACTGTGTAACTACAGAAACACAGACAGACAAAGCACTGTGTGACAAAAAGTCAAGCCAACCACTGTGTGACAGCAGGAAGATAAACGGCAAATATCCAAGCCAACCACTGTGTGATATCATCTAGACAGGCAAACCACTGTGAATCACCAGCAGTCCGAGTCCAATCTGACAACTGCACGACCTATTGTGGGCCGTGCGTCGTCAAAACTGACGTTTTTATTTTGCCGTCATGTCCCGTGGTACTAAAGTAGTGCATAGAAAATAATATTGAGAAAAAAATCCAGATCACCAGACACGAATTGATTGATAGTACACACCACAGCTGCTATTCTCATGAAGCTCAGTTAGCAAATGTACAGTGCCTTGCAAGTATTCTAACATGTCTAAAGCAAAGGCCTAACTTCCTCGTAGTAAGTTTTGTTTCTGATATACTTCCAGCATAACTTGATCATATCCCAGATTCTCAACGACGATGGTTTAACATCAAAGCAGCTTTGGTTAATTGTAATCCAATTATGCTCTCAAATGTACAAATAATAAATACAAAAAAGTGCAAAATAAATAACAGGAGCGAACCAAATAAATTAACTTTAGAATTGGCCTATAGCAATTAATAGTTAGCAGGTTAAGATTATTAATTTGTGATGTGACGATGTGATGTCATATTTTTGTTGGTGTAGTAACTAGTCGATAACTCCAATGCAACCTAATAACTTCCCCCCAATGTTATTCAGCTGCCGGAGAAACGTATCTGGACAATGTGCTGACAATGGTCTACATACCCCGGTTATTCTTAGACAGGAGGCAGACATCACATCACGTCTGTGCTATTTTGTCATCCTTTAATCTGGCAGTGTGATCTGCTGGTCACTGTCGGTTATTAATCTTTCTTTTCGTTGGCGTCTATCTCGTATCCCTTTGGCTTTTATAATCCCTCTCACGATATGATCTATGGTCTGTTACCACATGCATTATAGAGATTGTTCTCATTATAAAAAAAACTACAATAGCCCTGAAGGCAGCGTGATCATGTCTATCCAAACAAAGAAAAAAGACATAATAGGTAATCCTACATTGACATGCAAAGCCAAAAGGCAGTGTATCTTCTTACCTTACAAGTAAGCAGATACTGCCTTTTAGTTTTACAAAGCAACTCATCCCGACGAGCACGACACGTATTTTTGGTACATCGTCTGCGACACCAGTCCAACACAAAATTGGCGATAGATATTTTGTTTGTTGGAAATAAATGAAATAATGATAGCAAAAAGACATGGGAATAAAAATACTGATTTATCATGTTTATTTTTTCTCCCCTGTCTTCTGCTCCTATCTAAGTTACTGCAGATTGTTATGTACCGCCGATCGATGGTCCTTGTCAATAAACTATCGGGAGGGAATCGTAATGCATTCTTGACATGTTTACACGATGGCAGATTACTCGAAACCTACCTGATCTAAAAGCACTAACGTTACATTGTCTTACATTTAAATTCCATATACAGTCGTATGCTGTGTTCAGGGATCTTGAACGTGAATCTCAGAGGCTGTGTGTAACGTTTGTTAGACAATATGCTTGCCCGTGCAAACGTTAGACATACTAATACATGTTTTAACATAAAAATGCTGCACAACCAATATTCTTTGGAGGTCTGGAACACAAAAAGACAAACATAGACATATCGATATGGGGAGCATTTTTTAAATATTTGCTTTAGGTTATTTAAGTAGTCAATCTAAATAATAATAAAATACAGGGATGAGGATCCATTTTCTAAAGGACATGGGAGGTTGTCTGAATTTTGGCTAAATACAGCTGAAATACTTAACCATTTAACCGCCGGTGCCGCATATATTCGGGTTTTCATTTTTTATAAGCACATTAAGTACCACATTTCAAATATTATGTTAAAGATAAAATGTGACATCAACCAGCAAGATTTGAAAAGAGTTGACCTCCATTTTGTCAAATCTGAATAATTTTCACTCACTTGAAGTTGTGGATCGCGTCAGCGAACCACAACTTCAAGTGGGTGAAAATTCAAACTGAATAATTGGCGGTTAAAGGGTTAACGTGAATTACGGATAACTTATCCAGACATGTCAAACGCTTTGATCACTTGGGGAGGTGAGCTGATAGGGGTCGGTATGTGTACAATTATGTGTGTTTAGTTTATTTAGCTTATTTTCGAAAATACGGTTTATGTTTTTATTTCGAAAAACAATAACGTCATGAAACCGATAAGCCCAACATACGTTATTACTATAACCGCTTATATAAGCTAGTCTAACCTACTAAACGTTCATTCTAAAACGCACAAATTTAATTAACACTCTTTCCGACAATGCAGCACTCGCATATATTCGGTATTGTAGGGAGTCTAGTAGTGTTCGCCAGAAATCAGATATGGCCGCGGTTTCACCTAGTGATATATGTTAATTTGTTGTCTTCTTAAATATTGAAAAATGATCAAAACCATCCAATAAGTGAGCTTATAAGATTTCAATAATAACTTCATGTGCTTAATAATAATATCTAAAAGGAATCGAGGCCAAATGTACAAGAGCGCGATAAGTAATTCACAGGCATTTCCATCGTCGGATGCATGGTGGCCCGTGCAACAGTTATTGCAAATTATTAATAAGGCAAACTGATCCTATGTGAAGCTGGCGAGATCTTTATTTTCAATAAGTGTACACAAATGCATACCATTGTTGTGTCTGCCACATATATGAACTTCAGAGCGCAGCATTGTGTAATTGAAAATATGTTGCGTTTGAGCCAAATAAAGTGTAAATGTGGTAATTATTTATTTTCTACTGCTCCAAGCTATGACATAAATGTAAGACTTTGTATGTAAGATAAGTGTGATTTAAGGCATGTTAGTTGTGAAATGGCGGCCATTTCGAAAACACCACGTACGTCAGTGAAATATTATCAAATTGAAATCAATCAAATGGAAATCTAAGACCTTTGGACAATCTCAGAATTTGTAATTTGTTTGTCCAGTGAATAACAGTAAGGGGTTTTGTCAAGTTAAAATAATTCAAAAAATCCGAGAAAAACTCGGATTAGTCAGACTACACCCACCCACCCCATTATCCAGTTTTTTATATTTTTTTTTGAAACATTTTGAAACATGAAAACAACACAGAAAACACGAAAAAACACAAAATTTCAAAATCCGAGTTGGGGCTTCAACCACCCATTTTTTGAATTATTTTAACTTGACAAAACCTCTAAATGCCATGGGCTACATCCAACCTAAATGCACCGCCTCCCCACAACTCCCCCACAAAATTGTCTTTTTTCCATATTTTATTTCCAAAGCTAAATTATATATGGCAAAACGTATAATTGAATACGGCAATGTATGATTACAGACCAATAATCAGAGGGGAATGAGAGATAATTATGATGATAAAGGGTATTGTATATGGTAAGACATAAAAAAGGAGTTATTCTGTATATAATAAATCAATGCTATAATCAGTGATAATATAATTTTTAGGGCTCGTCGGTCGTTGAACGAACCCCCTGACCATATGTTATTACCGGCCACCCACTAAAACCGCATACAAAGCATTGAAATTCAAGGATGTTTGTAACGCTTTTCAAAACTTCATAGAATATATCGTCCCCTCAATTCAATAACCTGCCCAAACAGGATATATTCAAGCAGAAAGCATGCTTCAATTCAATAAACATTCGAATGCATTCAACATCTTATTTACTAAAGTATTTCTTATTGTCAACAATAACTTATAAGGAAACGAATGACTTCGACAGTGTTATAACATATCAAACTGAAGTGTTCATAAACGGATACAGAAGGCTTAGGCTATTGGGCCTGTTTTTAACTGATGGTTAACTTTATGTGAAGCAGTTAACTGCAGTTTGCTAAAAACGTGTCTATCCAACTGGGACGGTTCTCAACAACGTGCCTATCCAGCTGGGCCAGTGTCTATTCATTTGGGCTGGTTCTTACCAACCAACTGGGCTGGTTCTTAACAACGTGCCTCTCCAACTGGGCTGGTTCTTAACACACTTGCAACATAATTGGTATGGTCGTACTAAACGTGATCTAAAAACGAGCCTATCCAACTGGGCCGGTTCTTAAATTGACACTTTTGCAATGATGATAGCAATGGGCAGGTTATTGAACTGAGGGGACGATATATTTGTGCCGTAACTTGGCTTTCATTCTACGTTCATCACGATTTTCAGGTAATGTGTGTGTCCACTATGAGTCAGCACGATTCAACAATAGCAGGGAATCGTAATGCTATAGGTGCCGCATGAAACCTGTAGATACACCCGACACAAATTGCAATAGTTTCTAAACCTATTTTTTCTGAATGCTGCGTCTTCTGAGAACAACATAATCATAGTATACCTAAATACAATGAGCTGAACCTATCAAAGAGGGCTGCCAAAATCGTCGAAAATGCCATAAATCCAGAAGTATGCAAAGGGAGCTAGAAGGATTTAAGGGACATGACGTTTTGTAAAAAGCTGTCCGGCCGGTGGAAATTATCACTCATATACCCATGAACAGAACCTAAGTGGACAACCTTGCAAATATTTTGCAGGAAATGCACAAAAAATGCAAATTCAAGATGGCAACCAAACATATTTTGTTTATAGTCAGGGCCCATTTTCAAAATTTCTGACTTGTTAAGGCATTTTTTAGTAGAAATAGGCATGCAGTTGTTCTTAAACAATTTGGGAACGCTGATTCCAAATCTGCCCCATGCCAAGCTCTATTTTGTGTTTTTCCTACCCAAAATTCAAAAGCAAAATGGCCGCCAAAATAAGTGAAAATTTCACAATTTTACATCACGGCTTGGCTTAGAATGAACATAAAACATCATTTCGGTGTCTTAAAACCCACCTGAGCAACATACTTAAAGTCCCCTGAATTTTACTTTGTGCGTTTGCCGCTAGAGGACAAAATCCAAAATGGCTGCCACTGAAAGGCAATGTGCCATAACTTTGCTTCCAAATAACGTAGAGATGTGTTTTTGTTATTTACATATAGGTTTTTCACACCCGGGAAACCATTTCAGAGCCGTGATAACATCTATTATCAATATTTCACAAAGTTATGAGGAGGGGGGGGGGGTGAAACAAATGTGGCGCCAGGAAAACGACACATCGTAGTCCAGTGTAATAATGTAATTAATAAAGCCATTATTTTGCATTTAGAAGCCGAGGGAGCAAACGTGATATCCGGTATGTTGACAAAAAAATTATGATTGTTGATCACTGTCCGGCACTAGATAACATGTCGCTCATCATATATCCATTCTAGGCCTATTAGTATGCGGCCTATGTGATATCCACCTGCATCGTGCTTTTATACTAAGAAGCAATAATTTAAACGTGCGTTGGCCTTAGCACTGTACTAAGGTTAAGCAAAACATGAAGTTGATCCATCAAGATGGTATGCATAACCATGGCAGTAATGACACACACACATGTTCCGTTCCTATTGAGACAAGTAGTCGCTTAAATTTAACAACTTATAATTCCAGTAACTAGGTATATTGTGCTGGTAAAAACATGCACATCACATAAAAATTATGTTCCTCTATCGGGTTGACATGTTACATATTCATGAGATTAGATCATTTTTTTTATTTTTGACCAGAAGAGATACCGAAGAAAAGCCAGGTAATGCGCCTCTAACACAGTTTTCAGACATATTTGAACGAATAATGTCCCAGTCATCGGCTCAAAGATCCACACAAAGCCGTAATGTGGGCTACACATATTTCTACTCCTCTAACTTGAATGAGATAGATGATATCACCGTCAATAACTATGATAACATACAGTTACACGATATCGGAAATCTGTAATTTAGTGCAAAAGTTGACTTATATATGTTTTGGGCATATAAGATTAATGGATGAGAACACACGAATTCTAAACAGAGCGGTGAAATGGATCTATCCATTAATGTCATTTCCTAGGGTAATGCGCATTTGCTAGGGTAATGTTGAAAATACTGATGATGAATTTATTTTATAAATATAGTATGAACATGCACCATCTTCAGAAAATGTGAGTAGCTAGGTTAGTCTTGGCAACTAAATGCTATAGAGTGTCATAAACAAGTCACCAAAAATTATCGGGTACACTATTATTGCAACAAGATATGATGCAGAATAATATGTGGTAATTGGGGCAATATACGTTGGTACCATTCGCATGCATAGCTCTAATCAGATCTAAGCTCTCACTTTCACATAATATACAATTACCCGACAGGTTTAGTTGTGTCTTGAAGTAGTATGGGAGCGACTACCCTATTTTGCAGGAGGAGGTATCAATGTTAAAGACAATAAGTCTTACCATGAAGTGATGAAATCATATGATGAACGCGAATATATTTAGTTCCCTGATAACTATATGTCTCCTCCAGACATAGCAGATTAATTATCATTCATATAGAGTATTTATTACTTATCTATTGTAGAGTATAATTCTTTTGAAATACACATTGATAATATAATAATCTATGCAAGACACATCCTACATCAAAAAACATTTCCATGCACACTGTGATGCTATCTCAGATGAATATATAGCAGATCAAGTACAGAATCAGGAAGGAGGGCAATACAGTTTCAGTTCAGTGTTCAAATTCATCACTTTTGGTAAATAACAATGACATTCAACCATTTAAGGAACACTGGTATAAGTGTGAAAAATACTGAAGTACATGCTGGGACGTTAAATGTTATTACGGTAATCAAACTGTCAGATACTGACAATGTGGTAGTCGTAATAACTGATCTAAACTTGCTCATTCTGCTTTCAAAACTTTTCTCATCCCAGCAATGCCTAGCTGTGTAAACCTAGAACTGGTGATATTTATCGTACCATTCAGCTGTCTCAAAGACTTCCACAACGCCAGCACATCAATTATAAAATGGAGACATTTAAATTAGTTCATAGACATCCATAACTAGAACATAAGCCTATTGGAATATTTCAATATGTCCTCTTCGTCAATAGCCTCTGCCACAAAACAGTGGATATTGTTTCGGTTGTATTTTAGGCCTGTTTAGCAATAAATACAGCTCTGGCCAGATAACAATATTATAAACATCTATGAGATTGTGGTTGGAGCTTCATTGATGAACAACTGCAACTAGTTCACATGTAAAAGCTTCCTGCTCAACCTGAAGAACTATCACATTTAGTTTGATTAAGTGTGAATTAGTACCACGAGAAAGTATCCAATGGCGTCCTATCTAGGAGTAGCTACATCAATTCGGAAGCTGCACAAATATGTGATCAATATATTAGTGAGGGTGAGTATTCTAGTATTATCATTATGCAAGATGATGGCATTCATGCAATTCTGAGATATATACATCAAACCTATGTAGCTACAGTGATAAAAGTAACACATGATATTTGTGTACAATTTCCTCATAGTTACTGTGTTGTTTTTAAATAATCATATTTTTTGCATCCCCTGTAACTACGTGTAACATGGAAGCTGAGTTTTTTGATGCTGTGTATTATTTTTGTATCAGAATACTATTTAGGCGCCAAAAATAACTTCCTACGACATTGAGAAAAATGGGTATGGTACTTGCTATATAATTGCGGCCATCTTTGATTTTCCCCTGAAACTACATGTAATATGGAAGTTAGAGGTTATTACTGTTTTGTACTAGATTTATTGGTATTAAAAACCTATATTTAGCCACCAAAACAACTTTCTATGACTATTAGAAAAAAGTTATGGTACTTTTAATTCATTTTTAGTAGTAGTCATTTATATTATCGAAATACCCAGATTTTATTTTGGCAATGCCACTTAACATGATTTTAGTTGTGTATGTCATACCATGTATATTATCATATGATTTTAACAAACTCACAATCTTGTATATACATGTACATATATCTCTTTCATTTCTATGACAAATAAGTCTGTAATAACTTTTCTTTTCTGTCAATAAAATTTCTGTCTGTCTGTCTGGTACTTTCTGTACTATTGGCGGCCATCTTGGATTTTTAACATTAACTGCGTGATAGTTGACCAGGTCTTAAAACATACAATTCCTCAAAACAAAAATGTTATTTGGAACACGAAAGTCAAGTTTGTGTGTCCGCTGTGCACACAGACATGATGTATAATCATGATAATTGGGACTTTATCTGCTATTTTGGCGCCCATTTTGTTTTTTAATTTTGCAGGGGGGCAGATTTAGAATCAGCATATCCGAATTGTGTGAAAACAACTGCATGACAAACTCTACTAAGAAATGCCCTACAAACTTCAGGAATGCCTTTTTTAGAAAAATGGGCCCTGACTATTATATAACTTTTGAAGAGTTTGTTCTTATTTAATGTGTGACACATTTAATTGACTTAGCCTATAATTAAGTTGTTTAAGTGAAGGTCAAGGTGAAATTAAACATTTAAATAGGCCTAACTTGCGGCGTATTGGGAAACACAACTATGACAAGATTATATTTTAAAATATAACTATATACTTAACATTGAATGTAGCTGTAAAAGAAAGGAGTGGATTTAATTGGACAACGATCTATATATTGAGGTACAGGCACTAAGTGGGTATAGGAGACTTAACAAGAGAGCTAAGTAAATGCATATGCCATAAGAGCAAACTTTGGGATGAATAGAGTTACCAGTTTGCCATTGTTATTCTGGAGACAAGCCCACGCGAATGTAGTGTAGTAATATTGCTTAACGACACTTTTCGGTCGGTACTAATGGTCACCTAAGAGCCATTGCAATACGTGAGAAACAGAAGACCTACAGTCCGTTGATGAAATGAATGATGTACACATGATCATGTGAGGGTGGGGTGATAGGGTTTTGTGGGTAATTGTGTTTTTTTTTCACTCGCTCTTTAAGGGGACGATCCAATGATTGATACAATCAAACGAGTTATTATAAGACCAACGTTTTAAAGATGAAAACATAATAATAATCTTATCCACATCTGAAACCGAAAACAAAAAATCAAATTATGGTATTGCTATGGTGGGGCTGGTGTTAATATTGTCATTTTAATCAAATGTATAGGATATAACCACTTCACCAATGTGTCACTATTCAATGGCAAAGGTTAACATATCCTATGCGGACATCAGTTTGAAGGATCTATTCGTGTGCGCGTACTTAAAGATTATACAAAAAAATGCGCCAACATAAAATTACAATACTGCAACGATTGTGGATGCAAGCTATTCGTCGATGTTTCAATCAATGAAAAATGCATTATAATTATTTATATTTACATGGCCTTCTGTAAAGTACCCTAAAATTGCATATATATATTCCCTTTCTCGCTCGTAGTCTGATGGTGTCATTACATAAACAAAATGCAGGATCACAACATATATAAAAGTAAATGTAAACAGATGAAACTTTTATGTCAACAATACGTTTTTTTTAGTTCAGAGGACATGGCTGTATTTGTTCAAAGTGAGGCGTGGTGCCAGGAAGAAGAAGAAAACGTGTTTATTTCACCACAAAACATACACAATAATGATTCCAGGAATAACGGAGGTTATGCTATGGGTTATGATATGAGAAATCAAATATAAATAAATGCCTTGCATGGGCATAGATTCAATAAAGGAAAAGGTTTAGTTACAAAGAATCACATTGCAAAACCAGACAATTACACATCACAACAGTATATTATGGAAGATATGTTGTAGATTGTGCTGTTGCCAATTCTATCTACTCGATCATTTCTCAGAGCAACTCGCGAAACATATCAACTGGCTGTACAATTACTACTCAATCACTCACTCAGAACATGGTCAACCGTTCCCTTTTAAATTCAATTTGACCTTGACATTCACCCAACGAGTTTAACTGTTTAACTGAGACAAATATGCCCACAATCGATAAAATAGTGCCATAAATGGACTTGGAAACAGTTAAAAAGTTATATGTATGATATATTTATGGCGACCATTTTGGATCTTACGTTGAAATATATATTCCGTTCAATACATTCTGGTTTATTTTGAAAATGTTACTGCCAGACGAAATAAAAATTCGATGAAAAAGGTTTCATAACTATTGCAATTTGTGTCGGGTGACGCCGTCATTTGTCACAGGATCCCAGACTATAGTTACGTGGGAGAAGGTTACACGTGCACGCGCGCATGCCACTACTACACTGCCGTGTAAAGCCGAAAGGCAGTATCTGCTTACTTGTAGAGTAAGCAGATACTGCCTTTTGGCTTTGCACGACAGCACAGGCATCAATCCCAAGGTTGGGTTAATGTTGGGCTAGAAACGTAAGCAATGACCCAGCATTCAACAAACATTGTTTCAACACTACAAGTCCAAACGTTAAACGGATTGAACAGCAAAAACGTGAGTATGGTTATTTAAGTAGGCTTTATTTTTTAAACTTGTATTTATCAGGCTCTAATTACACAGGTTTATAATGCCAGTGTTTATTTATTTTCACACTGTCATCGAAGCTTTTTTAATTCTACAGATATATAGATATTGGAACCTGTTGATATTGGATACAAAACAGATGAATAACTTGCCGATTCAGTTTCTTATACATTGTCAATATCTATATTTCTATTTCCAGTGGTCAAAAATTGTAGGGAAATCAATCAACCTTTCTCCTGCTAAGTTTTGTGGAAGTTTCATTGTACAACTGTAAAACGTAGCCTAATTGTATGGAATTGAGATACCATCTGTTATGCATTTCTGGTATGACACATGATAATATTTTTTTTTGTACAGGCTGCATTGTTTCAATTGCGCCAGCGAGGCCTACTTACTACATGTGGCTTTACCCGTCTGGAGCACGGGTCAAGCTAGTTTGTAATAATAAGCCAAGCTAAGGCTGAGTGACATACTAGCTTGTTGTCTACATTGTATCTTATCATAATCGGTCGACAGATACCTCTAAGGTGAAGGACATTTTTTTGATAATTTCCTTGATACAATCTCTCAACACACACGGCATTACACATGTTATCCAGTATCATACTTATCAAGTTTGTATTCTGACTTGCATAAATGCATAAAGAGTTTGATTGGGATACTAATCTGAATGAAATAATCAATCTGTTTTAAAACCTACTTCGACAAAAAAACTAATTGAACATGCAAAAATATCAGAATCTACCTTGTTTCCTTTGTTTGAGCTCAAAACATAATTTTGTGGGCATTGTGTGGACATGTACATGAATTGAACAAATAATATATAAGTTTAGCATTTTTAGGCCTATCACAAAATAATATTATTATTTTTATTATTATGGAACAAACTGAGTTTCAAATTTTATTGGGATTTCCTATAGGCCACTATGCATGTAATACAAATACAAAATCACAAAAAAACGTGATTGTAATCTTTGATATTCTAAGCTTTGTGTCCCCTGGTATTGGACCAAGGCCTATTAAAAGTCAATGCGCCCGAATAATGCAGCGATAACATAGAGGTCACCGTAATTAACTTATTGTATTTGTCGAAAAGTGTGTGTATGAGGGGCGGGGGTGTTTAGAGAAGAGGATAAGAAAACTGTGTAATCACGATATCTCCACTTACCCTGATGACATCGCAAGGCTCTGACACAGTGACGGCCATGTTTTGGCAGAAAGGTATTACTGTGATCACCAGAGCGCGCTAGCTGAATATAGTCTTATACCACTCTTGGTCTTATCGCTAGATGGAGTCTGTGTCTGTCTTACACGGCCAGCCGTGGAAAAATGGACGTCACTGCGACCAGGCTCCACGCAATGTGAGTAGCCTGGTTCAGCCGGGTAATCTCCACTACGAAGATTTAGAATTATATATTTTTTATGCCTATCAAGTGATACATGTGTATCTTATTTAAGTTGTATCGGGTCAATTCGAATAGGGGGCCTTTCTCAGTTTTCGAGGTCAAATTTTTTTTGTTGACACTCTGTTTTATGTCTACCATTCGCATTAGATTCACTAAAAAAGCATTATCCTGGGGTTGCAAGAGATATGACTACCAAGGTAGATCTATGTCAGTACATATCAATCAAATAAATTTGATTGACTTTTAATAATTTTAATTATAACTTATTTTCATATTATATTAATCATCTGAAGTCAGTATTCATTATTCATCAAAATCACCAGGTGGCTCTATATTTTTTATTCACTAGGTGGCAGGTGCCAGTTGGTCCATTCTCACAAGAGCTGTATGAGAATAGTATCCCAGCAGAAACAGAACATTTGTATAACATTTACACAACGACGGCCCAACGTAATCGACGTTGGACCAACGTTGTATACATGTTATACAAATGTTTTGTGTTTGCTGGGAGGGCTCCGTCCTATTTTGCAATTCATAAATGCGCTAACCATGGTTTCCGGCTTTTACCTTCACTGATTTCTTTTTTTCGTGACAACCATGTAAAAGGTTTTATTTGACGTAATGTTCATTAATACTTCGATCAAAAGGGGCCCTACGAAACCCATACCGACGACTTTCGAAACAAAGTTATTGTCCCTCATTGTCTTGCGGGTTCCGTGAGAATAAACTCTTCGAATTCCTTTGTTACGCTCGTAGACAGGTCCTGGAAATGTCTAAGAGCGCTACGAACGCCCAAAAACCCAATCGTGTATAATGCATCGCTGGCGACATTAGATCACCTTATGAACACCATTATGAACCATGTACGATGTTCGCAGACTGATCGTATAAAGCTTTGCTGAATGTGAAATTAGAGACTATTATATAACATGACAGTTTCTGATTGATTATTTGCTTTACTACACCGTTGGGACGCTGAACCAGCATAAAATCAATATAGGAACGACTTATTTTGTTTGTTGGGTATATTTTTGTGAGATGGGTGTACAAAAAATATTGTGATTATCAAATGATGCGTTTAACCCTTTCTGGCCTGAATTTTCCATTGTCATCTTCATCCACTACAAGCCGCGAATTGCTCTCGCAATTCTCGACTTGTAGTGGATGAAGATGATTTGATGTGGGTGAGTAAGTAAAGAAAATTACCATGTATTGGTAAACCAGTTTCATGGTAATTTTCCTCCTAAAACCCTTAGTTGTAGGGAAATCAATTGTGTTTTCAGGGATGTAAAATGATGCTTTAATGCATCGTGTGGGCTTAAAGGGTTAAAGGGTTTGAACTGGCAACATCACCCACACGAAAGAGACGGCTGATTTAATTCATAGCAGTCTAATTCCGAGCCCAGCTCGGATCTGGCAATAATGCTTTATTTTCCTGACGAGTTGGGAATGACATCTCAAAATATGAAATCTGGTATGCCCCTCAGGGAATTTAGAAATATTATTATATCCCATGATATTAAAGGTACACACTTCGAAGTAATGAGACTATAAAATTGGCTATAAGGCCTGATTTATCTATTATTGATATTTATTTTGATAAATATCGCCGCCAAAACGACTTTAAAATGCAGTATAGTCATTCAACAATTCTCCAATGTGACCCACAAGTTGCGAGGCATTATCAACAATAGAGAATGCATGTGTCATGTGCCGATCATGTGATCACTGGTGATGTGGCCGTGTCTATTTTTGACAGTTCAGTAAACAAACGAGCAATGGAATGGCTGAGCCGTTTTTCAAGTCAAAAGTGGCCTACACTAGACAGGGTTATTACGGTTAGATGATAATTGTGGCTTACTTTAACTGAGATGTTAACATATCTATAGTTTCAGAAGCTCGATGTGGGGTCGGTAGGCTATAGGCCTACCTGTGGGGTTATCTGCAGCCTGGTAGGCCTACTGTCATGACTGTTGGCAGATTCCCGCCTTGCGGCACAGACTGGCGGTAGCGCGCACCGGGCGAGGACGACCCTGCCCAACAACACGAGGAATTCACCCGATGCTGTTTTAATTTTGGGCCACCGTCGAAGACGGTGGACCAACATTGAAACATAATTGGGTGAATGCTCGTGTTTGCTGGGTGCGTATTGGCGCGTATTTTTCATACACATATACCACCATACAGCTGTCCACATGATAGCTACACGCGGCGGCATAGGTGTGGGTCTGTGGTGTTGTCTGGTTGTACGTGTATCTGAGCCGACCTGAGCTGGCAAACTATCAAGCGTGTGTTCTCACTGGGCACAGCATCTCAGAATCTGAGATGACGATGAGTTTTTGTCAGGCATTTTTAAGTAAACTGTTATAGTAGGTCCTATATTCATTCAGAAAGGCGATCTCCCCCTATCTCCCCCTACAGGCTCGTGGGTGTGGCGCTGGTGACAGCATGAAGTGGTTGATGTGTTTACAACTGAACTTTGTCAGACTCTCTCGGTTTGTGTACGCCACCTTCACGTGACCAAAATAAGCATATGGCGTGTTTACACAAAATTCAAATGGCGACAGTTTGAATATCATTCGGCCATACAATCATTAAAACATCTTATATGAGAGTCCTGAATGATGCAGTATGGCCACATATACACGGCATTTTGTATCATAATTAAACTGAAAGTCATGTTTTGGAAACTCTATACCAGAATAGACTTCAATGTAGGAACCTTTAACTTATTCACTCTATAATTATTTTTGTAGACCTATTGAAGTTCGAACTGTGATGTATTTTAATATATTTTATGTGAAATTGATATAACGGTGTATCCTGAATATCCGTGGATCTCAAAATTATAATTTTTAAACAAAATTTCCGAAAATGTGTACCTAACTATCATCATAATGGCTGTCGGTTACCAACCATGACAACATGGCCAATTAAAGGCCCCTACATTGCTATCATCATTTTTTAACATGCAAGCTAGAATATAAGTGTCAATCATTACCAATAGTTAGCAGCTGATAACACGTGATTTTGGTGCTTAATAAAGATTATAGAGCACTTTATTTCTACATAGTGGGAACAAACTATTAACATAAAACATCACAGCGCCAGTCCATACGTTTAATCTGACATCAAATAGAATGATCATGCATCATACTAATCAGAGCTGCATGATCAATTAATATGAATAAATCATATTAGCTTATACTGCTCCAATATATGTATCGTTTACATGTGTTAATATTAAATAAAATGACTTAATTGATCTGAATGGAAAGGCACTATTTAACAATGCGATACATTATCTTCCAACCTCCAATCTCCTCTGGATTTTTCCCGTTGTTGATACACAGTGGCTTAGGTCCTTTGACACGTTTGAAATAGTAGGCTCTGAGACCTGACGATAGGCTTTTTGCTTTTGAGCCGATTAAATAACGATCATAAACCTTTTCTGGGGCTAGATGTAACAAAATATAAGGTCAGCCAGAACACACCCAGACATTTTTTTTTTAGAAGTGAGATTTAGAAGTTAGCCAAACTTGTATTTATTTATTCATGGCATCGGTTAATGTATTACAACAATGGAAGTTGAAATTGTTATTATAATCGCTTTGACAACAAGCACATACAGTTAAACTACCAAAATACAGGCATTCACCAGGGACAGCAAACAAGAACACTATATTGTTTTACTGACACAATTATACAGGCCTACTCCATTCTGACTAACCCCTGCTAGGACCAGCCCATATTTAACTGACTTTCCACAAAATTGTTACATGTTCACAGTTATTATTTTTTTTTCATTAGTAATAAAATATGACAAAACAATATGTTCCAATATAATATGGCGATAAAAACAAACTGTTAAACCTTACAACGCGGGGGTCGACTTTATACGCCAATATCTTACGACATTAGACATCAGATTCTGACGTCTAAAGTCGATCCCCGGACTGTAAGAATTGAAATGTTTGTATTGGTCATAGACCCATACCATAAGTATTCAAATGGAGCGGACAGACCTAACGAAGACATTTATGCTGATTTTAATTGAAAGCAATACCTTGGTCTCAATGGTTTATCCACAGATATTTCAGCGTTGTAAGGGTTTAACACTGGTCTCTCAGGGGCGGATACAGAGTTGAACTTGACCTTACTCTGTATAAACGTTTGTTCTGCCTAATTGTTTGCTACTAATTTTCATTCATTTGAAGCTGGAATTGCAAACGTAAATTCCAGCTTCAAATGACGGAAAATATATCTATGTACGAAAAACAAACATCTACAAAATCGCATCATTTGATTTACTGATCATTCACACCGTCTTTATACGTTAGAATCTGACGTCTCCAGACGTCATATTCTGACGTGTAAAGACGGTGTCACCACAATATATTTTATTGAGTTCGGTGACATTTAGTCATACATATTCAAGTAGATATTCCAGTAAGGAATATCTATGCATTTAGCACTTTATAATTAAGCAATTTATTTTACCAGGCATCATATTCACATACAATTTGACTGCCTTCCAGCGTACCACAGAACACCAATTGTGTCGGAGCTGGATTTTGCTACATGTTGTTCACAGGGGATGTCCGTGTACAGAAACTGCAGACAGAGCCCTCTGGTGAATAGGTATTACTCACAGTTTCAATTTATTATTATGTCGAGCTTATTCTCGCCAAATTTGTAACCACGGATGCGGTCTCGATTATGGCTCGATGCCCAATGGGCGGGGGCCCTAGGGTAGTGGTTAGCACCGCTGCCTTTCACGCCAGAGTTCGGGGTTCGGTTCCCGGTCTCGGCGGTTTGAAAGAAACAAAAATGTTTCTTCCCCATCCACGTGTGAAAGTCAGTATTGTGGGGAGCCTCCGTGACCGAGAGGTAGCATGCTCGGCCTCAGACCGCCAGGGCTCGAATTTCGAATCCTGTGTCTGGAGGACAGTGTCATCTCAATCATCTCACCATCCTCAGGAGGTTCTCCTGGCCCAGTTTAGCCTATATGTGCACAAAGGTGGCCTAAAGCCCGATTCATTTCATTTCATTTCATTTCGATGCCCACTAAACACTAGATATTAAATCGATGCTGGTTTATTGCTGGCACACCGTCTGTCACAATAGTTTATGCTTTTGGCAATATGCCGTGTGGCAGGGTGCTTTGCCCTTGGAGACTGACATGATGGGATATTTCTAGCAATACTGAAATAATGCATGGTGTCTAATTTCATGATTGTGAGTACCACCATTCATCATGTATTGCACCACATAGCACAATACACTGTACAGGTCAACCACAGAGCACAATGATATGTAGCTTAGGGGTCTTGTCAAGTTAAAAAACAACAACAACAACAAAACACAAAAAACGCGAACTTTAAAAAAAAAGAATCCGAGTTAGGGCTTGACCACCCACCCCCTACGATTTTTTCTCGGATTTTTGGATTTTTTTTAACTTGTCCAAACCCCTTACCGCAGCGCACAATGCAATGTATCACCAATCACGATGCAATGTAACCACCGCAAAGCGCAACGAAATGACCGCAATGCACAATGCAATGTCCCATAAAGCACAATGCAAATCACCGCAAAGCACAATCAAGTCAAATTAAGTAAAATCAAATTTATTATCTTAACCCACTGGCAAGTTTTTTTGCCAGTGACGTTTTTGTGTGACGTCGCAATAAAAAAAAATTAAAGGCTACACGACTTAAACCCGTTGTATACTCCTTTGTCATCTTGGTTAACTACATTTTATGCAATTGATAGTTGATACCAACGTTTAGCAACGCTTAAGTTTGTCGGAAAAAAGTACTTCCAGAATGCTACTTCATCGTCGTGGAAGAGACCAATAAGTAGTTTTTTACATATCCTGTAGTAAGTAAGTCAATATTCATTAAGAAACTGTCATGTGTGGTGATTTTCACCATGTAATTGTAATGCTGAAAAAAGATGTATACCTGTGCATTAAAAGACCAATAATTTACATGGCAAAAAAAATTGCCAGTGGGATAATACATGGTATTATAGCCTGTAGTAATAAACCATTCTGCAAAATGATGTAACGAAATACATTATGTTTATTATGTAGACTGTCTGGTACTAAATCCCCGAGCTTGCTGATATGCTAAGCACATTTCCATCCTTTTTTAATAATAATTGTTTGTCTGCTATATGACATATACTAGGAAGACATTGCAATTGAAAATGTAGGTACTGGCAAGAAAATTTGCCAGTGGGCACTTATGGTGTCTTTGATTCATACGTTAATGATATATGATGAATGATATTCTCTCCATGTTTGAATACGCTGCGAGGGATGAGCCAACTACTGTAAATAGAATATTTATTGAAAGATAATGCAAAATCTCCTGGGACTGTATTTCTCTCAATGTTTCCCCACAATCTCGTTGATATCATGCAGAGGGAGTACAACCTGTATTTTCAGCAAAGGGGAAGAAGCCTCTGTATAGACATAGATAAGATGGATGCTCTAACATTGCTAGGTATCATGCTTCTATCTGGATACAACCGCCTACTATATCGCCGGCTTTATTGGTCAGAATGAGCTGATATTCAAAATTCTCTGGTTTCTGATTTTCCGAGGCGGCACATGCTCGATGATATCATAAGTGATCGTTATTTTAGTGATAATACTAATTTGTCAGGTGACAGATAGGCTTACTACAAGGTTCAACCGATACTTAAAGAGTTTACTGGAGCTTTCAAGCAGGCAGATGTGGCTGAGGATATCAGCATTGACGAAACCATGATACCTTATTTTGGTAAATATAGTACAAAGCAGCTCATCCGTGAGAAGCCAAAAAGGCTCAGTTTCAACTTGTGGTATCTAGGATATACATGTATCACGTAAAACCGTATATTTGCGGGTCTAGAAACACCCCCCCCCCCCCCCCCTAGTCTCAGTATGAAATAAAATACATTTATGTATAATACTCCTCATGAGAGTGATTACCATTGTTGGTCACTACATCGACCATATCAAGGGGTACTGGGATGATTGCTAGTAGTAGTACTTTTCGCCCCCATCCGGGGAGGGTCATTAGAGATTTGTTCCGTCAGTTGCATGCTATACGGCATGGTACGGAAGCACTAGTCTACAACAATCATCCAAGGGAAGCTGCAGCCTCCTCTGTTCTGGCCATAACCTTCGGGCTGATTGGTGTACCATGGGACATGGGACCTCTCGCATCGGTGCAGGCGCTGGTGAAGGCTGTGGTAGCTTTAAAGGGACCCCTTGGGATGAGACATTTTCAATGTTGTCAATTTTGAAAATTTATTTTATATGAAGCTATATAGCCTACTGATCTTAACTGAAAATACGAAAAAGTAAAAAAAACAATTTTAAAGCACCGAAAAAAGTGAAATAGTTGTATTTCCAGGTCGTATATTGCCATGTAAACAAAACAAGTCAGCAATATTCAGCACTTTACATCACATATTCCCACGTATTAGTCTGTACGATTAAACCAGTCGCCGCTAATTGGTGTCTCATAGTCAGGACACGAGAGGACACACCTGCAGCACTGATTGTCTACCCAACGCTGGGCCGATGCCATCAGCATGTGGCCCAAGACTGTGAAAACATTATATCGTCCTTCAGCTATACAAATAGTTTCTTTGGGTTACTTCTGGTTTCATAGAAATGTTGATTAAAAATATTTGTAAAAATATGAAAATTCTGAAAAAAATAAAAATATGATTCGTGGGATACACTACTTCAGTACGGAGCTAAAAACCAAAATTGATGTCATCCTAAAGGGCTGCTTTAAATAACCGGCAATGGCGTGTTGTTGACATTAGGTCTCTCACGGGGGATGAATGGAGTTACCCTTCCTATTGTTACTCTGGGGACTTATCCGACTCGAGGATAGCGGAGCTGCGCGAAATGCCACGGAGTTTCAGCATTAAATTGCACAGCGAAACCCAACTCTCCGGCCGTCTGGGCATGTCTAGAGGTAGATCCCCTAGACATGCCCAGAACCCCTTATTGGGCAAGGGAAGGAAAACGTTCTCAAAAACCCACCATGCCCTACCACCCCCACCCTCACATCATCCTCTGTACATCATTCATCTCATTAATTGACTACAATGTTTGTATCGTTTTACAATGTCACGTAAAAGGTCATATGTGTCGAAAAGTGACGTAAAGCAATGATTTACTACTACTACTACTACTACTGGTCACAATAAACACATTACATTCACCCCTCTAAAGCCCAATGGCAAAAAAAATGCCAGTCCCAGAAACCACTTTTTATTTTTTTTTCAAATTTAAAATTGTAATAATGGCCTAATCGTAGACATGTGTCATCTTTTCGACTCAGAGGCCCTGTTTTATTGGTTCAATCGTGTTACAATACATGTGAGATATATACATTATAATTTGTTTCCAAGAAGACATACAGTAGAATAACAGCAGTTTTCTTATCCGTTCACATGCTTAACGTTTGTAGATAGTTTCAGTAATTTAATTCCACTAATCTTCATAAGATTGGTGTGTGTATCATAAGTGCAGTATCTTAAATTGTTGTTCTCTGATTGTTGTCTAAATGTTTCAACAGGGAGTCTATCCTTTCGACATCTAAATAAACAGAGCGGAATCCAAAGTGCTGGTGGTAGATTGATTAGATAATTCCCCTTGCAAAATTCAGCTTGAACATTCTGAAGTTATTGGCTTTAGGGCTATCATCAATGGCGTTGTAAAATAGTATTGTTGAACAGGTCTTTACCGATGGGAATAGTTTTGTTAATGTTATCTTCGGTAAAAATGGCGACCATCTTGGTTATATGCCAATTGTGATAAATGCTAGAGCATGCCAAACTGGCATACGACAGACATAACATCCATGGGCCCCAAGGAAGCCAAAACGTACTTTAAATTCTTAGAGTACCAACCATTTCCGTGTTATATCTATTTGTACGACTATTTCTGTTATTAACTATTTGTATTTAATTTTGGAGGGTAGGTGTCTTCAAACTGAAATTTCACCAATAACGCAACCAGTGACATCTCCACAGCAGGCCTGGCTGGAAAGAGCGGGAATTTTACTAGTATATATGCTATTTCATATCCATGGTCATCAATGAGCATTAAAATCGAAATTTTGCCTCTCCAGTTGCCCTCCTATTTGGCTTTGCCAGACTCCGGAGGAATAACATTCTCCTATCATGTTCTTAACAAATAATATCCACGAAGAGTGGTAGATGTTATTTGTGCATAAACTATATATAAGCTTATACACAAAGAATTGTAATTTCTTAGTCTGACATGTAATTATTACACTCCAGTTAACCATCACTTTGAGTGTCTGGGAGATTAAATATTTTTTTCTTGTTTTGTTTGCTATGAAAAAAATAATACTGGTGTGATTAGTTGCATATCTAAATGACGGGAACAGATGGGGATACATACACAATTAATATAAAAAAATACGTTCCAATCAGGTCAGATGACCTCATTATTTATTTGAAATGTCACTTTCAAAATACACCAATTTGAACTTCAAACCACTCGGGAATCTTCAACATATCACAAGTAGTGCACAATAGGGTCTCAATAGTGAAATAAAACAGATATATCTGGATATTTCAAGTTTTGGATCAATATTGCATCAATAGCTTTACAAATATTTACATTGCTGTGGCTAAACGGAGATTAGGATTTAATACGTTTATCATAAAACTGTGCTACTTCATAAGAAATGTATAATGCAAATACAATCATTGTAAATATTCAATTATAATGATTTGCAAAAAAAAATGCATCCATACATGGGATAACATCATTGAGGGAAGATATTATACTTTAATTTTCTAAATATACTAATATGCTATTTAGGTCACATGACCTCAATAATTATTCAAAATGGCCGCCTTATGCGGAAAATTGCATATTTCGTCCATTTGTTCTAGCATACTAAAGTGCATATTTTCAATATCGAACAATATGGGCTACATGTGCAAGGCTATGTTGAACTTGCATCACTATTTCAAATTTTATTACAGATAGATATTTATTGACGACGGTAAGTCTATGCAGACTTATGCGTCATTAAAATGAACATATGTACAAGACTATATGCAACAGGATTAGTTCGGTAACATATGCATGCTAAGTTAACTAAAACAAGCACAGGTTAAATAAAATATGCATCAGAACTATTTAAAATAACCTACAGTTAAACAGCATTGGCAGGATATTTTTAAGTTTCCCGCACCAAAACCAGAGATAAAATAGCTACTGCATATAGCAAAAAAATCCTCTGGAAAGCGTAGAAACCGACTAATTACATAATGAGTGAGAGTATGTATAACGAGGAAAATGATAATATTAGTTACATTTAACAGCCGCACCAGTCGCTGATACCACAGTGGTGAACCCCCGACAGCATGGATGATTTCATGAGTGGATGATTAGAGGAATCACCAGCCGTACCAGTCGCTGATACCACAGTGGTGATCCCCCGACAGCGTGGATGATTTCATGAGTAGATGATTAGAGGAATCACCAGCCGCACCAGTCGCTGATACCATACCACAGTGGTGAACCCCCGACAGCATGGATGATTTCATGAGTGGATGATTAGAGGAATCACCAGCCGCACCAGTTGCTGATACCACTGTGGTGAACCCCCGACAGCATGGATGATTTCATGAGTAGATGATTAGAGGAATCACCAGCCGCACCAGTTGCTGATACCACAGTAGTGAACCCCCGACAGCATGGATGATTTCATGAGTGGATGATTAGAGGAATCACAAGCCGTACCAGTCGCTGATACCACAGTGGTGATCCCCCGACAGCATGGATGATTTCATGAGTGGATGATTAGAGGAATCACCAGCCGCACCAGTCACCCTACGCCCCAATCGATTTATAAAGCGGAGGTACGAGACACGCTTAAGGTTTGAAAACAGCTATAGGTGTATTTTGCTAAGCTTATTACTAATGGTCGATGTGTAGATGACATAATGTATATAAATTTGTCGTCGTTTGAGAGTGAGTCAAATCCCCTGTTGAGTAATTTGCTTTCGGCAAATAAACTAGCTCGCTGCGTAGCGAAGTAAGAGCAAGTAATTAAAAAATGAATTTCGTCATCAACAGAGTTTAATGTACATCTTTGACATGTGCGCTGTTATAGTGGTATTTTTTGCGGCTTGACATGCCTTCCTCCTTCAATTTCTAGCATATGTGAGCTCATTCTCAATCTTTGGACAGAAACTTTAGGAAATATGAACATTTGTAAGCAGTGCGTCACATTGAACTTTAGTACATTTATCAGTATACAAACGTAGGCCTAACTTTAATGTCACAAAAAAGTTTTGTTTTTTTTTAATTTGCACATTGGGCAAAAATGTGAGATACAGTCAATTTTCCCGAGCCCGAAGAAAGGCGCGCAAATTTTATGTCTAGCCAAAAAAAATATTATATGTTCACTCAAAATCTTTTACTCTAAATGGGTTTAATTTAAGAAAACAATAGTTCTAGAACATGTCTGAATTAAAACTTAAGATTTATACAATACAACAATTAGGTGTTCTTGAAAAAAAGATATTTTTACTACTTACTGAAAAAGAATGAAAAATAGGTAAAATTAGGGTTTAACCCTTTAACCGCCGGTGCCGCATATAGTCGGGTTTTCTTTTTTATTAGCTCATTAAGTACCACCCTTTAAACATGTTAAGGATAAGATGTGTCATCAATCAGCAATATTTGAAAACAGTTGACCTCCATTTTGTCAAATCTGAATAATTTTCACTCGCTTGAAGTTGTGTATCGCGTCAGCGATACACAACTTCAAGTGGGTGAACATTCCAATTGAATAATTTGGCGGCTAAAGGGTTAAAATATCAAATAAAGCTCTCTTCTTGATTATTCAATGATCGGACACAAAATATTTTTCATGCATGTGAATGCATGTGTAAGTTGCTATCTATTGACATTAAATGATATTGATATAGCTCCAAATTTGATGACTCAGAGTGCGAAAAAGTGTAATACCCTGATTTATAAAAAATCGGACCAAAATCGCACATACTAGGTCATGTACAATTTTAGCCATATTTTAGTAAAACGGCGGCAGTTACCTGATCAACATGTTGATTGTGGCCCCTGGGCAGTTCAGCTGTGTGAAAATAACAGTGGCTTAAATCCCCCCCCCCTCCTTCAAGCTTGTGTGGAATATCCATACATATAGGGAAGAATAATATCATCGAAATAGAAATTTAGAGATATTACAATTTGAGTTTTCAATGCTAAATTAGGGGTAAATTACAAGAGAAGTGCTCAGAGAATAACATTTTTCTCGACTGTAAGTGTTACCAGACCAGCAAAAAAATATTAGATGTTTATCATGTTAACAGTAGGTGGTTAAAAATATAGCAATATTGATCATGTACTGTTTTTTTATTGTGCACAATTTGACGATAAATATGCGGTATGCCCTCGGCCCTTGATCTTCACCCCCAGATTGTGAAATATATAGGAATAGCATCCCTAACGTCCGTAAATACAAAAAAAAATAAACACCAACAATAACTGTAAAATGTGCCGAAGTGTTCCAGGGATAATTTATTCCGCAGTTCCTAACGGTCGAGACAGGTAGAGGTAAGATTGCAAAAATGGTCTTAAGTGAGTAATCACCCCATGCAGGCCTGACACAAAAAATCACTGGCTTCAAATGCCCTAGATACTATTACAAGACGATATCAGATCGGCAAAGGTATACATTTATCCAGATAAATATGGTAAAAATAGTACTCAGAGATGAGATAACATCAGTCGTTTATAGGTCCCAGTAATTTTTTTGCTGATAGCATATTTTTATGATACTTGCGCACGTTTTTTTGCTCCGCTGTCCCCCGCTATTAACATGATTAAGATTTGTAGCTATTTATAAAACAAATTGATCGGACCTGCAATAAGTTTTGTTTTTTCTCGGCACATTAGGTTTACAACTGCCATTTCTGAAAAATATTAAAAATATGTTATAGCCACAGCGCGACATTCTTTCATTGAAACAACTTTGTGAAATATCAGGGATATCATCGCGGCGTCGCTACCATACACATAGATAAATATAAAAAAAATCTACAACATGTACAACAGCTGAAGTGAGATATGCAACGCACAAGGCAAATCGATTCCGATGACATGTAATCAACTAATGACAAAATGCCACGTCGGAGTGGCTATATGGGTAGCTGGCTGCCTAATTGGCAGGCAGCAGAATGTCATATAGGGCGATTCTCCCTGCAAACACGAGACATAGATCCAAAGCTGTTTCAATGTTGGGCCAGCATCGCAGCTGATGGCCTTACATTGAAACCGCATTGGATTAATGCTCCGTTTTTACTGGGCCGGTTTTTGTTGCGACCCGTAAACAAATGAACAACAAAAAAGTAGTTGTTTTTCACGGCAATTGTTGTTATTAATGCCCGTTCCAAAATTGGACTTGTTAAATCTGTATGTGCCTGGTAACTTTATTTTAATAATATATATATATATATAGCAGTAAATAAATGTTTTTTTTAACTTGATTAAACATGATATATTAAATCAGCTTACAAAAACATTAATTGTTTCTATTATAACAGTGCATCCAATAATTTAACTACTTTGTTTTAGTTTTTTTACTGAATTAGTAGCGTGCATTACATGGTATACATGTATTTCTACTTGTCATCTGGATCTATAGATATTAACTCTTGACATCTTCCCTGACTGGGAGTGGTAAAAACGTCAGTGTATTCAGCTTTTTATTGATGGTGTCAATGCGTGTGCAATGCTGGTTGAATTGCAGACGTTTGCTGGGATTTGTGATTAACGACATGCACGAACCAATAAAAAATCAATTTCACTTTCATTTTGTAGCCCACCGTCTGCGAAGCTGCACGGCACAACCTTAACGCAGCATTGGTTAATCGTATCGTGTTTGCTGGGGAAATAGACGCACGACACAGTGAAATTCAAGCTCAGAACGCTTATACAATTTAATTTGTCATGTTTTTTACTCAAAATAATTAGAGTAACAGACGGTGGATATTGAATAATACAAATATTGAAGTGTTTAGTCCACAATCTACTTTTAGTAATGGTTATAACAAATTCAACCCTTGTCAGGCATCCATAGTAAAATATTTTTATTTTATTTTAATGGCTGAAATTTATAACAAACACGACACATTGACCCCATGTACCAGCATTGAAACACAATTGGGTCATAGCGTGAACTAAGAGCTCGAATATGATGATTTTTTGGCGACTTCAATTTCATATCATTTTCGTATGTTATCATTAAGTTAGATGACTGTTTTAAATAATCAAGTGAAGTGGTTGCTAGTAAAAAAAAAGCCTAACGTGTTGAATTGGTGTGGAGCGCGAGATTGTTAAAATATCATAAAGCGGGGCCTTTAATAGCCCCCTCCACAACAGCCCGTGCATAAATAAAAAGGTGATTAATTGATGCTCAGCTATCACGGATTTGTGACATTAGAAAATATTTAAAGTGCAGTAGCTTTTTTTACTTTCGTTGGCGATGCTCCGTATAAAATATATAATTAAACACAGGGATATAACAATAATTTAAATATCAACACGTTTTTTGATTCACATTTAGGTCATTTGAAATATAAACCCGCTTATCATGTGTACAGGAGTTTTTTTACAATAAAATATAACGTGTATAGCATGGGCAACCCCCATGTTTTGTCAATCCTTAACGAGCCCGATGTATATATGCCCAATCTGGATCTCAATACACACGACTTCGAATTTAATTAATTGATGATTAGCTTCCAGCAGAAGATGACAAGTGATAAATCCAGCCCGGTTGTTCCCTCCAATTGGAACGGAACATCCCGGTTGAGCAATCCCGGTGACCGATCTGAATAGGAGGCTTTTAAGGCACACGCCGTAGATTACATGTGAACAATACAGGACATGAGGTCGTAAATCCTGCAACTATTGAAGCATCCGGTTCCCAGCAAACACAAACCATTTGTATAACATTTATACAATGTCGGACCAACGTGGAAGACGTTGGGCCGACGTTGCATAAAGGTTATACAAATGTTTTGTGCTTACTGGGTTGATGGCGACCCTTACGGTGGCGTGGCAAGCTACCGCTAAGTGCTTCCGCCTGTCTCAGCGGACGTGATTGCGCACGCGCGGCACATAAACGTGATAAAAAGTAGTTAATCGTTACCAATAACTGCGTCGTGTGTCGCAGTCATCTAATAAATTCTACAAGTAGCTGTTGCCGCACTGCATGGTGGGAGAACGTATTATTTAGTCCGTAATAACAGACTCTGTGTGCGATACTTTGACATTCGTAAAGTTGTGCCCCAAAAATACGGTGCGCATCCAATCGATTGCGCATCAAATATAATAGTGGGGGACTGTGGGGTAAGAAATTTGCACATCTGGTAAAAAGCACAAAAATTGGCACAGAGGACGTTGAGAGCATACTCTTCAATATTTTTGATGGAAGCAAGTTGACATTGTAGCTTTTCCACCATTTTGGGCAAAATTTAAAATGACCGCCAATCAGAACGGGACTACCGCATAGCTCAGTGGTTTATTGTCTGATTTGTATGATCTCGGTGTCATTTTTTTTCATTGGCGTGGTCTACGAACTGGTTTGAGATCATCTTAAAGAAAAAGGTCATATGTTTCAGGTCATCGTTAAACAGTATATCATATAATGCTAAGTTTGGTCATACCCTCTTTTTTAGCAGGTGCTCAGTTCTTTAGCAAGGCAAGAGTGTATGATGAAAAATATATTTTGGACATAATAAGAAATGACAGAATAACTCTGATTAAAAAAACATTTTTTGTAATAATCAGAACAAAATACACTTATCATTACACAAACGGTCACATGATCAAGTATGTGTTATTGTGAAACCTATTCAATCTACAACCGATTGTGGCAGTTTGACACACCAACAAGGTTTTTGATCTAAATTGAAATTGACTTCAAATCAATTAATAACAAAATAAGATTCCAGTTTGTATTACTATTCAGCCTCTCAGTAGATTAGCCATTACCATTATACATTCTTGCCCATCAATTATTCGAGCCTGTGTGACAATCTACTGCGTCAGCTAGTAATTCAACACAACAATCTAAAGCTCATCACTTGCTATATAAACACGTCATGTACCCATCTGACCAGTAGCAAAATGACTAAAACATTGTAAAACAAACACGTGCACCCATTTGACTAGTTGCAAATGACTTGTAAGAACAAGATACACTAATGATCACCCAACACGGTCACAAAATCAAGTAGGCCCTATGTGTCATCGTGAAACTTGTCCAATTTACAACTGATTGTGGGAGTTTGACACACCAACAAGGTTTAATCTAAATTCAAATTGACCTAAAATCAATTAATAACAAAATATGCTTCCAGTTTGTATTAATATTCAGCCTCCCAGTATATTAGCCATTACCTTTTTAAATTCTTACCCATCAACCACACGAGCCTGTGTTTCAATCTAATGCATCAGCTAACTAAGTTATTTAACAGAATAATCCAAAGCTCATCACTTGCTGTATAAACACGTCGTGTACCCATTTGACCAAGTGCAAAATAACCAAAACATTGTCAACCAAACACGTGTACCAATTTGACTAGTTGCAAAATAGCTAAACAAACATATGTACCAATTTGATTAGTTATGAAATGGCAACTTCCAGCAACCAATTTGGTGTGCTATATAATAACAACAACCTAAAACACATCATTGTTGTTACATCATCAATCTTCACAGTTACTAAAATAGTGCACCTGACTCCTGCCTTGCAACATTTGCAGTTACCTCTGCAGGCTTTTGTACACCCACAATGCTGCAAAGCTGCACAGACACTGCTTGCATCAGTCAGCTCTGTCCAAAATGGAACCCAGTTTTTGGTTGTCTTTTCTTGCATCCAACCCCATTGCGAGATTTCCAGTACATGCTGCTGTGATTCCTTCCTTCATCTGAAGGCTGCCTGCAACAGCGCCTGCCTACCATGTTGTAATGGGGCTGCCTGAGTTGGAGGGATGTGGTCAAGCATACAGTATGCGTGCCATGCGTAAATAGTTGACACCTGGCATCATTCACCCTGGAACATCCAAGGCTCTTACTGTACATGATAACTGTCCAAAGTTCACGGCGTTCTATGTGTAAGGAGTCAATGGTTATCTGTCCATAACTCTGTCAGACCAAGACTACTAAAGTGACCAATCGCAATAACAACAACATCACGATCAACTGTCCGGATGATTTCTTCTGCATGGCCATGCTTTGCTGCGTCATGCAGATGCAAACAAATCGTGCTGTCACCTTCCTGTTGGTTACGTGGCATAGGCTAATTGCTGGTCAGAGCTCTTAATGAGTACTGTGTCATCATAGGTTGAGTAAACACGTACATATCTCAGAGGTTCTGCCTTAAGAATAGCTTTGGATAGGTACCTGAAGAGTTGCATCTTATTTTCTGCATTTCCCAGAAACTTTCTCGTGAGCGATAGACGTGGATGGTGCAGCAACTGCTTTTGCAGCCCGGGGGAACGTGGTCTGGATTGGGTCTGAGCTTTAATATTATGATCAGGGTATGTGTCCCATATGCTATCAACTCGTGAGGTTGATTCAGATTTAACGCTTGCAATGTATGGTATAAAGTGGTGGTCAACATTTTGTTGAAAATCAATAGCCTTGGTTGGGCGGATCATGTGAACGACAGCTGGAGCATCCAAAACAATCACTGTAATGTCATCTGGAGATGTAACCTTTGGGATGGTCAGGCACTGTATTATATCAGATTTTTTACCAGACCTGAGCTTTCCATTGTCAGATAAAGATGGTGGCTCTCTTTGGTTCTCATACTTAAAGAAGTCATGCAAATACAAATTTGACCTTGACTGCAGATATAAAAAGATGGGACACCAACGGCACATCTTTCTTCAGTGCGTTGACCTTATTATTGTCCTTTGATTTGGTATCAGTACGTTTTGGAAATGTTTGTAGATCGAGCTACCCTCTTAATTGAATCTGTAAGAGAAACCTCACATTTGTCCATGCGCTCACAAACAAATTCTTCATGTCTCTTCATGATGCCCCATATTATGGAAGCCAGTGAGAATATCTGTGACCTCCTCACAATCATTCAGTGTTTGCAGCTGCTCACTTAGGGCCATGACATGCTCATCCATTGTTTGTGGCATGTCAAACACCTGAAGCACTTTTGAAGAGCCGGTAGTCTGCTCATGACTGTGATCTTTGGGGATGAGCGAGAACTTTTTCTCCCTTTTCTGAACAACACAGTTGCCTCTACGGAATTCTTGCAAAACCTCCGGATGCTTATGCTGAAGTTGGCCCATGTCCTTCACATGAACCGGAAGCCAACGGGAGTAATGGGTTTGGTCAAAAATAAATAACCAGCCACACAATTCATCAATAACTTGGACATAAAGATCAAAATCTCCCTCTCTGAGGGAACGAACAGAGCGACAATGGATCATCTCAGGATCTAATACCAGAGATCAGTACGCAAACTATCGTGATTCATTTCTCATAGAAGCATCCCACCCATCTTTCTGGCCAACACTATCTGAGGCTTGTAGGCCCTCAATTGTTTCTTTCTTTAGCTTCAGATGGTGATCCGGAGTAGGTGAAGACACAGCTTCAACACGGCCTGATGTTTAAAACACCAGCCTCACTGATAAAAGATGAAACCTACCTATCTATCCAGACCTATCTACAAACTTTCCCTTAACTGTTTCTATCACAAACTCAATGTGCAGGGCTCCAGGCATCAGTACAAACTTGTTTTCTCCAAGTGTGTCAGTCCACTTGCACTGTATCTGCTTGTCTATGGCATAGATTGGCTGATCCATGCCTTGTGCTCATTTTGTCTTTGGTAGTCCAACACCTAAACTTAGGTATGCCAACACCTATCTGATCTGAATTGACTTGCAAAGGCATACATAGGCATACATTTTCACACATCAGATTGAATTTCATTCTAGCAATTTTCAACATGTGAGATGTACCTCCTGACCAGACAACAAATCAACCCATTGTGTATCTATTAAATGACAACAAAGCTCACAGCAACACAACATATTCGCAATATTTGTATGTAGCGTTTTTAGTTGTTTTTTTAGTCATTTGACCTTGAGTTTGGTGAATAGCACAAGGGATCTCCTCGCATTGACTTCCAATTCATTTATAGCTGAATCTTGAACCCGAAAAATAAAAAAAAACAGTGGAAATATTAAATTAAGAAGAATTAGGATCTAAGACGTGTCTATTCAGTCTTGGGTGGCGGCCATCTTGGATTTGCTGAAACATGTGGAAACACAAACATCTCAAGTTGCTTCCATCAAAAATATGTAAGAGCAGGCCCTAAAGGTCATCTCTGCCAAATATTGCACTTTTTACCGCATGTGCAAATTTACGGCAGCATTTGACACTACCGTCCCTCACTATAAACGTGCTTGCTTGATGACTGTCTGATATTTAAACTGAAAACAACAGCTTTACATCTCATTTGAAAAATGCCCTGGCGTTGTCATTTAGGTCTACTTTTTTATATGTGTATATTGTCTTTGAATAGGGTAACCCTCACATTTTTGCAATCCGTAATCCGTTTTGCATAGGGGCCAGTACACGCCAAGATACGATTACCCTTATTATTCTCACCGCAGCGTTAGAAGAAAAATCAGTCTCATTCTGGAAAGTCGATCAGCGAAAATTATCGGAAATGGGTTATTTTTCATCATGATGGGTGATCGCTATAATTTTAAAATAACATTGTAAAATTCTTAGTCATATGCCGAAATACTGTTGTTTGTGGATTTAAACGACAAGAATTACATTTTATTATTACGCTATAATTATACGTTTAGGCCTACACATGCATTATATTAGCATGATATACGGTACAGTGAAAGTCAGTGTGTAGTCTTGTACGATGCTACTCAAAATCTTTATTTAAAAATAATGGAATTGTACAGACTAACTCAACTATCATGATTTACTATTACACTATTGTGTTCACTACTACTTATTATATTCATTTAACAGCAATACAATCATGGCGGAAATTAATATTGAAGAAGTTTTGCAAAATGCAAAAATCAAATATAGTTTTCTAGAAGGACTACAACAAAAAACCGTGTAGATTGAAATTTTGAAATTCATGTATTCTGGAGGGGAAAGATTGTTTCGTCAATTTGCCAACAGGTTTCGGGAAAAGCCTATGTTATATCATAGATTAACCAAATTTATGGTTAATCTATTGTTATAATTATGCTCCCTCCCTTACTGAAGGAAGATATATGAAGTTTTTTACATCTTATTTCATCACAACTGACTTACTCGACCCAGTCATGTTTCATTCCTCCTTTAAATATAAGTTCAAATTGGTGATTTATTTATATTTTATTTATATTTATATGATGGCAAAGCAACGAGACAACATTGTGCCAATAAGAAGTTATTCGTGTCATCTAGAGATTCTATGACGAACGCATTTAGACGTAAAGTGGATGACGTTTCATATTTATACCCATTCAGAAGTAGGCCTGTGGCGTACACAATTTTTTAGATTGGACTGGCCTTATTACCATAAACTACATTGGTAGACATGGACGACCACACGCATTCTAAATCCCAGAGATGATGTACATCATTATTATAATTAAAATAAACTGTGTATTTTTATTTTTAATTCTCTAATGATGACATTAATAAAAAAACATATTGAGAGCTCATATCTGAGAATTAAAAACTGCATTATCGGCATTTCAAAGATTATATAATATTAGCCATCAAGTGCTTTGGGTATTTTATATTTGTACACGGTTGTGTATGCAGGTAAGCTATGTGAACAAACTTGAAATGAACAACTTATTATATTGATCATCCACCGCGTTCAGTCATGCTTACGACATTATGATTTAACCTTGACCCATTAATCAATTGGACCTAACAAATTCATGAAATTTTGACAGAAACCTCAGTTCATGTTAGAGAATATCGATTACACTAATTCTGAAGTATTCATATTGCTACAAGTTATATCAATGAGATAAGCTAATTATACTGAGATTATAGGTAAGTGTGATATAGTTCATACGTTGCTCATGAAAATAACACAACAAGCAAATGGAACAAGTAACCACGTACATGTAACTCGAATTAACCCTTTCACCGCTAGGAATGACCATCGTCATTTTTAACCCTTAAGGCGCTGAATTAATTTGTAGAACACATCGCAACCAAAGTTTTTTTTAAATTTGAAATCATTCTAAATGCCTTAGTTAGCACTTTCCGATTTATTTGAATACCACAATGTTATGGGTCTACGGCTATTAGAAATATTTGTATTGTTACAGTGCGTGGATCGACTTTAGACTTCATAATGTAACGTCTACAGTCGATCCCCGCGCTGTAAGGGTTATTCCGTTTTATTAACAGTTAACAAAAATAATCACTGTTATTGGGTAATGCGTGTTTAAACATCAGGATTTGCAAATGTGTGGTTCCAAATTAATGTAAAGTTTCGCAGTGATATAGGCCTGCATGTCCAAATGTTATCGAACACACGTTAATAGTCTTCATATGGCTGCCTCTTTGACATTCATGCTGTCTCGCAAAGCTGGAGGCAGTATTAGCTTACACTATTTACACGTAAGTAGATACTACCTGTCAAAAACAGTTTAAATAGGATGATAAAACGGTCTTAGGCCGAATTAATTGTACTTATATCTTAACCAATGAGAGGTCTAAGATGTAGGTCAAAGACATGGTTTTGTGCAGCTCCAGAAGATCAAGTTGCCCCAATTGCAGTCTGGTCGCCCACACGCTCAACTGTGCCGAATCCATTCATTGCGATGACATGGATGACCCGTGTGACATTATGTCTATCTACTTTATAAAGCCGCGGATGCCCCCGAGGATACAAGAATAATAATACTTTGTCAGTGAAGATAATGTGGATAAGTTTATAAAACCCACACAGAGCATCACTAGCTAGCTCCTATCAACATAGCTGTATAGCAATTGGTTAATAATGTAATAACTGTATAATAATGTGATAATACAGAAACATATTGTACACAATAAAAACTAAAGTCCAGGAGACAGCCTGGAAAACTTTCTTAAAATGTGTTAAAAGAGTAATACAAAAATTGTGTTTATTGATATACTGATATAAATAGGCCACACCAGCAGCAAATAATATAATTATCCCCAATTGAAGCTTCATTAGTGAAATGCCTATTATCTCAGACTTCACACTATGGCATTTGTGGAATATATTGTCGTATGAAATTTACTTAAAGAGACAAAATATATAAAAAAAAGATAATAAGTATATTACACTCCCCTTGTACTCTATTCAATATAAAGTTTCAGTAACTTGAAGATGTGTCTCGCTGCCTCGATTCCGCTAAGTGAAAAGTACTGTGATTTGTACAATTAGGTCATGTCACATAATCAGTTTCACGTATTTACGACATTTTGTCACTTCTGGATACAGAAGTGTGAATAGGCCCGCATAAATAACGCTATATACAAAGCCAAAAGGCTGTATCTGCTTACTTGTAGAGTTTTTTGCTTTGCAGAGGATCAGTGGTGAAAGGGTTAAGTGACACATGTGGTCAAATCGACATCAGTGGTCAAAGGGTTAAGCGGGGGGGGGGGGTTATTTCCAAAGCAATCTAATCTAGATACCACTCGCCAGGTAGGTGTCTCGCAAGCATGCATACTTCTATTTTCTACGTCGTTTTCTTTGTTGATTCACCTTTGATGACTATAGTGTAGTGCATACCAGACCACCTTCATCCATATTAAGCTTGTTTTTACAGCCAATGTATGTGGCGGCCAGCCTTGGTGTCTCGCTAGTAACCCTGGACTTATACAAAGATCCACAATTATATAAGACCAAGAGATACGATTGATTTAATTTAAAACATGTGTTTTGCTTCGCTTTGAGCCGATTTGACCTTGATGTGACCTTCGAATAACCTTACTATGACCTTGGAGTAACATCTCGGGGACGTGAAGGCTAACCCCAACCGATGTCATAATAGGCAGGGCTACTTAGGTTGGACTTCATCAGATTTAACCATGAAAATCAGTGTGTTATTTGGTCCATTTCTGCAATATCAGACAGGGGTGTCATAAGGGTGATTTGATGGAGGTAAAACTAATACAACCCTTATTATTACCCTTGTAACCTTGTAACGTTAAGTTCTGGATCGGCTTCACGCCGTCATAGACATTTCAAGTGAACATAACATCAAAGATAAGCTATTTTTAACCGTTCTGAGCCGATTTGACCTTACCTTGGCCTCGAGGTAACTTTTATAATAAGCCCAAGCCCAAGCCATGTCCTATGCGTACTTGGGTCGGTTTCCGACCGATTCATTACAAGTGGTGATATTTTGTCCAAATATCTATTTTTCATATTTTCGGACCTTTTCTGCCATGGCAAGTAGGGGTGACACAAGGGAGATTTGATGGGAGTACAGAAACCCCTTATAATTATTATCCCTGTAACCTATCGGGGTGTCTTGGCAGAGGTCCATGTTAGGGCCTAGGTAGGCTTCAAGCTGTGGCGATCCACAACTTCAAGTAGTTGAATATTATAGAGATTTGACAAAATGGAGGTCAACTATTTGAAATCTTGTTGATTGCAGTCACGTTTTATTTTTAAAATGTTTAAACGCTGGTATCTAATGTGCTAATGCAATGTGAAAAACAAATATAATCAGGAGCGGTGGTAAAGGGTTAATGTCATGGATCTATCAAATGCAACTATCAATAATAAAAGGTTACAACATTAGCATTTTTAACAAAATGTGACGGAGCACCCCTAAATCATACGAAAAAATCCTGGATATTCTCATGTTGCCACAATGAGCAAGTTTTAAATTAAATCTTGCAACATATTTCTGTTGGGAAGCATAGCTTTTGCTATTAGGCCTAAATGTGCTATTAGAGCTATGATATCGTGAAACTGCTTTTTAGAAGAAAGCAATACGTTCTTCTGGGAAGTATTGTCAGTTCTACTTTGATGGTTCTCTGTTTCCAAATTGCCTCTAATTATATAACCAAGTTATTGGACATTTTTTGAACGTTGGTTGAAATGTTTCCGATGCAAGTCCACTAAGCGAGGCTTTTATTATGTCTGAATAGATCACCTCATAGCCCAGACGCATACGATCAACGTCTCTTGGCGATCAGAGGGTTGTATGTGCCACTCAAATGAGTGGCACATACAGCATTTTGACTGCCCTAACAAGACGAAGCTAGATCCTCGCTGTTGGCTGTGGAAAAGAAGAACCATTCAACTCTTTTATATGTCCCGTAATCCCACACCACTGTGCATCCCCACGCGAAAACCCGCTTTTTATTTCACCAGCTCAAACCTAGCAAACACAAAACATTTGTATACCATTTTGTACAACCACAGCCAAGCGTCTTCGACGTTGGTCCACCATTGTACAAATGCTATACAAATGCTTTGTGTTTGCTGAAAATGATCCGCTTTTCGCTCGGAGAGTGTGCGGACGATTCTGGTGCGGCAAGGATTGGAATGATACAAGAGGATAAATATAAGGGATGTGATCCTGACAATGGCGTCCCGCTGCTCTGCTCTGTGACGTCTCTGTGCTTTGTAAGGCTCAGGCGATTTTATCCCGTATTTATGTCGCTGGTAGATAATCTGTGTATCAATTGCGCGCATAATAACGCCGTAAATAGTATCCCTGCTCCTAAAACCACAATAAGACACTCGAGCAAACGCATCAAGCAGAAACTTTTAGGGTAAGCAGCTACTGCTTTTTGGGCTCCACAGTGTAGCACGGTCTATCCGGTATCAAATGGTAATTTAACCCTTCTTTGCCCAAGCTCGCAATAATGCGAATTATCGGTAGCCACCCAAGTTCGCAATAATTCGATTTGCATACATCAGACAATTCAGCTTGTTTAACCTTGAAATGACATTAGTGCCATCTAGCAACTATGTCACACCAAATCCATGAGGGTTAGAATATAGCTATATGTGCCAAGTTGTATTATGTTGCGTCCAGTGCTTGATTGTGGGGGTCTGTTTGAAATATCACGATTTTTCAAAAATAAACTTGTGTGGGGAGTTTGGGCAAAGAAGAGTTAAAGTAGTAGATACTTTTATTTAACCCTTTAACCGCCGGTGCCGCATATGTTCGGGTTTTCATTTTTTATTAGCACATTAAGTACCACATTTTAAATATGTTGAAGATAAAATGTGACATCAACCAGCAAGATTTAAAAAGAGTTGACCTCCGTTTTGTCAAATCTGAATAATTTTTACTCACTTGAAGTTGTGGATCGCGTCAGCGAGACACAACTTCAAGTGGGTTAAAATACCAGTTGAATAATTTGGCGGTTAAAGGGTTAACCATCTAAGCCATGAACACGACTCTAATTGTTATTTTTGTAATTGTGTTTGATTAGCCGACCAAACCACAGTTATTGGGAACGAATGTGTCTTTAAATATCTCGATTTGCAAATCTTTGATCTCAAGTCAATCGAATCTGAGTAATTTTCACCCACTTGAAATTTAAGTGGATGAAAATTTCAAAAACATAACTTGGCGGGGAAATGGTTAACCTTTGTCCTGCTGAATTGTTTCAATTGTATTTTTCGTCATTTGAAGCTGGAATTGCTTACGCAATTTCCAGCCCCAATTGGTCGAAAAATATTTATATTTATATATTTATCTCTAATATTGACTTTAGTAGATTAACTAAGCACCTAAAAAAAGAACATTTCATCAACATTTAGTGTTATTTCTATTGCTCTAAGACATGCTTGAAACCGTCTATATACGAGCCTAGCAGGACAAGAGTTATTATGAGAGGGACAACCACGAAGCTTACCTAGTCATGATATAGTACTTAGCTCCATAGACACGCGATCCATTGCATTGTAATAAAACGGCTCACTAAAACGATTTTGATTGGATGAGAATGCAGCTTTATGTATTGTCACGAGACTCACCCACGGTATCGCGGATTATATATTCATAATTATGTGATGGACTATAAAAATAACAGACTGCAGTCCTCCCACTCAACCACTGCATTGAATAAAAATGTAACTTCAGATGTTTTATTGTGACTGAAGGGATGCATCACTCCAGTTAGGAAGCCTCTGGTCCAGGTAGGTAGGTAGGTAGGTAGGTAGGTAGGTAGGTAGGTAGGTAGGTAGGTAGGTAGGTAGGTAGGTAGGTAGGTAGGTAGGTAGGTAGGTAGGTAGGTAGGTAGGTAGGTAGGTAGGTAAGTAGGTAGGTAGGTAGGTAGGTAGGTAGGTAGGTAGGTAGTTGGATAGTGTTTTCGCAACGTCTCAACAACGTACTTTCTAATCTAAAACTGAACCAATAACGATACTAACACCTCAGTACATACTAATTTAACCGTTAAGTCCCCACCCCCACTCGAAGTTGTCCCGCTACCGCGATCTACAAGTTCAATTTGGTTAAAGTTACTCATATCTGTTTAATATAAGACAATTATTCATTTTGATTAAAGATAACTATATCACTGGTATAGGAAGGCTATTTGACATGATAAAAAAGTATTTTAAAAATATACAAGTTGCATACAGCGCTGAAAAGATTAAAATTATAGCGTCACATTAGCGTTAAAGGGTCATTTTGGAAAGTGACAGATACGACTGTTTAATATAGGATGGATCACATCTCCCTCCTAAGAATAGACCCCAGAAACACGAAACGTTAACCCAATGTCGCTGGAAAGTTGGTCCAGCGTCGCAGACGGTGGAAAAACGGTGAAACGACATTGGGTTGATGCATCGTTTTTGCTGGTAAGCCCGGACGTCATGGTTACATTTCCATTGTATTGATTTGTTGTTCCATAGAATCAATTTGACCACGGTGGATGTATGTAACGGAAAGAAAAAAATGGCCCGACCGGAGCGGAGCGGGAAGTTTATATAGGCTACTGACCTGATCCAGGCTACTGACCTGATCCAGGCTACTGACCTGGATTCATGAATTAGGTCAACTTGAGAACCATGATAAGGTCTTATTTAAAATTATCTTATTTTTAATTTTGATATTAAGTAGTGAGTAGGTCCATGTTAGAATTGATTTTCAATTCAAAATGAATGTGTTTTTTAAATAAACATGGGATATATTTATATTCGTGTGTTTAATATTTCGGCTACGGTATCGGATATTGTCTTTCACTGCGGAAGTCAATTTTGCGATTTATTGTAGCAATCAAAGAAAAACTCTTGGGTGTAGCTGGAAAACGAGTGAGGTATACATAGCCACAAAAACAGCACCAATCGGGGAAGCCTAAAATCTATCTCCCGTAGTTAGTTACGACGAGAGAGCGATCGGCAATCCATGCGGCCTGCGTGGCGAGCCTGTTGACCTTGGGCCGAAGTCGCTGTCCAAGCAAACACCGAAAGTTGGCCAGACGCCGGGCCGGCGTCAGTCGACGCCGGCCCGGCGTCCGGCCAACTTTCCCGGCCGGGCGATGAGGAGCAGAGTGGACCACAGTGTTTCCAGCTATGACAACAGACGGACAAAAGAGCATCGACCGCGAGTGAAAAGAAAGCCGCACAAAGCTCCACGCTGCACCCCGCGCGGTTCTTCGGGCTGAGGGCCACTTCGCGGACAGACGGACGGACGGACGCGGTGCGATCTTTGTCGATTCCGCATTCACGTTGTCTATCGACGGGACTGCCCGGTGTGATGCCGAGTTTGCCACACATTCAATAAGTGGATCGAGTTTTGTGGGGTGTGTTCCCTGCCACACCAACATCATTGCTTATAATAGTAGATTGTGTATATAGGCCCCTACTATGACATTCTGCGCTAAACGCGAATCACATTCAACGCAATTATCTAATGTGTCATGCTGACTTTGTGATGATGCTAATAATCAGATTTGGACGCATCGCGAAGACAATGAAATTGATAGCATTTTATGCATTTAATGCATTTTAAATACAGCATATTTTACCAGGTGAATCATAGCAGGTATTCAAATCAACCCCCAAAAATCAGATGGTTTTGAAATATTACTTTTTGTGTTTTTCTTTAGTGAGTATGTTGTTACCAATACTGTGTTCAGCAAATAATGTCCGGGTCTAGAATATTACATTACATGTAATGAAAACAAAGTACTAATAATGTTAAAGCAGCTCCTTGGGATGACATCAATTTTAGTTTTTATTTCTCTAACAAAGTAGTGTATCCCCCAGATAATGATTTTATTTTTTTCAGAGTTTTTAAATTTAAAAAAATATTTTTTATCAACATTTCTATGAATCCGCTCAAAACCCAAACATACTTTTTGTATACCTAAACACTTGCTAAAGGACGGTTTAATGTTCTTATAGCATTGGGCCACATGTTGATGCCGTCGGCCCAGCGTTGGGCAGACAATCAGTGTTGCAGGTGTATGTCCTGACTACAAGACACCAATTAGCGGCAATTGCTTTGATCTCGCCGTCCAAGACGTGGGAGTATGTGGTGTAAAGTGTTGTATATTGCTGACTTGTTTTGTTTACATGGCAATATACGACCTATATAGCCTCAAATAATTAACATTTTCAAAATTGACAAAATTGAAAATGTCTCATCCCACGGGGTCCCTTTAATTTAATGCTACAACGGTCAACTAGTAATTAGAACAATACCCAGCACCTGATACTGTCATGAAATAGGGATCTTAAATAAGTTAACAAAAATCAGAATTTCAATTTTAGGTGTAATAGCGGGCGCTCACAACACAACGATAACAATATCTTATTTTGGTTATTTATTTCCAATTCTTGTCTGCATCTTTTTCATTTATAGACCGTAACAGAAAACATACCAGAGCTAGCCGAATATAACGACATTTCAATGGCGTAGTAGTCCAGTTTTTGTAGAACAAACGTTTCAGCAACAATACCCAATTTTTAAAACTTTTTGATTCGATATATAAAGTATGTATAAAAATGTTTACTAAATATTTCGATGGGGACATTAAAAATTAAAATTTCAAAAATGGCCGCCATCACTGAATGTGAAATCTTGTGATTAGTGCATCCCGTATTTTTAGCATGGTTTAAACAAGTTATTAGTATTCTGTGAAACGGAGTGACGTCACTCGGTGAAAACAAGGTTATATACCATCCCCTCCCACATACTTCATTCTGTGAAACGCAGTGACGGCACTCGGTGAAAAAAAGGTTATATAAGATCCCCTCCCCCATACTTCATTGTATTAGCCAGCTCGGTGAAAAGAAAGGAGGTCAAGGTCATTAAGTTCCACAGAATACACACTTACATGTATCCGTAGTATATGAAATAATACAATCGGGTGTACACGTAAAGTATTTATGAAATCATTATCGTGCAAAAAATCAAAATGACCCCAAATGTTCAAATTATTTTCTCAATACATTTTCTAAACAGAACTATCGTGGTAATTATAATTCAGGTTATCTAAATACAATTAGAAGTCAATCAAAGCGTGATAGTGGTATTAGTAAAATGTACATAATGTACATCAACAACTGCCCCAGCAAACGCGAGACGTTGACGCAATGCTAGGCTGCAGCTGGGCCAGCTTCGCAGACGATAGGCCAACAACAGCCCAGCATTGGGTCAAAGCCTCGTGTTTGCTGGGCGTCTACTCCAATATATAAGCACAAACATATATCTTGGCCCATGGGGTCGCCAATGTGCACATAAGTTTTAATTAACCTGATGATTTCCCCGGTTTTTCCAACAAATCTTCTACACTGTAAAAAAAAACACAACACGGGCCGACGTGATGATTAACACGTGGAAGACACGCGAAAATACCTCTAGAGAGAACATAGGATGAGCACCGGGTTATCTGGCATCCAGTAAGTCCCGATGTCCATATTTTCGTTCTAATGTTACACTGAGACATAGTGCATGTTATGTCAAAAACATTAAGCTTAGACACCCACAACTTTTTGCTGACATGTGAAATAAAGATAATGCTTAAAATATGATTCACCATGACATAATGATCTCGTTCCCTGATGACATCGCAAGGCTCTGACAGAGTGACCTCCATTTTTGAAATGTAATAGTTCTAATACGCGCAAAAGTTTACACCTGCTGAAAATGGCATAGTTTTCATAGGCACTTGAGATATTCGTCTCAATTTCATGGCATCCGAGTTTTTTGGTGAGTGTTTTCACACAGCTGGCTGTGGAAACCAAATGGCGGTCAGTGTGACTGGGCCTACGGCGAAGTAAATGGGTTAAGCGGCCCAGTCATACAGGGTAATGACCTCGGCAGCCATTTTTTAAATTTCTAATTTGGGCTTTCTCCCCAAATCATATTTTTTGTAAACTTTTCGTTCGTATCACTTACATATCCCAATGATTATAATTTGCACAGAGGTTTGAAGTACATTTGTTCGACTTTACATAGATAACACACCAAAGAGGACATAAAGTCAAGAGCAATTGTGTCGATTGTGCATGTCTGCAACTATTAGACAATATCGAAAAAGGGTGACAATGCGGTGGCCAATTTTCTTTCAGTCTCGTCACAATTTTAAAAAAGCTCCTTCGCTCCCCACGAGTGGAATGCACCTGACGAACTCGCGGGGGCGTCCGCAAGTACAATCTGGATCTTCAAGCTAGAATTTGTTTCCAATTAATCTCTTGTCGCTCCTGTGATCCGGAGCTCACTCGCTCTGACACTACTGTCCCGTCACATCCATCGTGATTTTTATTTTAAGTGGGTGTGTGCACCTAAAGAATCCGTGGTGACCTTCTGTCGAGCAAAGGCAAACAGCTGTAGCTGCTCACCTGAACAATGAGTAGTTACTGCTGTTTGTTTTGATACTTTGTGTCAGTGTTGCCTCAAGGCAGCTGATTGAATTGCACTTAATGCTACTTTTGCGCACAGACAGACTAAATTACAACAACGACACCTCTGTATTTGTATCTTTAATCAGCAGTCATCCTATAGTAGAGGTTCCTTAGCTGCATATTGGTTCGGGATCCTGTCTGGTCCAACAGCTTTAGAAGTGTTGAGGTTAGCCATCTAAGAAGATATCTAGGTTTGGGGTTGGTCCTGGTATTAAGCATAAAAAAGAATAAAATAATGAATAATTAATAGCTGCTTTACTGTCCGAAATCAATTTGACCTCACTGTTTATTAATAAGTGGAGACACACTACACTCTTCTTGATGCTGTAAGGGTGTTATCAATATACCCGTAATGTGCTTTGCGTTGCCCACGTTGAACTAAACTCTTTAGCTGTTGGTATTTAGCCTATTTCTGTGGTTTATCGCTGCATTTAGCTCTTTTGAACAACATATCTTCCCTCTTTATTTGCGATTGGAGAGATTTAATAAACCATATGAGGTTGTAACGAGAAGAAAATTGTTTCTGGTGTATGTTCCTCAACACAGTCAATAATATTATGACATTTATGACCATGATGACAGGCGATGGGTAAACGGAATATTTATTAACGTTTCCGCGACGACAGCTGAGTGATCATATATGCCAGTCACACTGATACATGACTAATGATCATAGTCAATAGAATGTTTGTTTGGGATGAGAATGTCCAATACATTATCACCTCTAGTTGATTCTCTCTATTGATGACTCTGTAAGTGAGTGTAGATGCCTGTTATAAGGGAGTTAGCAGCTGGTTTATGTTATTGTCCCAGGCACTCCAGCCAGGTTGAAGCCACCTCTAATTATTATTGTCTGGTCAGAATGTCTTAGGTATAGGTTGTAAAAAAGGCTGGTCGACTTTTTCGACAAATGACAACCTCGTTGGCGAAGTGCAGTATAATATTATGCTGCCTAAATAAGAGATTTAGATTTCGGTATGTGGACCTTACCCGAGATTATACACTTCACTCTCACTGTCTGTTTCAGGTAACTAAAATATGTTATATAGTCCTTCTTTGTGGCTATGTAAAAGGCGGGGAAATATGTCCAGGATTACTGATGTGGTTGATTCGAGTCCCGCTGCAGCCGATATATTTTTCGGCGCACACATAATAATTATGCAGCGACACAAACTGTTCAAATTCATGGGATAATGACAACCGCAAAATATAACCGATTCGCGCCGAAATGATCAATAAACAAAAGTTGGCATGTAAACAGTCAATATAACCTTTTTTTATATAATAAAACCCTTATAGCGCGAGGACCGTCTTTATACGTCAGAATCTGACGTCTGTAGACGTCAGATGCTGACGCAGGAATACGATCCCCGCTCTGAAAGAATTAAAATATTTAGGCCTCTTATGTTCCGACACCCGTAACATAGGTATTCAAATGAACTGGAAAGAACTAAATAAAACATTTATGATGATTTTTAATTAAAAAAAACCTTAATTCTCCATGGTTCACACAAACATAATTCAGTGTTGTAACGGTTAAGCTCCCGCATATCAACTTTAACCCTTTAACCGCGAAATTAATCAATTTGAATTTTACCCACTTGAAGTTGTGTCTCGCTGACGCGATCCACAACTTCAAGTGAGTGAAAATTATTAAGATTTGACAAAATGGAGGTCAACTGTTTTTAAATATTGCTGATTGATGCCACATTTTACCTTTAACATGTTTAAAAGGTGGTACTTAATGTGCTGATAAAAAATGAAAACCCGAATATATGCGGCACCGGCGGTTAAAGGGTTAAGGTACGTGGCTCGTCATGATTCGCTGAGTAGACATTGAGAGAGCACAATATGCAATGGAACGCATAAACATCATGGTCCACGTCCACAGGAGTGGGTTCCGTCGCAATACAAATAATATGGCTGAGTAAAGCTTAACGACCCACCTGCCTGCTATTAAATATGTCACTACATCCCTTTCACACAGGAATTGAACCTGGTGTTAGATATGCCGAACGACCCTCACCGCCAAATGTATAATTATGTTACTGTGGTGGATATAAGCAGGTATGCTACTCTACTCCAACCAATCACAGGCGTGATTTGGTCACGTTGCTTTATAACGAAATAACGGCGTTGGTGTTGTATCGAGTAGGGTAATATACATGGGTTTCCTGGTCAACTGTAATTACATTCATTTACCACGATTTATAGTTGCATACTTGTATAATATTTAGGAACCCATGAATCTAAACCACTTTCTCTGCTAATTAATCTGTTGATTGTCTTCAACAGAACAAATCAATTCCCCCCCCTCTCAACGTTGGGACATTGTTTCGATGTTGGTGTCCTTGGGCAAGGCACTTCACCCTCATATACTTCACTTGACGTGAAGCATAAGTGTAAATGAGTAACTGGTAAGACAGATATGACTATCTGTACGGTAAGTTCGAAGCGCAAAATGGCTGCAGGACTATATAGGTAAATGCTCCCTGTGGAGTTTAAATGACACACGGATAAAAAGGCCCGGCCCAGTGGCCATATGGGTGTAAATTGTAAAGTAAGCTAATAAATCTTCAGATTTGATATCATATTATAAAAACCTGCACATTTACCTTTTTGTTAGTTTACCCAATTATCAGTGATTATAAACATAGAAATACAATACAACAATGATGGATGGGAAATAAGTATAATTCTAACTATTGTGAATGTTGTAGCTATACCTGTATCAATATATTCAAATGACACGAAAAACGATAAAGAATTGCAATTGAAATAAAAAGGGTGCAATTTTAATAAATGTTTATTCATTATCTAATTAAGCTAATTCGGCATCAATATAATAACAAAGCTCTGACGCTGTGTATCATTTTCTAGCAGCTTCGGCGCTATAAAACATAGTCGTCAAAAAACTTTTTATCAGAATGGAAGGGTTCCATTTATTTCATATTTCCAAGAATTGTAGCCAGTGTCCGATAGCGTAAATATTTTTGTTACCTCTCGAACCGTGTTGACCTCACAAAGCCGTCTGCAGGAGTGATTTCCCAATGTGCGCAACACGATGCCGTAATTATTGTGACACCGTGCTTGTCAAAACCTCCCTGAAGACCGTCAGTCGTGACTGACTTATTGAGGCTTTTGTAGGAAATCTCCTCTTTGAGGATCGATTAGAAGTCAGATGTGCATCGTATACGTCGTGGCGACTGTTTACGATGACACTTTCATACTACTTTTTTTCACTGTTTGGTGAGTTCCTGATTCCATGGCTTTGCGGTCATTATTGGAGATGTTATTAAGCAAGGTTATTTTGCCAAGGCGGCCACCGGCCCATAGATCGGTGCATTATAATATTTATTGGTGCACATGTGTGTTAAGAACAGTATTCTAAAAACAGATTTTGAAAACATGTTTCGACGTTTTTTTAAACTATATCATCTCTTCGCACGTTTGTCAGTTCTTGTGTTTGTTTTTCCACTCAATAAACATGATAACATGATAACATGTTGCAGTGTATATCCCCCCTCTGCATACTTATCGTAAAATATAACAGTGAGCAAAACATAGATGACACACTGGTCCTATCCTTTTTTCAGTTACCACACCTGTCTCATTTTGGGGCAGAATGGGCCAGTATAATATCACTTTGTGACAGCTGCTATTATTCACATCATGCGATGAATGAAGATGTTAATGGAGGACATTTTGACATTTCCCACTCACCTTGGGCATATAAACTGAAAAAAAACAGTATACGTTTAGTGTAATGCAGATAATGTCTGGAGCTATACTGAATTGCAAAAGCAAATATCATTAACTGCTTGCTTTTCAAATATTCATTTACTTATGTTACACTATAGTGAACAATAATATATATCTACATATTATAACACTATAACTAGAGAGTCAGTCAGAGCCAATCATGATCCAAAAGGTTGTTCCCCAAACAAACAAACAAACAAACAAACAAACAAACAAACAAACAAACAAACAAACAAACAAACAAACAAACAAACAAACAAACAAACAAACAAACAAACAAACAAACAAACAAACAAACAAACAAACAAACAAACAAACAAACAAACAAACAAACAAACAAACAAACAAACAAACGAGCAAACAAACAAGCAAACAAACAAACGAACAAACAAACAAACAAACAGACAGACAAACAAACAAACAAACAAACAAACAAACAAACAAACAAACAAACAAACAAACAAACAAACAAACAAACAAACAAACAAACAAACAAACAAACAAACACGACCAAAAATACATACCTTCCTGGCGGTGGTGAATTACAATGTTCATTACCGTATTATTATGTGTCTTACTATTAACATGTTTCGTTATCGTATATATCGTGGTTTGACTTGATAAAATATTTTTAAATAGCAGAACTGTTGAAATAATTGCTTAGAGAAATATTCTCCCACCCTCAGCCAACTGGAGACCTAATCTGCATAATCCCACACTCACGTTCTAGCTGGCTCACACAACATCATACAGCGTAAAAACACCAGCACGAACGCGAAAGCGGACGCCAACCTTAACAAATACACTATTTTGTTCAAAACCTCATCCTGCCAAGTAGATTTTTTAAATTTTCAACCACTTAAAGTTGAGGATCGCTATTGATATCCACAACCTCAAGTGGTTGAATATTACTCATATTTGTTTAACTTGAAAGCCAAAAATTTACTGTTTTAAAGTGGTTGGATTTGTGTTAAATTGCACGTCTGTTCGCGTGCTGTCGCGTCGCCTGCGTTTGCTTTCGCTCTCGCGTTTGTCTGTTTTACGTCAAATGATCAGATCTGTTCGGCTCTCAACAGTACTGTTGTTTATATGTTAATAGTACGTTCAATTATGCACGAATGCGAATACGAACACAAATACTAACACGAATAGCTCTTATATTATTTTGGTGTGGGTGTTCACATATATTTAAGAATACCAATACTAACTTGAATACGTTTATTTAGATCGCACCATGTGGTGATGTGCCATAACTATGTCAAATGGTTGGATTGTTCTGTTAATTCTGCTTTGAATATTTATATGTGATTAACTGACAAATCTAAACTGAAACAGTATTGGTGGAGATTTATCTTCAAAATACATTAATGGGGTGTAGTCGGCCAATATTTGCGAAAATGTAACGTAACTAAGCACCAGCAACAATTTGGTTTTGACCCAGAGATAGCATTAAACTGATTTTTTTATTGTAAATACCCAGCATAGAGAGAAACAACATATTAAATATTACTGGGCTTACTGGCTGTGCTACATTTTTGCATGGCTAAAATGCAAAATGTCTGCCTTTTGGCTACAATATTTCCAGCTTAGTCAAATAGTCTGGTCAAATAATGTCCTTGTACAAGGGACATTTTAAATGAACATATTGTATTTTGTATATAGTTTATATGTAATGCACCTGAATAAAAAAACGATAATGTATGATGGGATTAGGTCACAGCATGGTCAAATCCAAGATAGTCGATATTATCCTTTTGCGAAAAAGAACATTTATCTTTTAACCTTGGCGTTATACGTAATACTAATTTTCTCAACCATTGTATTATACATAGCTTAGATATGACCCTATTAAATTTAAAACACAGAATAAGGTCAACATGTGAATACATCCAAGATAGGTTCTATAACTTATGGCCCCAGAAGTAAGTGTGAAACACCACCTTTCAGAATAAAGCTTCCACAGGAATAAAAAAATATATATTTATTTTGAGTTATTTCATGCTGTGTCTTTACCAGGTCAGGATACAGAATCAGAATCAGAAATTGTTTATTTTTTTTTCATAAAAAATACTTTGAAACTCACATTTAAAAAAAATCATTAATTTTTTATGATTTAAAAAAAAACTGGTGGCGACCGAAGGTTATTGCTTATCAAGGTCACTACCTACTTCAATTTTTACGTCACTACCTACTTCAATTTTTACCATATAGAGAGACTTCTTAATCTCGTATTAAACTTTGATATTAAAATACTTCTGGATATGTCTCAATTTGTAATAAGGACAGGCCCACACATCAATGCATGCATCATTGGCATAAACATATTTATTGGGATATCCATCTCAATATGTCATTATAATAGAAGGATGTGCATTAAACAGTATGCATTTCATAACAAGCATTACAAATAGAATACATTGCACGAATTGTAATTAGAGCACCATGGAAGCTTCTCCCCGATAGTGTGTGTTCATTTCACTGTCCCATATATGAGATGCTGTGCACAGGAGGGGGTCACTGTTTTTTACATCATTATGTTTAATCTAAGCCATAATAAGACCATTTTGATGTTATATTGCCTTTATAAGTGCTTATATTTGTAAGTATAGATACTTAGATGCTCCCAACAGCTACTGCGTTGCTCCCAGCAGCTGATTCGGTGCTCCCATAAGCTGCTGCGGTGCTCTCATCAGCAGTTGCGGTACTCTCGTTAGTTGCTGCGGTGTTCCAAAAGCTGATGCATTGCTCCTATGAGCTGCTGCGGTGCTCCCAGCTGCAGTGCTCCCAATCAGCAGCTGCGAAGCTCCCAACAGCTTCTGCGGTGCTCTAATAAGCTGCAGTTGCGCTCCCAAAACCTGCTGGGGTGATCATAGCAGCTACGGCGGTGCTCACAACAGCTGATATAATGCTCCCATGAACTGCTTAAGCGCTCCCAGCAGCAGCTGTGGTACTCCCATAAGCTGCTGCTGTGCTCCCTTAAGATGTTGCTGTGCTCTCTACAGCTGCTGCGGTGTTCCAAGCAGCTGCTGCTGTCGTTATCCAAAACTAACACTTGTTGTGGTGCTCCCAGAAAAAACACCAACTGGTAACGTACATAATAGGGAAAGCATACAACAAAAAAATTCTTCGACGAAAAATTAAAAAAAAAATTGTCGGACGTTGATCGCCAAAAAAAAAAATGTTTTCTCTCGGAGGTAAAAAAAAAATTTGCAAGCAACAAAAACTTTAGCCCCCCCCCCCCAGATATCAAATGGTGCGTCCCTTACTGGCATTTGGGTGAATTTGTTAACAGTAAGTCATGTAATCTAAATATGTTTTCTAAATAAATATATCATACAGTGAATATAATTAACACCAATACAAAACGCTAAGGTTATGTATAATTTAATTTTATCCCCACTCGAAGTTGTGTCTTGCTACCGCGACTCACAGCTTCAAGTGGGTAAAATTATTCATAATGAGACTAATTTGAGACCAAACATTTGCAAATCTTGGTGTAACGGATTTAAAGTCGTGCTTTTCGCATAAAGGGCATATTTAAACAATAAATAAAAAACGTAACCCTCCGAACACATTATGGATCTATTCTCGGTTTCATTCACTTGGATATGTGCATTCTGCCGTGCAAAGCCAATAGGCCGTATCAGCTGACTTTTCAAGTAAGCGGATACCGCCTTTTAGCTTTGCAAAACAGCATAATGCTGTCGCATTTCCCACCTGTATTATTCTATGAAGATCCAGATATGATACCTCAAACGAGGGCTCTCAGCGTCCTAACTGTGATATATTAATCAATACGAATTATATTTAAAATATGTGGTGCATTTATGCGACGACTATAAACACAAATGATTGACTGATTCTCAGATTTATTTTTAGTATGGACTAAAACCTTCAGTGTACAGCATGAGTCGCAAAATTGAGGTTCACTATACACATGATACAGGTAGACAGAATGATAAAAACAATATTGCAAATCTGGTGACTATTATTTTCATGGTGCTATCCGGATACAGTATTCTCGTACAAGTTACGATAGACTATTATTGTAGACTAAGGATTGGTCGAGAGGACCATCTCGACCTATCCGAAGCCTACGTTACAATTATACATTATGTTAACACAATGCTGGCTTAATGCTGGGATACTGGATCAAAAGTATATCATCATACATGATTATTTTGAATGAGTACAATATAAATATTTATTGCGCTTGCAATAACACGCGCTTTACTTTATCATGTATTCCAAAATGAGTGGTGAATGAATCTGGACGGTTATCTAGAGCACTGGTGATGGTAATAATGACTGCTATAAAGCAATTGAACTACTAGGGTTAAGCCAGTTGTTTAAGCAACACTCATTGCATACAATTACGCTACGGGGGTGATCGAGACACACAAAACAAGGAGATTTGAATCATTTTTTTCGTTTTTTTTCGTTTTCCTCGCATTTTTCTTCAGACGCGATGACTTAATTTCAGAGATGATTTTGATAAATAAATCAAAGAGTCTCCGCCCACGCAATCGGGCAGACGAGAGTGTCATTCGTAAGGTGGAAGTATGGTTTGTCGCTACCTCGCGGGGCCATAAAGATACATGGCATAATGCGAGCATCGCCGCTGGGGTCATCCCACTTCTATACAGCGTCGGATCAGCACCGCTGACTCTGTAAAAATGCCACATGCGCACAATAGCTTTGGGTGAAAATTCAAATTGAATAATTTGGCGGTTAAAGGGTTAAGTTGGGGTCGTCCACAGTCCCATGTACATATGTTTCTAGATAAAGGAACAAACCACTGCAACCGGAAATGGTCAGATATTTTTGTTGTATGATGCCAGTAATGCATTATTTTGATAATTTTGCAAATTATATACATTTATTGAATGATCTGAAAACAAAGGCTCAATGTCCCCTAGTTATACGCTTTCTTATTAATATGTATATACTCCAGTAGATATGTGTATCATGGGAAAATTATGAGTCTTTTAATTTTGCAGCATCCAACAGTGTAAAACAAGGTGGGCATTATCGCCAATATGTATATTATATTTATTGCTGACCATAATCTGGTATTGGTTGTTATGTGGGAGCTCTTGCGTATGCAAATGATGTTGTTTTATTATGTTCTTCTAGGGCTGGTTTATTATAAATGATGAATATATGTAAACAATTATCTTGTAAGTATGAAATTGTTTTTAATGCTGACAAATCGAATACTCGAATATTCAGACAAGTGTAAACAATATTAAAATCTCATTTCAAGGTAAAGAAATTTCTGCTGAATAAGGTGGTGTATATTCAGGAAATAACATTGGCTAAGAGTCCCATAAAAAGCGCATCTTAGATGGAATTTCCGAATTTAATAAGAGGCTTAATGTTTTATTATGGACCTTTTTGTCATTGTCATTCCTCAGTCAAGTATAATTAATTTAAAACTTTCTGGCTGTCAGCTTTTGGACTTGACGTTGAAATAATCTCAACGCTTATATACAACATGGTATAAAGCTGTCAGACGTATTGATAAAATTTCGCTTCGATCGCACCGTAAATTTGTGTACCCGATAACTGATGATCCCAAATTGATTTACAGATCTATACAAGATGGCTTCAATTTGTTCATTCACTATATAACATTAAAAAACATCAAAAAAAAACACACATCAACAAATCAACAATTGTGTCAAACTTACAATGAATGGTATTTGTTTTCCACTCTGGAATAACATATTTCTAGACCTCAATGAGATTGACAAGTTCACCATACAGCACATATTTACACATAGTTAAGCGTATGCACTATGATAATATAACGAATTACGACAAAGCTACTGCACAATTTGCAAATTAATAATATCCTCTTTTAAGTCACTACTATGTATAATTTTGCTGTATGATTTTCCTGTTTGGGTCTACTATGTATTATGTACTTCGAATCGAACAAAAATCTGCATCAAAGGGTTAGTATAATGAATCGAAAAGGATACATCTGACAGTTTTGGCGTTATGAATGCGACAGGTCGCTATAGTATTGGTTTATTACTGGACCAACTTCGCAGAGGTTGACCCGACATTAAAGCCACAGAGGCGCAATTTTACGTGTCTGCAGGATACATTTCTTCACGGGGAATGCTGCGTGTGGGCGGATCACTTAATTGATTTTTTTCTGAATGCACTCAGAGACTGTCTCCCCCTCTGTGGGATTAACAGACCAAAACAGATGACACATGCAGTTTGGATCAGCGTTGATTCAACGTTAACCCAATGTCTAGTGTCAGTTACCCAGCCAAAACGAGACGTTGACCCAATGTCTATTTATTGTTGGTCCACCGTCTGTGACGCTGGCCCAACATTAAATAAGCATTTGGCAAGCATATCGTGTGTGTTGGGGGATACCACCCACACTGATAAAAAAATGATAACAGCGCCACCGAATAATTATCTTTCGGCGATTGAGAATGAAGATCATCTTCAAATTATAGTGATCCTTTTTTTTTAAATAGCCCGTTCTTGGTGTGATCAATTTCGAAAAAAAAAAATATTGACCTGTGTTTTAACCCTTTAACCGACACATTACTCAATCTGAATTTTCACCCACTTGAAGCCGTGTCTCGCTGACGCGATCCACAGCTGCAAGTGAGTTAAAATTATTCAGATTTGACAAAATGGAGGTCAACTCCTTTGAAATATTGCTGATTGATGTCACATTTTATCTTTAACATGTTTGAAAGGTGGTACTTAATGTGCTAATATAAGAAGAAAACCTGAAGATATGCGGCACCGGCGGTTAAAGGGTTAATGCTGCAATGAAAAGATTAATACTGATCAACACTGACAAAACGCATTATCTGTTTTCTTGTAAAGTAAGCAGATAGGCAAATTATGTTGATAACCGTGGTCTTTTCAGCTTTTTGAAATACTCCCACTCCAGCTTTGTGTAGCAGTTTCTCCTACACTGGACAATCACACACCCACGCTCTCGGCTCTGTTGTTTTTCATGTAAATAATTAATGTTTGTTTTTAATTCGTGCTTGCTTTGTCTAGCGAGCATAATCAATATCGTTATGAACAGTAAGAAAATTGTTATCGTTTTAAATCAGAAAAATAGGCTCAAGTATGGTTTAATTATAGTCCCTAATTTAAATAACAGCTGAACGACTGTGATCGCATATCGTCGCCGTCATTAAGTTGTTATTTAAATTAAATTTACTTGGTCCAATATATTAAGGGCTGTTATATTTTTTGATATTTCGAGCTCTGAAATAATAAACGTTACTGGCATTTGGGTGAATTTGTTAACAGTAAGTCATGTAATCTAAAGATGTTTTCTAATAAAATATATTATACAGTGAATATAATTACCACCCTAAATACAAAGCGCTAAGGTTATGTATGATTTAATTTTATCCCTACTTGAAGTTGTGTCTCGCTACCGCGATTCACAACCTCAAGTGGGTAAAATTATTCATAATAAGATTAATTTGAGACCAAACATTTGCAAATCTTGGTGTAACGGATTTATAGTCGTGCTTTTCGCATAAAGGGCATATTTAAACAATAAATAAAAAACCTAACCCTCCGAACACATTATGGATCTATTCTCGGTTTCATTCACTTGGATATGTGCATTCTGCCGTGCAAAGCCAAAAGGCCGTATCCGCTTACTTTTCAAGTAAGCGGATAACGCCTTTTAGCTTTGCAAGACAGCATAATGCTGTCGCATTTCCCACCTGCATTATTCTATTAAGATCCCGGTATGATACCTCAAACAAGGGCTCTCAGCGTCCTAACTGTGATATATTAATCAATACGAATTATATTAAAAATATGTGGTGCATTTATGCGACGACTATAAACACAAATGATTGACTGATTCTTAGATTGATTTTTAGTATGCATGAGTCGCAAAATTGAGGTTCACTATGTCACATGATACAGGTAGACAGGGATGATGAAAAAATATTGCAAATCTGGTGACTATTATTTTCATGGTGTTATCCGGATACCGTATTCTCGTACTGGATCAAAAGTATATCATCATACAGGATTATTTTGAATATTTTGAGTACAATATAAATATTTATTGCACTTGCAATAACACGCGCTTTACTTTATCATGTATTCCAAAATGAGTGGTGAATGAATCTGGGCGGTTACCCAGACCACTGGTAATGGTAATAATGACTGCTATAAAGCAATTGAACTACTAAAGTTAAGCCAGCTGTTTAAGCAACACCCATTGTGATTACGCTATGGAGGTGATCGAGACATACAATTCGCCTGGTTAAAAAAGGAGATTTGAATCGCCGTGTAAACATTCGGAATGTTTTTTTCGTTTTCCTCGCATTTTTCTTCAGACGCGATGACTTCATTTTAGAGATGATTTGATAAATAAATCAAAGAGTCTCCTCCCACGCAATCGGACAGACGAGAGTGTCATTCGGAAGGTGGAATTATGGTTTGTCGCTACCTCGCGGGGCCATAAAGATACATGGCATAATGCGGAGCATCGCCGCTGGGGACATCCCACTTCTATACAGCGTCGGATCAGCACCGCTGACGCTGTAAAATGCCACATGCGCACAATAGCTTTGTTATACAGATGAAAACTAGAAGAAAGGATGTCAATATTTTTTTCTATATTTGACGAGTATCTCTAAATGGTTAATTGATGTGGCAAATAACAATATTTACTCCACGAAAAGGGCCAGTATGTTGCATGATTTGGTAATTGCAGTGCATATAGGCTAGATATACACGATAGGTCTATACATTATCCAGTCTGCGGTTCCTTAGAGAGATATATAATAATTATCACACTTCAGCTTTACAAATGAGCACACACTAATTTTTGGCACATTGTCAGCAGGGTAATAATATCTTACAATACATTGGACTTGCACTTTGAACCTCGGCTGTCTTAAGTTTTTGCGGGCTGCCTTTCTCTCAGGGGTATCTGAAATGCTTCAGATGGATATGGAAGAAGAGCAAAATTATTCATGTTATTCAAATAAATAATTTTCTTTGAAACAAGAAAGGCTGTAGGCCTATTTAGTACAGACAGGGTCTTTTCTTATCTTATATTTCTAATATCTTGTTTATTATCATGATTGTGTCGTTGTTGTGGTTGTTATTATATCAACAGCCACTTATACTACAAAATATATCACACATTTATGATTTACCATCTGAAAGTGTCTAAGGTGAAGAAATGTCGACATCATAAAATCAAGGCTGCAAATCGCGGATAGTAATTGCAAGTCACGTGACCAGACTATAAATCTTATTTCGTTAGATCTGCCGTGAAGAGTCAAACAGCAGTAACTGCTTACTTAGAAAGTGAGAAGTTACTGATGTGTGCCTTTCCACGACAGCGCCGGATAAGATGACCAGTTAAAGATAATGCAGATGGCTGACCCATTGACTCCACTGATAAGATCCAAATCGCGGATTTAGATAATTACTAAGCCAAACTATAGTGGCAATAAGTCGATAATTAGCTTGACCTCGATACATTTGATCCAGTAAATCAAGGCAAGCAATCAGACGAATCAATATTATGGGATACGTGTTAGATGTCTTGGTTTGTTTGTGAAATATATTAGTATTAAACGGAACTTCATAGTAACCATGCTAGCCATTGGCATTTAAGTGATGCATTAATATTACTACTCTGTTGTTTTTTCGCCCAGTCTAATATTTCAAATGTGGTACTATATTGTTATCGTGATTGAAATAGTGTATTTATTATTTGTATGCAGATATGCTGGCGTATTACAAATATCGTACACTTAATTTTTTTACCACTTGTGTTTTTTATCTCCTATGGCAGTGGTAAATAAATTGATTTGAGTGTAGGTGCTGTGATTAGATTCTGGATATTTTAATCTTTATATACATGTATCTTGCACACATATTTAATAAATGTATTGCATTATTGAATGTATAACAGGGCACATAATGGAAATAGCAAAATTGCTACTATGCATAACCCTGTATGAAAATATTTAAAAAATCAAATAAATAATAAATAATAAGTTATTTGTTTTTTAAATAGATACAATAAAATACTACTATATCTAAATATAGTTTTTGTTTTGAGACATCATCTGCACGTTTGATAAATTACGGACGATATTTATTCTGTAAAAAACAGTCTGGGAAAGCGTCGCCAAAACCAAAAGATATAATATGACAATTTCAACTAAGTAAAACATTTTGCTTAACAGCTGCTTAACGTCAATTTTCGATCGGAGACTGTAATGCGTAATAATTTCGATCTGCAAACGAAAAATGAGTTCTGACTGCAGATTTTTGATGCACATTTTGATCTCGATGGAAAGCATCGAGACGACTGATATACGCGGCTATGACTTGGGGGATCAAGAAGTAATTGATATCCAAGCATCCCAAGGTGTTAGTGTTGTATAGTGGATGGAAGACGGGATGAGGTGGGTAAACTTTCTTTAAGACTTGACGTACGAAAGGCGACCTCAAGACTGAGATAGCATGTGCTCAGAAGAGCTGAAAAAGGACGCTCTGAACCATATCAATCTCGATTGTTGCGGGATTTCGTACCCAAGGGGTTAACATAATGTGTTTACGGTACTTGTACTTGGTTCACCATATGAGATGTAAATTGGGCTAATGTTGTCCCAACGCCAATAGTAATGCCATCATGGAGGTAGGCTGGCCTACGTGCAGAAGGCCTACCTGCAGAAGTAGTGAAGCATGATTAACTCAGGACGTATGAGAATTGTATGAAACGTATAATTGTGTATGACTGAGGTTTTTCTTAAAGTAGGCTTGTATGGGCGTTATGAGGCAGCACTTTTCTGTTTCGGCTCTCGAGAACAAGATCTTTCGAAATTGGGGGCCTAGCGTGTTCCGGCGTGAGTGTGACTACTCAGGCGGTAACCTGGGGCACTCACGTCGTCAGTCCATTTTGATCATCGCGTTCTGCGACCTGGAGAATAGACGAAGGAGACTGAGATATCGCGGTGAGTGTTTTCTAGATTTTACACTGTAATCCTCACCACGATGATAACTAATCTGTTGTCTATTTTCCAGGTCGCTGGGGTTTGGGTATTATTGTTTTTATTATTGTTGTGTGTGCTACTGAATGACTGATGTGTGATTGACATAATTATATTATTGTTAGCGAGAGTGTGATATTGTTAACATTGCTTTTGATGTTTCATATAGTTTAGTAATGTTGGTAGATAAGTAACTAATTCTCTTTCATATTGTTCAGCATAGGATTATTTAAATTTATCTTTGGAATGGTTTGAGATCGTATATACCACATTGTACTGTTTGTATGATTCATGAAATTAAAATGTCAATGAATGTAAATTGTTTTGTTCTTATCATTACCGTCAGTTCAACCTCGTCTGTCTCATATTAGTCTTTTAGATCGGTATATTACGTCCCAAATTTTGATCTATCCATTTCGTTAATCAATTCCCCCTGGTGTAATTCCATCATAAACACCCCGTTACATATTAATGGTGAATAACCTGGGCCAGTGGCATGCGGCATGATAAGTGGCATGTGGCATGTGACATTTGGCTAAATTGAAATTTAAAATGAGACATGACAGTGAGTTGTACTACGTGTGGTGAGAATAAAATTCATATTATACGTGTGTAATCATGGCACAATTGGCCAAGAAATTAGAAGGTGAGTACAGGCAAGTGTGTTTAGAAAAAAGAGGAACCGCCTGATTTGTTGCTGGTCGCAAAACATTATTCTATTGATGTTCCAACTGCAGGTAATTAGCAATATCAAACAAAAGCTGATATTGTTAAATCAATAAATTTTTATTGGGCTAATCACGATTTACTTGATAGCGTTGAATTGGACAGGCTCGAGCGTTCTCTTGAATCGCCCACAGTTGTGCCTTCGTCCAAAGGTATGACGACCGAACAGCTGGCATGGGAGAAGGAGGAATTAAAGATGCAGTTGGAACAACAAGAGAGCCAACATGATTTTAAACAACAAGGTGAGCAACGTACTCATGAACTTGAAATGTTAAAGTTAAAACTTGACAGTGAAAAGAGTAGGCCTAAGAATGTGGGTATGTTTGACCGGCTAAATCTCTTAGATTAATGCCTTCATTTAATGAAGATTCTGTTGAAATTTTTTTTTTTTTTTTAGAAAGTTGCTCTAGCCTTAAAATAGCCCGAAGAATCATGGGTAATTATGGGGAAAAGTGTAAGACTGGGGTGTCTGAATCTCATTTTAAGATGGGTGGAAACACCCGGTCGCAGCCTCACAAAACTAAAGACAATGGCGCTGATGATTCTGGCAGGACCAAAGAAAAAGGGAAATCCTTTGAGAAGCGTGATCTGTCGACAATACAATGTTTCAAGTGTCGGGAGATGGAACACAACGCCAAATTTTGTACAAATGTTGCGAATAAGGCAAGTGCATTTAAAAATGTGTCTAAAAAACTGGGACCTGAAGGTTTGTCGAATGATCTAAAAAATTGATTCATGTATTAGTGTAGAGAAACACAGTATGTGTAAAAATCTTCATTTTGAATCTAATGGTATTGATGATGTTTCACATTTTATACATCAAGGTGTGTTTAGCCTTGACCCTAAACTGACGTAAAGTTTGAGGTACGAATCTTGAGGGATACCGGAAGTAATCAAAAAGATTATGTCAAGCATTAGGGGTTTCATTGGAAAACCATATGAACATTATGCTATGTTGAAAACTGTAACTGGTAGAACAACGCTACCAGTAGTATATGTATATTTAGATTCAGAATTGTACACATGTCTTATTAGTGTTGCAGTTGTGGAAGAGATGCATCTGAATGGTGTTGGCTGCATCTTGGCCAAATACGTCATGCAGAACTCTACCTACAAGGGTGAGTTACCGTGCCTCCTGTCTGATCCACGACGTACTTCCGAGGAAGAATGCATGCCACTCGGTATCCAGAAGCATTTCATTTACAGAATATTAAGGCAAGATCTATCTGTAATAGTTTAAAAACATTTTTTGCCAACACGGATTTCCCAAAGTCATCCAAAGTGATAGAGGTACAAATCTGACGTGAAATGTGTTTAAACAACTAACTGAAGAATTTGTTATTAAACATGTAATATCAAGTGCTTATCACCCGGAAAGCCAGGGTGTTCTAGAAGATTTCATTCTACGTTGAAAAACATGTTGAGAGCCTATTGTGTAGATAGCAAAAAAGAATTGGGAGGAATGTATACCATTTTTAATGTTTGCAGTACGTTCAGGAAACATTAGGTTTTACTCCCTTTGAGCTCGTTTTTGGACATAAGGTACGTGGTCCGTTGAAGGCACTTAAGCAAGTCCTTCTTGAAAAATCTAATGATGATAGAAATGTTTTTTTGTTTGTTCAAGAATTTCGTGAGAGATTGACTGAGGCGTGGCAATTTGCACATGAAAAATATTAGTATTTTTGACAGTTTAAAGGGATATTGACAGCTTCCATTGACGGACCGTGCGCGAGAGGTCTCTGCCTTTTGTACTCCACGTGGCTTGTGGCGGTATAAAGTAGCCCTGTTTGGTATGCGGAATTCCGGCGCAGCTTTCCAGCGCTCAATCAACAGAGTGACCGGGAAGTTGGGAGAAAACAGAAGCATATGTTGATGACGTAGCCACGTGGGCGGACAGTTGGCAGGGACATCTCAGGCACATACGTAACCTCTTTATACAGGTCAGAGCAACTGGATTAGGCATCAATCTAGGTAAATCTAATTTTGGAAAACCGCAAGTATTATATCTCGGTCATGAAGTTAGTAATGGTACTGTTAAGCCGAATATGGCTAAAGTAGCAGCTATAGCTTTGTTTCCACCATCCACTGATCATAAATTTTTAATGCGTTTCCTTGGGATGGCTGGATTTTTCAGGCGTTTTTGTCAGAATTTTGCTGATGTAGTAGCACTTTCGACTAATCTATTAAAAAAGGCAGTAAAGTTTATATGGACTCCTGTTGAGCAAGAAGCTTTGAAATGGTTAAATCAATGTTGACCTGTGAGATTATGATCGTATATACCACATTGTACTGTTTTTATGATTCATGACATTAAAATGTCAATGAATGTGAATTGTTTTGTTCTTATCATTACCGTCAGTTCAACCTCGTCTGTCTGATATTAGTCTTTTAGATCGGTATGTTACGTCCCAAATTTTGATCTATCCATTTCGGTAATTAATTCCCCCTAGTGTAATTCCATCATAAACACCCCGTAACACGATCTTGATTGGATAATTTCTAGAGGGCTCACTGGGTTTCGCGTTACAACCCAGAATGCAAAGCTGATCCATATCAACCTCGATCCTGATTGGATAATATCTTAAGCAGGTTTTTCGGTTTCGCGTAACAAACCATAATACAACGCACACGAGAATCCTGGCCTTCCCTCCATCTGAGATGAAGTGACTGTCCCGTATGCTATTCCTACAGCGGCCGCCCTCTGGTGACGATCCATAGATGCTGTGGTATCCAAAGGCCAGATATCAAACATTAACCAATACTCAGTCGCCGCGAACCAACCCATGTGATGTAACACATACATACCATATAGATAGGCCCCCCGACAACAGGAGCTTTAGCTGATGATTTGAGAGAACAAGTTAGATGGTCAGGGTTTTCGCCAGGAATGCTTGAGTGGGGGTAGGGTCCAAAAGGGGTTGGGTTTGAGGGGAGGGGGGGGGGGGGAGGGGCAAAAAGAAGTTGCAAATGTTATTGCTTAGAATGACATACTTCAACTGGAATGACAGCAAAATAAGGAATATATTTTCTTTGCAAACAAGAGGGGATATGGGGATATCCACTTTGGTGTTGAGTGGGTGGAGGGAGAGTTCGGACGTAACTACTACTAACCTGTAAATGTTTATGAAATATAATAAATATTTTCTAGGTATCCCTAAATGCTACCTATATCTGTGCAGAATATTCTTTTCAGACTATGTAGGCATGACTAGCCCTGCCATAGGCCTACACACATAGCTAGGTTTTTATGAACAATGTTGTGCAGTCTCACAATAATTATGTTCTGTGTTCATGTTAAATGGTAAATGTGTGCTGGTAAAATATATCACTGCACAATTATTTGGGCAGCCATATTGGATTTATGCAAATACTAGAAGTACTTCTTTTTCAGTTTTTAATCATCTAATAAGCCTAGGTTCAGAAATACAAATTATTTTTTTTAAATTCCTTATAAAGGCTTATGTCTGTTTAATTATATGAAATAACAGGTACGTAGTTCTTTAGATTATTGGTGGCCATTTTAGATTCATGCAAATTCTGAAAGTACATATTTGAAGCTTTTATCATCTATGAGAATCATAAGTTTACTGTGAATGTCATTAAAATGTTCAAAATATTAGTTCTTAGGAAGGAAATGGTCGTATTCTGGACATTCGGCGACCTTATTGGATTGATGCAAATTTGACATATTTCTCCCAGAGGCATCTCGGGGCATTTTTAGTATGTTGTTCTAGAGACCTTACTGAAATGCATTCCATATAATCTTTAGATTATTGGTGGCCATTTTAGATTCATGCAAATTCTGAAAGTACATATTTGAAGCTTTTATCAACTATAAGAATCATAATTTTTACTGTAAATGTCATTAAAATCTTCAAAATATTAGTTATTAGGAAGGAAAAGGTCGTATTCTGGACATTCGGCGACCTTATTGGATTGATGCAAATTTTACATATTTCCCCCAGAGGCATTTCGGGGCGTTTTTAGTATGTTGTTCTAGAGACCTTACTGAAATGCATTCCATATATTCTGTTGCAATTTGTGCTGGGTCGAACCCTCAAATGACCTAGATTGACTGGACTTTACCTCACGAATATTTATAGTTTTTATCATTTGGGCTAATCGGAACCTTCGTATTTAAGAATCCCCGATCAGTGAAAATACACTACACAAATGAGGATATATATACACATTAATATATGGAGTCTAATATATTAGTAATTCCAATTATATCTCGAAAATAGTTTGAATCTGGAATACAGAGGGTCAATACCGCCGCTCACAACCATCTCTGACATTATGGGTACTAGTCTGTTATTGTGCTACTGTTATTGTAAAATATTAGTATTAATTAGTGCATAGATTCATTAAGCCCACTGTACAAAATCAAGTTAATGTAAACCATTCCTGTATGCGCTTCCATATTTTTGTGTTGAGATACTTTTGCGTAATACCATAATATTATAATTACTTCGGTTCAGTGGCTATAAATAATTGTCACACTGGCATAGTTGACTATAATACTGAAAACTTGTAATTATTATTGGCGAAAATGTTTTCACATGTCATAATCATAAGTACTATTATTGATGTTTCTTAAAAGTTACATGACTTACATGTAATAAAACTTTTTGATTGGATAAACAAACTCTTCCATCAGGGCATGTCATACCGCAACGACGGCTATGTACCAGTAAAGACATTTATATAACATTTGAACAACGCCGGCCCAACGTTGGTTCATCATTGTCCAAACATTATACAAATGTGTTGTAGGCCTATTAGACCGGCCACGAATGCGACGGCTTCCAGTGCGACGGAAATCGATGGAATCGTGGTCGTGGAAATGGCTACACTGCACCGAATGTTTAAACTTTTAGTGACTGGGATCTAGCCATGCTATTAAAACATGACTCCGTGTTATTTTTGTCCAAAATAGGATGCATTCATTACAAGTCAAACATTACTAAGCAGGAAATATTGAAAAATAAAAAGTTATAAACTGTACACATGTGTGTACAACAGGCACTCTTGGTAGTTTGTAACGTGTACACATATGTGTATGATAGGCACTCGCACTATAATATATCATAGAAAAAAATTATATACATAAAAGATCAGAGAATATGATTGAGCACCTATGTAGCATAACTTTGGCGGTGCCTCATGTCATTGCTTGCAGTAGGTCATGGGGTTTGCCTGTGAGGCCACTGTGGGCCCTCTGGCGGTAGCGACAACCATTATATACCCTCCCGCGGGCACACAGACAAACCCCATGATGTTTGTTTGTCTGCCCACCAGCGGTTCGCCAGAGAGTTATATGACAATGGTGGGATGTCACCAAGCTCCCTGGTAGCAATACGAACGGATGTTATGTGGTCTTATACCAGGTATACCGGTGGTATGATTGTTGGCACCAGTGGGCTTCCCTGATAGCAACACATACGGTTGACTACCTGGTACCTTCAGCGATTCGCTGGAGGTGTGTCTGGCAGTGGGCTGGATTGTGTTAAACTGCTGCCAGCACGCTGCCAATGACAACTCTGCAGGGATTGCTGCCGCTGCCAGGACGTCAGTGGGCCGACGGACAAACCGCCAGTGATCCACTTTACGCCTCTTTAGCGAACCACCGGCAGTCCGATGACTGTGTGCTATGTGGACTTATACCATGTATACCTGTGGTATGATTGTTGGCACCAGTGGGGTTCTAGTGGCCCAGCTGGCAAATTGATAGAGGACGTTGCAAATGACGTTAGCAGACTATTGTAGTAGGTGATTTTTATAGAGAATCGCTCTCTTGAAAAAAGAGAAATTCCATGAAGCATTGAGACTCCATACATTTAGCTTATTTAGCAGTGAGCTGTGGGCGGATTATCTGGCGAGTCTCTGATGGGCCACTGACCACGGAACACTGATAAATAAACCTGTCGTTCAGCATACCAGGTGTCTGTGGAAAATATAACACTAACCTAATACAGACACACACAAGTAGAAATACTTTAGGTTCCGCATTTTACGCTGCCAAAATCTGAAATGTGTTCCATGTTTCAAGTTTCTGGCAGCCAAGTTTGCCTGCTGGAGATGAGAAACTGTAGGGAGTCAGAGGAAAAGGCACAGGAGGTACAAGAGGAGGAGGAAGAAAATGAAGAGAATGAGAAAATAAGAGGGAGACGAGAATGTAGACGAGGAGGACCAGGGGAGCGGGAAGGAAGAGGAAAAGCTGGACGAAGTGAAGTAAGAGGATGCCAGGAAGATAAATAGAAAGTGCGGGATGATGAAAGAAAAGAATATAAGGAGAAGACAGAGAAAGCAATTGTACAAGAGAGAATGGAGAGCAAGAAAAAATGAGAAGGAAAAGAAGGAAGGGGATAAAGTAGAGGGAGAGTGGAATGAGAGAAGGAGAAGAAATAGGAAGAGGAAAAGAGGGAGAATGAAGTGGATGGATAAAATAAGAGGAAGGCCAAGTAATAGTGGGGTAAGGTGATGACAGACGAGGAAGATGAGATGGATGAGAGGAAGAAGTAGGGGAGGGGTGGAATACAAAGTGCGGGTCCGAGTAAAGGAGAAATAACAGTAGAAGATAAAGGAGGAGGAGGAGGGGAACGTCTCGTATGAAGGTAGAATTGGGAAAGAGGAGGAGAAGTAAGAGCAGTTTAAGGAGCAAAACGATTCGCCCTCTTTCCCCTTATTTACCTCACATATTCCTCCTCCTTATCCTCCTCTAACTTCGCCTTCTCCTCATTTTGTTTCCCTCCTTCTCATCTGGCATCTTCCTTCTCCTCTTGCTCTACCTTCTTTTCCCACCTCCTTTCCCCCTTCTCCTCCTTCCTTCATCTCTCTTCTTTTCTACCTCATTCTCTTTCTTTTTTCTTTCCCCTTTCCTATTTTCTTCTTAGTCTTTTCCTTTCCTTCTTCTCCAGTTCATTCTCTTTATTATCTTCTACCTTCACTCTCATCTTTTTTATTTCTTCTGCATCTATTACTCCTTCTTTTTACTTGTCTTTATCCTTTTTTCCTTTTTCTACTCCTTCCTTTCTTCTTGCCCTCATTCTCCTCCCCATTTTCTTCAACTTTTTCCTTTTCTCTCTTTTTTATTCTATCCTCCTTCTCTTCCTCTTCTTTTTTTCTTCTCTCTCTCTCTCTATCCGTACTCCATTCTCCTCTATCTCCCTTCTCATTTTCATCTTCATTATCATTCTCATATTTCTAGTATTTTATTCATTCCTCCGTATCCTACTCCTTCTCATCTTCTTCTTATTATTTTCTTAATATTTCGCTTTTCTTCTCTCCCTCTTCTTCCTAGTCCTCCTTCTCTAGCCTTCTTTTTTCCTTCAATCACTTTTTCTCTTTCTTTCTCCTCTTCCTTCTCATCCTTTTCTTTTTCCTTCTTTTTTTTGGCTGCTCATCCTTCTTTTCATTCTCTTTCAACTCCTTACTTCCTCCGTTTCCTTCACTTTTTTTATATTTTCTTCCATTCCTTCCTCTCTCCCTGCCTTTGATTCCGTTTTCTTCATCACTCTCTCTTGATTTACTTTCCCAACCTTGATTCCCCCTCCTTTCCTCTCACTTCTCCTCCTTCTAGTTGTCCCCTTTATTCCTCCTTTTTATCCTCCTATTCTCTTCCTTTCTGACCATCTTATTCTTCTTTCTATTCTCCTTCCTTCTCTTCTTCCTAGTTTTCCATATCCTACCGTCCCTTCTCCTTAATCTACTTCTCCTCCTCTTTCGTCTTCTTTTGTACTTCTATCTCCACCTCTTCTTTCTCTTCCTTCTTTCTTCATCCTCGTCCCCCTCCCTACAGTCAGACCCTCAGCTCCTCAGACGAAGTCGGGTACTTGAAACTTGTAACTTGGAACTCATTTTAGTTTTATTTCGCCAATAATGCACTGTAGTCCGCTATTTAGACATTATTATATCAGGTACACATTATGTTTTACTGGGAATGCCTAATGTACACAAATGTTACCATTTTTTTAAGGAGACGTCTCCAAAAAAAAGATTTGAATTAGTAGTCCGCTAGTAATGACTTCCTTACACTCTATACGGCTGGTAATTAAACATCACATACAAAAAATATAATTTTAGAGTGAGTAGTGCAAGAGAAGCGCGCTTGAATAGTATAATACTTAACGTACGGGGTGGATCACGTCTCCATGGTGACGATACTCTAGCACCCCATAATGCTCAGTAAAGGTGGAAATATCCTTCAAACACCCTTCTGGTGTTGTTTTGAGCACCACTGGTTGATAATTTAGAAAAACAATGATTTTGTGTCATGGAAGAGTAAAAATAAAATGTACACATATGTGTACAGCAGGCACTAAAGGGTTAAGATTACGTCGCGTCTTACGGAATTGGAGACATTCGTTGCGGTGCGACAAAGGCTTTATATAGTAGATACTTCATAAGCCATATGGACAGAAACGTCTTAAAGCGTTAAATTGTGACATCTCCGCACATACACCATTTAACGTTGAAGAAAGTGAAGCTTGAAATGTGTCATATGTTGGGGAAATCTTTTTGTGCGAAAGAGGATGAGCAACATGTCTATTGAACAAATCGCAATGTTACTTTTAACGTGTCCCAGTGGTAAAATCTTATCGCAAACATACAAGTTCCTTATTGAACAAATCGTACTACCTGAACGATGCATTTGCCCTTGTGCTGTATATTACAGTACGCTCACATTGCATTCGTTCACTTTCATGTGTTCACTTCACGTGTTCACTTCACGGTAACCAACACATTTATTATGATTTCAAATAAAAAAAACACTTTGGTTTCTTGGTTTATACAAAATAGTTCAGCGTTTCAAGGTTTAAATGTCACTGAAGTTTATAAATTATTTTTTATGCTCAAATAATTCAATTTGTAGGGTGTTTTTTTTCATAATTATAGTAGTAGGCAATAGCTTTCCACATTTAAATTTGAAAAGTCTTCTTCGAATATAGAAACAACAATTCAGCTATAGACACGGGTTGAAAGTATCCCATCAACCCTTACAATATTATAAGAATTATTTGTGTTTAAACCATGGAAAGTAAAGGGTTTTTTAATTTAAAATCATCATGATTATCTTAGTTAGTTCTTTCCGGCTCATTTATACCTGTGTTATGGGTCTCCGCCCGTTATAAATAAATATGGTAATTATTTCGGTGTGAGGATCGTCGGAATTTGACGTCTACAAACGTCAGATAAATATGGTGAGTTGGAATGGGCCTCTGTTCCCTTACTCTCAAAAAGGGGTAAATGACAGGTGTGGCCACGCGAGAAAAGCAGAACTCCCTGTCATTTGTCCAATCTGTCCTGGTGACAAGGACACCGGATATGTCGTCATATTATCCTTTTTCCATCATAAGTCGCTGGTATCCAGTTACTGTCGACACCGGCTGTCTGCTCACTAGGGTTCATCCGGCCCCATCAGCTCTTCCCAGGAGAAGTAAGTCTGCAGCGATCAAGAGAAGCAGCAGTCGCCACGTGTTTGGCTATAATCTTCTGGCGGATTTCCAGCTGAGTAGGGTACTTGCATGGGTCCTCCGTTGCTGATACACATATCGCATCAGTAGTAAGGCTATGCGGTGGCATTGGTAGGGCCAAGAGAAAGGTGTGTTTCGCATCGACCCAGGCGGAACTGTGCGAAAGGCAATTACGTTTCAGTAAAATACAAGTCTCCGACCGCCTGGGTATGGCTGGGTATATCCCCTAGGCATGCCCCTATCGGGCGAGTGAAAAAAACACGCTCACTATCCCGCCATGACCTGTCACCTCACTGTCGCGTTCATCAAATATACTATAATATACAATCTTTATTCATTTTATCAACGTATTCCACTGTTTTGCCGTAGGCCTATTACAAAATCAGTTAAAGCGCTGAAGGACCGTTACGGCCCAGAAGTGTCTAGATAATTTACCCCCAGACATGTCCAGATGGTCGGAAACTTGGGTTTCGCTATGCAATTTATTACTGCCGATAGCTAAAGGCCAACCACGGCCAACATCAGTGCCTGCATTGATGCGGGAGCTGCACCGTTGAGAGGAGGAACCAGCTGAGTAGACCTCCTCTGCTGGCATTGCCAGAAAGTAATACATGAATAAATTAAGGAATGACCGATGGGACGAACAAACGAACGAACGAATGAACGAAAAAACAAATGACTAAATGACTGACTTGATTATTATAATTATACCCCACCACACTGCACCATAAAGGAAAGACTGATGGGACAAACGAATGAGCGAACGAATAAAAGAGCGAACGAACAGACGAATAAAAAAACAACAACATAAAATGACTAAATTGATTATTATACACTCTGCTACGCTGTATGAACGACCGTGTGAACATAGTTGGAACAAACGGATGAGCAAACTAATACGAAAAAATGAACGAGCAGGGAAATGACTAAACGACTAACTTGATTTGTATATACTCCACTACACTACACCACCAAATCTAGTTTTGTCTGTTCGCATGTTCAGCGAACACAAGACATCAATCAGATACTGGCCGATAGTTGGAACATCGTCTGCGACACTGACCCTAACATTGGCTAGTGTTTTCGGATGGCGATATGAACCCAGCAAAGATGAAACATTCATCCAGTGCTGTTTAGATGTTGAACCAGCGTCTTTGACGCTGGTCCGACATCAAACCAGCATTGGGTAAATGTCTCATGTTTGCTGGGAAAGACTGGGTAATTGGTTGGACACCCCTTCTCATGTCTAAGTATAGCCTGTGAAGGGCGTTGTTTCCTAAAGTGACCTTGGCGACAGCTAATCCTCGCTGGTTCCTGGCTGCCACTACAAATTACCTTAACCACCAGACTACAGGGAAGATGAGCCATAACAATCTTGTGTATTCACAGTCAAACCATTGTCAGATTATACATTGAAAGTATCTTCATATTCGCGAGCCTGTTAATCCGATATTACCATGATTACCGAATAATAAATACAATTATTTGCGTTGTAATCTTAAGCTATAATATTATCTCAGATGCTGCAGAAAAGTAACATAAACATTGGCAGCGACAATCAAAATATTTGCCTAATGTTTTTAACCTTTATAATTACTTTCCTGTGGGTGGATGGCGGTTGAATTAAATGTCATTGACCCTTACAGCACTGAGATATTCCATTTAAATTTTCTGTCTCTTGACGTTGTGTCTCGCTACCGCGATCCACAACTTCAAGTGACTGAAAATGTGTCCGCATCCCTCTTACGTGTCACTTTTTATTATTTGTTTATGGTGGCACACATACATGTATGTTATTGGCAGATATTTTTGCAATCTTTTGAGACTGGAATTATTGACTCAATTCCCACCTTCAAATGACGAAAAATATTTATATTTATAAAGAACAGAAATCACCCAGTTTAAATGATTTTAATTGCTCAACTGATATTTAACCACAAACTATAAATCAACTTCGCTGGAATTGTATTTTGTTTCAACCTCGTTGTACAACGTATATACATATACGTCATATACAGGAGTCTGGCAGTGCAATGCTTAATTCATCTTTCCCTGTGCATTTGTTATGTAGGCTTAAATTGTCATTGGATACGAAGTAGTTACATAATGAAAGCCACGTAATCGGGGTCGACCTGAAGTCACCGAGCTCCCAGAAGATTTATTAAGGAACATCAACAACCATCAATAATTTGTGCCATTTATTAGCTGTAGCAGAAAACACAAACACAACAACTCATTTACATTGATAATACTTTACCTGAATGAACCTGATGGTGGGGACAATGATGTTTATCAATGTCAGACATTGCCGTAAGATACATCGTTCAATCACTATTTGGCTAATCATGCCAAGACTGTTCCGCGAATCGTGTTAACCCTTATAACGCTGATGTTCTGTGTTTCTATTATCACCTGTATCACCCCTGATAACCAGTTGTTAACCCTTGTCCTGCTAGACCCGGATATATACGGTTTTAAGCATTTTTTAAGCCAAATAATATGTCACTGAAATGAATAATATAGTTGGTGGTAGATGTTCAGTTAGTCTAATAACTCAGTTAAGAAGATGTATATTTTCAAAAAATAAAAATATTTTTCGTCATTTGAAGCTGGAAATTGCGTTAGCAATTCCAGCTTTAAATTACAAAAAATACAATTCAAACAATTCAGCAGGACAAGGGTTAAAAATAAAATATGCTTTCAATCTTGAAACACTGATATGTGTTAAATTTAACAAATAATACACATTTTCAGTCACTTGAAGTTGTGTATCGCGGCAGCGAGACACAACTTCAAGTGGCTGAAAAATTATTTTTCTTGCTCAGTGCTCTAAGGGCTAGCTGGTTATTAGGCCTACTTCTGATTTGGTCCAGTTATCCCGATCCATGGTGGGCGGAGAACGACGTACATCCTCAATGGACGCTAAACAGTACTTACAGAAACACTGGCACACGATGCAAGCAGAATGATACAAATCAAACCGACCCACTTCCCAATGTAAAAGCACTCACTATGAACGATAACACAGCTACTCTTACTTTTGAGTAGGTACATAATTTATATATTTATTGCCGCTTTCCTTGACACCGCGGCGTGCAGTATGACTATTACGTTTTTTTATGTTTGAAGTTGCACTAATTTGCACTACGCCTACAATCATACAAGAAGTTTTATGTAATATTGTATATGATATAATTACCATAAAATCAAATATATATAATGATTAATTCACCTAATGATACAAATTGGCCAAATAAATGTACGTCATTGCATTGGTGTTTGATCTCCATTTTGTAGATCTGAAATGTCACCCCATGACGTCAAACCCAGGCCCGGATTTCTCTCCAGCAATCACGAAACATTTGTATAGCATTTGTGCAACGTCGGCCCAACGTCTTCGACGTTGGGCCAACATTGTACAAATATTATACAAATGTTTCATGTTTGCTGAGTCGCGGCCAGGTTTGGGCGGTGGGAATTTGATTGATCCTTGCCAGCTGTTAAGGCAGCCACATTCATCGTGTCTGCGACACTGGTCCACTAAAAAAGAAAAATCTGTGACTGTAATAAATAACATTGACCTCATTTGGCACCCGCTGACCGCGAGAGGCGAATGATTTTTCCGTCTGACCTGGATCTGCCTTCTACTTTGACGTGCCCCAGCTGATGAGAAATCCGTGTCATCGTCTTCCCGATAGCGTCGCATTTAATAATACAGTAACTGCCCAGCGAGCACAATACATTGACCCGATGCTGGTTTAATGTTGGCCCAGCGTCTCTGACGCTGGTCCACCATTGGGTCAATGTATCGTGCATGCTGGGTGCTGTACCCTGATGAGTCCAGGTCATAGCTCTGGGACCCATCCCACTAGCATCATAAAATTTGTATTATCTGAACTTTTTCTTTCGTTGGAATATTTAGGATTCATCTTAACTATTGTAATAGAAATGAGAAGAAATCAAAATGTGTAATTGTGTAATCGTGGTAGTACTTAGTGCAGAAACATTAACCGTGATAGGCCTAGTAAAAAATACAATACATTTTTGTACATATACAGGCTAAATTGAGCCAGGAGAACCTCCTGAGGATGGTGAGATGAGTGAGATGATACTGCCCTCCAGACACAAATTCAGAAAAGTAAATGGCTATAATCTCTTTAGGGTAGTACACACAGATGGTTAGTTCTGACCACATGCAGTGTGGTTATTTTAAAACAAGCGCATTTATCTATATAAGTCCGTAATCTTTGATTTTTAAAGTGGATTACAGAATTCCAATTTTGCGATAACTTGACGGCTTCGGACTCTATCGGTTTATGCCACATAATATTATTCAAATATTAAAGATAGAGTAAGGCTTGAATACCAATTTCAAATATATTTTGAGGTGCATGATGGAGCACATGGACTTGGTGCCTGCAAGCTCGTGCCTGCAAGCTCGGCAGTAAACACATTTATTTACATTTATTTAATGAATGCTGATTTAATGTTGGCCATTGACTGCGACGCTAGTTCAACATTAATTCAATATTGGTGGAATGTAGCGTAATTACTGGGGCCGCACCCATTACTAAATTTGAACATCAACTATCTATTTAAACCCATCAATTGATTAGATTGGCAATTGCACTTGAACAGACTGAAACATAATATTTGCAATAATCACCTTGTAAGAGAAAACATCAAATGATTTCAGACAGCACCGTACAGTAGAAAAAAATCAGATAATACCTTGCTAAACTTGACATTACCACCACATGAAATTACAAAATAAATGTATTGTGCTTCGTATGAATGAATGAATTAATGAATGAATGAATTAATGTATGAATGAATGAATGAATGAATGAATGAATGAATGAATAAACGCATTTTTGAATAGAATTTTAGCATGTTGAGGCTAATTTATTTGCACATTCCGAATTAGTTGAGAGAGGAGGACTTCCTAAAGGATGTTGAGAGAAGCGGATGACAATGCCTATCCAGACAGAAGATTCGAAATTCAAACCCTGGAGCTCAAGGTGGCTCCACCTATCATTAAATCTTTACAAGTGACTGGAAAATTTGTTTTTTTTTTTAAATCTGAATACCTGGAGGAAGTAGCAAAGTCCCGGAGCGAGAGGCCAACCACTGCTGACTGCCAAAAGGCAGTATCTGCGTACTTTACATGTAACCAGATACTGTTTTTTTGGTCTTGCAGAGCAGTACTTTATATCATGTCTTCCCGTCGATAAAATAAAGTGCCAGAAGTGTACGGCACAATCTAACACCCCTAGAAAACACACAACAATTGTATAACATGTGTACAACGTCTGTCCAACGTCATCGACGTCGGTCCAACATTGTATAAATGGTAGAAAAATGTTTTTGTGTTTACTGGGATACACTTATCATTGCGGATAAGTAAAATAGGAGATGCTACGATGCAAAAATTGTCAGCGGGTACTGATGAATAGATCGCTCGTTGTTGCAGAACCGATCTTAATATTCACTAAATGCAGAACAATATTAGCATACGTCTTAGACCAGATGAGGTAATCACGAAAGTGGCAAGATACTTTACAAGGCTATCTCCAAAATAAAATAAACTGAAATAAGATAATGCATTACTGTCTCACCTTACTTACCATCACGATTATGTACGTATGAGTCAGAACAGACCACTCTGATTAACCCTTTCAAGCCTGATTATACCATTGTCATCTTCATCCACTTCAAGCCGCGAATTGCTATCGCAATTCACGACTTGTAGTGGATGAAGATGATTTAATGTGGTTTAATAATTAAAGAAAATTGCCATGTATTGGTGAACCGGTTTCATGCTAATTTTCGATCTAAAACCCTTGGTTGTAGGAAAATTAAATCTGTTTTCAGGGATGTAAAATGATGCTTTATTGCATCGTGAGGGCTTAAAGGGTTAATGAAACCAGCAGCGATTAACCGTGAAAGCGTTAAGCCCGACTATAGTTGTTTTAATTTATTTTCTTATCCGATCAAATCAGTGTTATTGGGAATAAAATGAGTGTTGAAAAATCAAAATCTGCTAATGTTTGGTCTCAAATTGTACAATATTGAGTAATTTTCACCCACTTGAAATTGCGGATCGCGGTAGTGAGACACAACTTCAGGTGGGTAAAAAATTAATTTTTTTAATTTAATTATTTAAGCTCTCTCGTCGTATTGCTTTAAGACGTGGCATATTCTAAATTAATTTCTTCGAATGAAAAAGGTATTGTCCGTCACAATAGGGAGGTTCTCAGTTTTCACTTGAGATACATAATACCCTCCATTTATATTAGCCGAGTGCCAGATGAGCTATTGTTGTGACGCTGTGTCAGTCGTCCGTCCGTTTGGTGTCCGTCCATCCACAATTCGCAAAAACTGTTTTTTTCTCATAGGGTCTTGTGTAGATTTCGTTCAAAGCCGTACACAATGTTCACCAGGTGGGGAATTATACAGCTCTGCTTTGGGTGTGCTCTGGGTATTCTATCCTATCTATGTATAATCAGTAATATCATGACCTTTACAAGTTTTCAAGTGACATTTTACGCCAAGCGCTATTTCTCTACAACCAGGATTTAACTATTAGTATATATAATGCTCTTATGGACCTATAGTCAAGGGACCCATGTGCTCTACCCAGGTGGAGCCATCCGTCACAGTTATGACTTCAGGGTTGCCAGCTGCAATTTCTATTGTAGTAATGAAATGAAATGAATCGGGCTTTAGGCCACCTTTGTGCACATATAGGCTAAACTGGGCCAGGAGAACCTCCTGAGGATGGTGAGATGATTGCGATGACACTGTCCTCCAGACACAGAATTCGAAATTCGAGCCCTGACGGTCTGAGGCCGAGCACGCTACCTCTCGGTCACGGAGGCTCCCCACAATACTAACTTTCACACGTGGATGGGGAAGAAACATTTTTGTTTCTTTCAAACCGTCGAGACCGGGAACCGAACCCCGAACTCTGGCGTGAAAGGCAGCGGTGCTAACCACTACCCTAGGGCCTCTATTGTAGTCTTGAGTGGATTTCATTCAAACATGTAGACAATATTTACCAAGTAGCCGGTGGTAGAATTATATGCAGAATGTTATTTATGCAGTTGCATAGGCGACGAGGATTGTCTGAAAAAAAAAGTCAGCTTAATATTTCGATTTAGCTATTGTCATCATTCTATTACACTGCTGTTTGCAACGAGAACGATCTAGATGTGTGCGAGATCTGCGTCATGTTCGTTAAATGGCAGCGAGAGGTAATGTACAAATAATTGTGACGTTTTTTAATTATTTTTGTTTAATTTCGGTTATTCACAAACAAGCCACAGCCCATTCTACTCAAATACCCTCCTAATGTAGGATACACAAGCATTCGAATTTCGTTGCCGGGATAATGCTAAACATGCATTGTATCTCAACAATATTATGTTCTCCCAAAACATGATTAGGGAGAGTTTAAAAAGACTACATTTGCTTCATACGTGAGCACTATTTTTTTCGTTTTCGTGGTAGTTTATAATCATGTTCAAAATGATAATATTATACGAATTATATATTCCCCATCACATTTATAATGTGGCTGTATTATTAGGCCTTTTAGTACCTTAACCCTTTAACCGCCAAATTATTCAATTTGAATTTTCACCCACTTGAAGTTATGTCTCGCTGACGCGATCCACAACTTCAAGTGAGTGAAAATTATTCAGATTTGGACAAAATGGCGGTCAACTCTTTTCAAATCTTGCTGGTTGATGTCACATTTTATCTTTCACATATTTAATATGTGGTACTTAATGTGCTAATAAAAAAATAAAAACTGAATATATGCGACACCGGCGGTTAAAGGGTTAACAAAAACGGTACAAAAGACCGTAACTTTTTTGTAACAAACTTGGTGCGATTGAACCGATTGAAAATAAATCATCGACCACACATATAAAACCTCAATTTACCTTAGTTTACATACACTGTTTTAAAATACAAAAGTCGTGATAATCAGCTGATTATATCGATGTAATTTTGATACAAACAAATTCAGAGGCGGACTTTCTAGAACGTAATGTAGACGTTTAATCTTATAATTTTATATATAAAATGATAGCAACATGTAAGATAAAAAAAAACCTAGTTTCCCCCCATTGACTCCAACCCCAATTTCCATGCGTATGCATAATAGTTTTGGGAGAACACAATATTGTTGAGATACAATGCATGTTTAGCATTATCCCGGCAAAGAAATTCGAATGCTTGTGTATCCTACATTAGGAGGGTATTTGAGTAGAATGGGCCGTGGCTTGTTTGTGAATAGTTTCTTTTTAAGGCAATGTTCGGTGCATTTGTACTACTTTTTGTTAAAGGGTTATGCAGATTAGTGGGATATACAAAGAAAACAAAGTTATAGGCCTAGGCCAATTTATTCATATAACTAAATAGCGTATTGATCAGCAATCACTAAGTATGTTCATTAATTGCATCCTTAGAAATGCGCTGAAAGTGATTTTACGACTGTCCTTTAACCCTTTAACCGCCCTTGCCGCGAATATTCGGGTTTTGATTTTTTATTAGCACATAAGGTACCACATTTTAAATAGGCCTATGTTAAAGATAAAATGTGACACAACCAGCAAGATTTAAAAAGAGTTGACCACCATATTGTCAAATCTGAATAATTTTCACTCACTTGAAGTTGTGGATCGCGTCAGCGAGACACAACTTCAAGTGGGTGAAAATTCAAAATGAATAATTTGGCGGTTAAAGAGTTAATAGTCATGATGAATCAACATGTAGAGCAGCCTGTACATTTGGGAGAGCCTTTGGGCAGGATAGGTCACCTTGTTGATTTGAGCCAACAGCTCTCTATAGCTGCGCACTTTTTTTCAAGTGTTACCCAATCAGGTATTTCTATACCTGTTATAGGTAGGCCTATATGTATTTTGACGCAATATGGTTCATGTGCAAACGTTATCAGGTAAGAAAAGAATCTATTAAAATTTATGATAAATCTAGGCTGTGACCCATCTTAATTACCTTTAACCCGCCGGGCAGGATGGGCCATGATGTTTCGCAAATTATTGTTGTGAACCAACAGCTCCAGTCGATGACTTATACCTTCAATATATAGGGGAGGGTGAGTATATTGGCCTGTGCAGGTAAATTATCCTCCCTTTCTCATCATTAATGTAAAAGACAGATCCACTCATAACTATTATGTATAAATCCACAATCCAAGTGTAATGATTTTTCAGTAAATAGGTGGTGAACAAACGAGTTTTTATAACTCTGACCTCACTTATGCGTTTTTGTGTTAATCTAATGTTTTCAATATAATAATATAGGGTAATATCTCAAGTGATAACAAACACTTAATTATTATGATAAATTTAGATGTATGGCCGATACACCGCAGTGTGTCCAATATACCCATTTTTATGTCAAATTTAGCCTCATAAGTGTAGTTTGTATTGATTAATTTTAGTTATTTTTCAAGGGATTAGTGGTCTTCAGAGCCATTAAATTTTTAAAAATATACAAATAAAATATTAGATTAGGTATTTTTTCAATGTTAAATAAAAGTTTTATTTTAACTGAATATGTAATACAATTTGTAGAAACGCAGGGTATATTGAACAACATGTCCACATGGAGGGTAAAATGGACAACATTTTATTTTCAGAATTATTGATATGCTTATACAACGAAAAAACCCTGAAATTGGTAGAATTGGTTATTTTTCACGATACCCAGTAACATTGATTAGAGGCGACAACAAGTATTGCTCATTTATCGATTGATCATCTTTAACAAGATTTTTGATAAGAATATGGCTAAAGTAATAATTTGTAATTAAATGAGATTATGTTAGGATACAGGACTAATGACGATACAGGACTGATGACGAGCGCATGCACAGTCTTTGATATAAAGTGTACTACAAAAAAATATTATGGTATATGCCGTAGGCCTACATGTATAGGTGCAACGCCAAAAGGAAGTAGCTGTTTACTTTGGCGGTAAGTAGTTTCTGACATTTCGTCACTTGTGTTTTCCTTCTGGAGAGAGGCAGGGTGAGGCCACACTTATTCTGATGATCCACAAAGTGGGAGTCTCGCTGACTAATGGTTTCTGAGAAGCTGTCGAAGAGAGAAAGAACCGGCAAGAACCGTGTGGGGTTTGCACGATTCCACAGAACATCTTCCATCACTCCGCAGATGTATTAGAACAGCTGCATTGAGGTGAGAAATTAAAACGAGACGGAGCACCCGCTTGTGTGACGCAATCTGTGATTAAACTCCAAAAAAATGTCATTCCATAGTCATCCACAGTCAGTTGCACGAACCCAGGACGTGTTTTATAGACATACATTTATTGACGACGGGAAATCTGTGTAGACTTATGTGTCCTTAAAATGGACGGCACATTATACTATGCAGTGCATAATATGACAAAATAGAAATGGTGTAAATATTTGTACAAGTATTAAATGCTTTAAAATAATTAAAATAAATATACACGTTAATGACACACTATACATGATAGATATATGTTTCCTGCACCAAAGCCAGAGGTAAAATAACTTTTTTACTTTAAAAAGCAGCAACAAAGACAGGAAAGCGTAGAAACCATAGGGATATATACAAGTTTATGTATATAATATATATAATGAATGAACGTTACGAAACGTAAGCAGATAGAGATGTCTTAAAACGTAATTTATTATGAAACGAAATCAACGATCCCAGATAGCAGACAGTCACCGTGGATGCATCTTTTACCAACAGAAGGGATCCATAGATCACGCAGACTTCAGTGGTAATCCCCGAAGCATGGATCTCGGCTACGGATGAGCGCGCAGGGTGATTCAACGTGAGTTATTGTTGTCGGCCGGCGGCAATTCATCAGGATACGGGACACGGCGAACCGGATTGTAGTTCGGATTGCAGTCAGGATCGCTGTCCCATGCCTGGCACTGGGTCAACGCTGGCCAGCGTCTGCGACGCTGGTCAGCGTTGATCCAGCGCCGAGGTGGGGTTTGTTTTCGAAGCTCAACAATGTACATTTATCTTGGGGACGACGCGGAGTTAGTTATGGGCTACACGTAGATAGTGACAAATGTAATGAGTTTCCTCGTTTCCTTAGATCCCTGTGTCTTCAAATCTTCTGGTCTTCCATGTTCAGCGAGATGAAGAATCCCCACATATTTAAAATACTCATGATAATATAATATATTTAACCGATATCTTAATCCCCGTGTACGCTGGTGCAGAAAAAAAATCATCATGAGTAAAGGTGGTATATAATATATACCAATAATATGAAATAATAATGCGATCCCCCATTTGCCATGTTTACATTGTGCACTTATGACAAGCACGCTGCTTACAAAACCATTCTGTTCTGAAAAGCCAAAAAGTATATGCTTACTTGTAAAGTAAGCAAATACTGCCTTTTGGTTGCACATCATATTAGTAGGTTTAATCACCACCCTGTCAACTAGAGCTGTTATCTCGATGTTGGTTTAATGTATTAACGCCCCTTGTGTGATGGGTGCAAGTAGTGCTGCATTTTCCAAATTTTAATAGGTCGACTAGACATATCAACAGTTGAAAAAGGTGCGAAACCAATCTCTTATTGTTCGGACGTGGCCAAACTATTGAATCGTGGAATTTCCTAAATACGATGCTTCCAACTGTTTCCATCCCTGGGGAGTGGTGGAGATCAAGCTGGTGTAGGCCACACGGCTCACATCAATATCACTTGAAGCATGATACATGTGAGTAGCCACGAGAGTGAAGGATTGCTTATTATTTACACAAATTATTCATAAATATAGCAAAATATTGATCCACCATCTGCAACGCTGGCCCATCATCAAATCATAATTGTCATGGTTATCTCAATGTTCGAATAACTAGTTCCAATTGAAACAATGACTATCCAGGCCCGACCATTACTAGTTACTGCATTGGTCTATCGACACATTACATAATACCATAAGAAAAAATATGACATTGAATTTGCGTCGGTCGATAATTAATCTGTGAGAGAGGTAAGGGATTTAATCCGTACACACGGCCTTTCTCCCTCGATCCACAAGAGAAAGAGCTCTTTATATAGGTTATTATTAGATCTAGGCGTTTTTTCACACTGCGTCAGATTGCCGTTTGCCTCGGGCAAATTGCTGATGCAGATTTGCAGGTGACAAGTTTGATGGGCTGAGAGGCAGCCCATGGCGGGTCGTCCAGGCTGACCCTTTTAGTTGTTTAAAAATATGACAGCAGCGCCGGATGGTGATTTAGCTGGAGGACGTGATAGTATATCATGGGACGTAACCGGATCACGCAGATTAAGGACAACTTCCGGGGTCTGAACACAGGCCTGTCGTGCAAAGCCAAAATGCAGTAACTGCTTACTTTTCAAGTAAGCAGTTACCGCAATTTTTCTTTGCGGAGGAGACTGATGATCTACATAGACTGCATGACGACTGGCAATGACGAGCTATTATTAAAAACGACGTTCCCATGAACAACAAGACATCAATCTAATTTTGGTCTAATGTTAGACAGGAAAAAGCATGAAAATAATCTGGGTTCTTACAAACAACAACAAAAATTCCCACTTCCATTCCCGGTATTTTTTTTACTATCTCGGTTGCATTAGAAAACACTGTTATCAACTATATAATTGTTAACAAGAAAGTTTTAACAGTTTATCGTCAATTGATGAATTGTCAAAGCTGTCCTCCCAACAGAGTAGGTCTTATCTAGCTGATAACACTGCATTGTATAGCAAAGAAAACGGCTGTGGACATATCTTTTTAGAATCCCTTATGTGCTGTAGCGACAGGTATGTGCATAACTACTTCTAAGCAATAATAAATTTAATTTACCATCTTACAAATCCTCTTGAATCAAATGTGCCAAGATACCTGTTGTCAATTTTCATGTTTAATCCTTCCCAAGTCGATATAAATATATACTGTTATTCATATTGGAATATCGCTATTTTAGAATGGAGCCTGATATACATAGGCCTATATCTGATAAAAATAATCTTCAAAATAACCATGTATATTGAAAATAGTCGCAGTTCACATTATCAGCATTAAAATCGCAAATTTACTGTTTTAGAAATGAAATGAAATGAATCGGGCTTTAGGCCACCTTTGTGCACATATAGGCTAAACTGGGCCAGGAGAACCTCCTGAGGATGGTGAGATGATTGAGATGACACTGTCCTCCAGACACAGGATTCGAAATTCGAGCCCTGGCGGTCTGAGGCCGAGCACGCTACCTCTCGGTCACGGAGGCTCCCCACAATACTGACTTTCACACGTGGATGGGGAAGAAACATTTTTTGTTTCTTTCAAACCGCCGAGACCGGGAACCGAACCCCGGACTCTGGCGTGAAAGGCAGCGGTGCTAACCACTACCCTAGGGCCCCCGCCCACTGTTTTAGAAGTTATTTTGTTATGACACACTGTAGACATGGCGTGACAAAAACACACAGGCCAAGTGCCAGCATGAGAAACATGGCATAAGCATACATGTATAACGTTTAACCGCTGATGCCGCTGATGCCGCATACATTGGGTTTTCATTTTTTATTAGCACAATAAGTACCACATTTTAAATATGTTAAAGATAAAATGTGACATCAACCAGCAATATTTGAAAAGAGTTGACCTCCATTTTGTCAAATCTGAATAATTTCCGCTCACTTGAAGTTGTGGATACATAATCATGTATATTGAAAATAGTCGCCGGTCACATTATCAGCATTAAAATCGTACATTTACTGTTTTAGAAGTTATTTTGTTATGACACACTGTAGACATGACGTGACAAAAAGACACAGGACAAGTAGCAGCATGAGAAACATGGCATAGGCATACACGTATAACGTTGAACCCTTTATCCGCCGATGCCGCATATATTCGGGTTTTTATTTTTTATTAGCACAATAAGTACCACATTTTGAATATGATAAAGATAAAATGTGACATCAACCAGCAAGATTTGAAAAGGGTTGACCCCCATTTTGTCTAATCTGAATAATTTTCACTCACTTGAAGTTGTGGGTCGCGTCAGCGAGACACAACTTCAAGTGGGTGAAAATTCAAATTGAATAATTTGGCGGTTAAAGGGTTACCCATGAAATAGTCGTGTGTGCGTCAAGTCGTACACGATGCCGGTACATGTAGGCTCATACACCCAAAATGAGTCGTCTCTTGGATATAAAAGGGTGTACCTGCCACTTTGTAAGGTGGCACATTCACCCTTTCATATCCAAGGGGACGATTTTATCACCGCGTACACTTTAAATTTGATGCGTAGTTAGGTAAATGCAAACAGTTTGTAGTCGGATATCACGCCCGAAGCCCCTTCAGCCATTTTTAACCCCCTGATCATCGGACATGCTCATTCGTGTGCCGGGGAGCACATATATCCTGGCGCTAGAAGTATATCGTATACACGTTGCGATCTCTGACCTATCATAAATACTCATTTGCACCTGAGTAAATTGAACCGTTGAGGGTGAAGTGCTTTGTCCCAGGACGCAACCTCGAACAACGATAACCCAGCGTCGAGAGGGGATACACGTGTGTAACAGTTTAGCCCTATATCACTGTTTTATCTAATTTGCGTATTATATATTATTCATGTGATATCAAAGTGATTTCTGGGGTACGCATAAGAGATGGCCTTGTAAAAGGTTTTATTTTACCAACGTCAAACCCAGTGGACTTGTTTTGAAAACCATATAATCAGTGTACCGTAGTGAGTCGATGCTAAATTGAAAGAGGCTGATCTTGTAAACACAGTTCAGTTGCTGACCAGCTGGTTGAGACCATAAAAGTAATTAAATAAGTACCCAGTGCACCCCAATATACCGGGACTAAATTGTAAGGGGCTGACCTTCTAAAAACGCCGCTGTCTTGGCTAGCTTATTAGAACTGGGCCTAATGAATCAAGTAGTCCCGGGAATTAAGGAACGATTTACGAAGTTAGTAAAATCAACGAAGAGTGTCAAAACAAGATGGGGGACAGGTCTGGACACGTCTACATTCGGGCGTACGTGGTGTCTTTTCATTGACCAGACCCAGGGGAAGGGATGGAATTGTGTGGGCGACTTTTACTTTAGAAAATGCCGATTTGAGAGTGTATAGGCAGGAGCGTGAGAAGATCATGAGACGAGTGTGTGTGAGCGTCCTAAGAACGGAAGATTGACACAGGGGAGACTTGCTAACTTGGTCTACTCGGAGCTGGCATATGTACCAGGAGTGAGCGAAGAAGTTAGTAGATCGAACCTACAGTGTATGTACTCAAGAACACAACGAGGGGTACGAATAAATAAGAAGTTTCCACAACCACAACTTAATTTCTGGCTTTGTTCTTTATTCCTGTGTCGAAAACGAGGCCCACCACTAGGGTACCGTTTTACAAGGGATATCTGTCTGAAAACCTGGACCAAATGTGTTCAGTGTCAACCGGTTAGAAAGCACCATGATTCCAAAAAACATCAACGCAATCCATTTGATATCTAACATCTGGCAGTCCAGATCGCAGCCACACCAGGGAAAAGAAACCGCTTTCAAATGGTTTAGCCGCACTGTCCCCAAGGAACTAGCAGACGTAAACTTCTCCGTTTTGTTAGTCCAAAAGACTGTAACTGTTCTCGTGAAACTATACTTGTCAGTATTATCTGCATCTGCTCTGTCAGTCTGTGGCATAGCACTTAGTGATTGAGTGCTTGCGAACAGGTGTTATAACGCGACATTTCATTCGGAAGTCTTTTTTCTAATGACGCTAAGCATATAGACTGTATTATGTCACGGGTCCATCTAATTTAACTTTAGATTACTCATGTGTATAACATTATCGATGTCCACGACATTGTTATCGACATTGTTATCAACAGTTTATTGGTATATGCAAAGTAATAGAATATATAACAGTATGTACAATGTGATTTTGCTGACCAATCACTGTCTATTTCATAAACATTGATTCTTATGACAATCCCAGAAAACACAATACTATTGATTGTCTGGCAGCGACGCGAGCCAAAATTAACCCAGTAAATATATTGTGTTTAGTGGCATCAAGTAACATGACGTAATGACATTTTATAGTGGAGCTGCTTAGGAAAAAATCGTTCACTTTTTTCTACAATTATGAAACCTGGCAAGTATGTGAACAAACGTATACTTTTTGATATTAGATAAGGAGACAGGCGCATAAATGAAAAAATCCAAGATGGCCGCCAAAGTCATTTTCGACATGAAAAAAAATATTGTTTTTGTCAAGTTTTTCTACAGTTGTTTGACAAATTCGTATCAAGTATATTAATTACTGTTCAGTAGATTAATTAATAGAGTTGAGCACATAAAAGCATAATGATTTGTTGAAATTACGACACCGGCAGGCAATATTGCATGGTTGCCTAAATTAATGAGAAGTCACAATGTCTTTGTAATGAACATTTTTATTGACATTATTGACATTCTTTCTTAAAAAAACACAGGAGAGTACCTGTCATCACCTCTTATCGTGCATCTGATAGAAGTATATATTTTCAATATTGCCTAAAGGTTGTCTTAAGCTTAAAAAGTATGAAATTAAAATCAAAATTCTACTAAATAAGGATGGCATTTTGATGCTGGCTGCTTGGAATATGAAATGTTGAATGACGCATACAATTTTACGAGCAAGCTGGAGGGAAATTGTATCTTTTTTATCTTTCAATCTGTTTTGTCCTTTTTACCTATCATATATCATAAACATTACTGGATGATGAGTGTGAAGAGACCACACGAAGAAGTTACTATGTACCACTTAGAAAACAAAAGCAAATTTGAGGTGAGCGATAATATAAGCGTAACTCCCAGTGTACAGAAAAAAGTGATTGGCAACACGACTACGCCTAGTGATAAAATACAGTAAACCCCTCTAATATTGGAGTATGAGAACACCACTTTCATTTTCAAATCGATCGGACTACATGATTTTAGACGTAAAAAGGTAAGTTTGGGGTTTGGAACAATGCCATTTTTTTAAACACCATACTATGATCAGGTTCTAAGTCGAAAGTGGGATACTGGGATGATTGCTAGTAGTAGTACTTTTCGCCCCCATTCAGGGAGGTTATTAGGGATATGTTCCGTCTGCTACACGGCATGGTACGGAAGCACTAGCCTGCAGCAATCATCCAAGGGAAGCTGCAGCCTCCTCGTATCTGTCCATAATCTTCGGGCGGATTACCAGTGGTTCACCCTGGTTCCTCCGCTCAACAGCGCAGCCAATGCAAATCCCACATCAGTGCAGGCACTGGTGTAGGCCGTGGTAGCCTTAAATAACCAGCAATAGAGTGTTTGACATATATTAGGTCTCTCATGAATGAAGTTACCCTTGCTATTATTACTCTGGGGCTATCCGACACGAGGATAGTTGAGCTGTGCGAAATGCCACTGAGTTTTGGCATTAAATTGCATAACGAAACCCAAGTCTCCGGCCGTATGGGCATGTCTGGGGGGTAAATCACCTAGACATGCCCAGAATCCCTTATCGGGCGAGCGAAGAAAAACGCTCTCAATGACCCACCATGCCCTATCACCCCCACCCTCACATCATTATCTGTACATCATTCATCTCATCAAGTGACTACAACGTTTTTATCGTATTATAATGTTACTTAAATGGCCATTTGTGCCGAAGACTGAAGTAAAGCAATAATATACTACTATTACTAAAACGAAATTGGTATGTATCTTTCGTTATTGTTGCTTGAAGAAACAAGTATAATCTAAAAGTATTGATAATAATAGTTGTCGCTAGAAAATATGGAGGGGTCGGTTGCTCTATGACTTTAGAAAATAGACAATAATTATTGTTTAATAAACCATACATGGCTTGCTAATAGGTACAATTGTGTAGACAATGGTTCAGTCGGGCGGGGGTGCCGTGACTAGTACATTCACACGACTCCTTGTGTCCCAGAACCTACACAAATGATAAAACGTTTTGATAAAATATGAAATTTGGTCGTGTCTTGATTATTTCCCCCTTTTTATGTTTATTCATAATTGTGATATTATAATATCATTTAAATTACCCTCATTTATATTATATTTATATTATATTTTTTTTATATGTTTTCATGCCTGGATACATGCCTGATGTATATATGTATCTATATAGTATATATATTGTAAATTTGACCACGGTCAGATGCATTAAATACAAACGTGGGAAGCTTATGCAACATCCACATCAAGTTGAATTTAGTCTTTAAGGTTATTCAAGGTCAACTTAAGGAGTACAAGCTGTGTGGTTTTTGAGTGCTACACCTCATCTAAATATATCTTATTACTATAATGACGTCCGTTGAATGTCGATTTTTAAAATTATAGTATGATTATAGATCCGGCCAAGTCCTGCTACAATTTATCACTTTGGCGGCCATCTTGGATGTATGTCTTACTAAGCTCTCACTTCGTATATAAAAACATTACAAATGACTTTATTGATCGTAAAAACCTAGATGTAGATATCAAAATAAGGCTAACATGTAACTCAGGATTGAAGATAAAGCCAAATCGCCACAACCATGGGCCACATCGGATGTAGGCCTATCTCTTAGCCTAGACTTAGAGTTGGGCCAGCTCTCAACTGGTGGAAGACGAGAGAAGTGGGCCGTTTTCTCGATACTGGGTCAGTGTTGGGTCGTCCTACCCAGATGATACTACACTGACTCAGACAACGATTATTTTATGTATGTATTTATTGAGACTTTCGATTTTAAGGGGTCAAGTTAGAACAAATCCAAAAATCCGACAGAAACTCGGATTGGCTAGATACCCACCAACCCACTCCACCATCCATTTTTTAAAAAAAAATTGGAATCATGTACAGAAAAAAACAACAAAATAAAAAACACAAAAACACACAATTTTCAAAAAAAAGAGAAATCCGAGTTGGAGCTTTACCCACCCACCCAATTCCAAGTTTTTCTCTGATTTTTGGATTTTTTAACTTGACAAAACCTCTAAATGAACATGGTTATGATGATTACGTTCTCACATATTGTTTTAATATGTTTAGTGATACTACAAAATTGTGTATTGTATATTTTATTCAATAAAAAAAATCTCTCAGCCTAGACTATGATAAATTACTCATCCGACTACACCTAACTATATCTGTTTAATATAACATTCCAAGTGACTTTCTTGACTCTAGAAAGATGCGCAGTTGGACTGATTGTTTTTTTGCGGCGATTTTAGATGTTTGGCTTATTAAGCTATGCTAAGTTACTTATTTGATTATAATTATTATGTTTTCAACTAGAACATTATAAATGAGTTTATTAACCCAGCACGTGAGTGTTGACACAAAGATCGAATTTTACGTGCGACAGAATTGAATATATAGTACGATTTCGATAGCTGCGACCATCTTGGCGGCCATGTTGAATTTTGAACAGGTTCCGATGACTCAATGACTTGTCTCTTTATCTTATATGAAGCAGAATATCATCTTTGACATAATCTGCATTCTGCTGAAATTTACCACTTAACCGCTCCACTATTAGTTTTCCCACCTACAATGAAGTTTCCTACATCTGCACGTAACCTGGGGTTGAACAGCTCATTTTCCAAAGTGCAAATTACCAAAAAAATATAAAATACCAACATTTTTTGTTTTATTAAATAAAGTGATGAATAATATGGTTATCTACATTGAGCGGTTTCTTTGAATTTACTGGAAATTATTTAAAATGATAAAGGGGGGAGGGTAGCATAGGGGGTTTATCTTCCTTTTTTAACAATCTTATTTTATAATGTTTCAAAATCAATAACTTTGGATTGAATCACTGACGGTTTGAATCTCATAAATTATCAAATAATTATCTCTTATACTATTGCATTACATTGCTTCCTAATTTTGTGCAGATGGGTCACAATTGTGGATATATTCGCGATTTGCGACTGCCTGGTGGTCAGCGGTTTTAGCAACCAATCGACATCGATCATGTATGGTATCATTATATAATTTGGCCAAGTTCACTTGTCAGTAAACACGATTTCAAGTTTTACTGTTAAAGTAAGAAAAAATATGTTGCAATAGTGGCGAGATCTTAAAAAAATACAGGAGTTATAATTATGTTCTAAGCTCAACGTTTAACACTGATAATCATGTTATTTTAGGAATTTCATCTCCAACTTATTGTCGTACTAAATACTTATAACAATACCTTGGCTAAGAAAGGAATTGTACCGTTTTAGCGGCCTGCCATCAATGGCTAACAGCTCGCCATAGTCAACAGCAGCCCGAGGCACAAGGTCAGGGTCACTGTATGAAGGGATGTAGACATCAAAAACAGGGATTCCATCTGAAACTTTGTTAAGGGGCAGATATCACTTTTTAATACCAAGATTATCTGATTATGAGCTCATTTCACACAGGGTAGTTTACATCATCACAAACAAACCGAAGTCAACCTCAGATTAATTTATTCGGTTCACCACTAAGTTTCCTAAACTGCTTCCTGCTCATCCTACAAGGTGTTGAACTTATTATGCTAATGTTAGGTTTTACTGTAATCATCCCGAATAATTATCTCATTTATATGTATCGTGAGACAGGTTGTCGACCGCGTTGCAGGATTATTTATCCATTCCTTTGTCCTTTATTGTTAGCAGTATCTCTGACACTGACGAGACAGACGAGTACGAGAGCGGACGTCCGCTTCTAGCCGATCGAGAATCCACGAAGAAATCTTATTCAATTGTCGATTTCCTGCAGGAACATTGGGCGGAGGACAAACGAGAACAACGCCGCCTGTGTCGGCTTTGTTCCTGCTAGAGAGGCCGCATCGGCAATGCCACTCCGGGCATTACTCGCCCCCTTTTATGCCGGGGCTGCTCTTTTTTACGACATCGCTTGCAAAGGTCAAGCAGAGTTTGCCAGTCAGTACCTGCCACTTTGCTGCAGAGTTATTTTGCCACAACTGTCCGGGGTTAATCGAAAGGCAGAGGTGGTTGAACCAAGCGACTACGAGGATCTGTGTAATTATTCGCGAAAACCAACAAATTGAATCTGGTGTAGCCAATGCATTGACGGCCCGGTACTCTCAGGGCGTGTGCCCTTGGTCTCATGCATCTCATTGGTTGAGATGACCATCTCGACCAATGAGATGGCTGAGATTTAGGTCAAGGCCCTGGGAATATCGGCACTGGCAGGTATCACCTGGTTTATTTCGCCTGTCACTGTCTGTGACTCAGTCATATAGAAGTAGCATTTGTCTTCATTCCAGGCTCGTCTATCAGAAGGCAACCGACGTGTTTTATCATTCTGCCGCCTCATATTTGCAGTGGGACTTTACCGCGAATACATCTTTTCATTATCACATAATGAGACCCGCCATGCGAGAAGGTACATCCCGGCGGCTTTGTAACAAACAATAATTATTATTATTTATTCAATTTAATTCAATATTAATGATTAACGTACATAACTAACTTTTAAATATAAATATCCCATAAAACAAAAAAAGTAATAAAGATTTTTCGAACATTATTTCTATTAATTCTTTCAGCGCTGGGACCGACTTCAGTCGTCAGAATCTGACGTCTGTAGACGTCAGATTCTGACGTCTAAAGTTGATCCCCGCACTTTAAGATTAAAAATGTGTCCACTGACCGTAAACCCGGAACATAGGTATTTAAAAGAATCAAAAAGAGCTGACTAAGACATATATATATGATCATTTAAAATTGAAAAAAGAATATTTCATCTTCAAAGTTTTCATTAAAAAAATCATCGCTTCAAGGGTTAATGAAACAAGAAGGATGCGGCTCTCAAATCAACCAAAACAATCGCTTTTTAAAAAATGACCTTATCGCCCTTTTCGCGTGGCGGATCACACAAGTGCTTAATAATTGACTGAATGTTTGTCGCGTATGAATCCTTTGCATTTGAACAGAGATGCACATTTTATAAGGCTAAAATTAGGCAAACAAAGATTGTGGAAAAAACATCATTCCTATTTGCTTTATTTTGTATTGTGTAAAAAACCCTGTGAAATTTAACGACATGGTTATGCAATTTTCTTCGTAAATATGTAACCATAGTTACTGTATTTAGTAGCTGAGCTTTTGTTCAGGGGCACAGTGTTTTGTTATTTCTCAGGGGCGCCTGCAGGAATTTGGCCTGTGGTACGCACATATGAAGCCGAAGAGCGAGGGGTGGGGGCGATTATAATTTGACGGTAATAATTCAAAGCACACAATGGATATATAATATATACAATTTATTTGTCATTTATATTACTTCATTTATAATTGGTATCACTTTATTAATGATTGGTATAATTATTTAGGTAAGCGACGTATGCCATAGGAATCAAAGTCACTTAAAACATTGTCTGAATTAATGGGAATGTCATGGTGTATGTTCATTGGGGCTAGACTACTTAATCGTGTATCTTTCGTGGTGCTACGCAGCTGGAAGACCTCTCAGCTGTTGCTGTAGAGACAGTACTACTGTTGCTGTCATCACTGAAAGACCTGTGACAAGTCTTTTTGCAAAACTTTCAAAACAAATTTAACTGTTGCCGTTTTTATATGTTGTGTGAATAACTCTGTGTCATATATGATTATGATCATTAAATGTACAAACATGTTGCTTATAAACATTATAAAAAGTAAATTCGTCTCCAGAGTACAAATCAAAGAGAGTAACGCGTGAAGCATAACCACCGTTAGCCTGACACTGCAGGTGTGTTTTTGTAGCAGTTAATCAATATTATCACATCTTCTCTCTAACTTCAAATGCTGTAACACGTTTTGAGATTTGCTCGAAGCGAGTGTGAAATGTATAGCCTTGTGAAGTGGTAGTGACAAGATTTCACAGGTACTCTCTCTGTCGACTGTGAATATTTATCACAATGATTAAAACAGACTTAATTATCCCTTGGAATAAAAAAAACTAAAATTATAGGCTATAATAAACACTTAAACGCTTATAAGAAAATGAATGAACAAATTAGGTGAATAAACATAAGAAAATGAATAAACAGGATAAAGTGAATAAACAGGATAAAGTGAGTAAACATGATAAAGTGAATAAACATGATTAAATGAATAAACATGATGAAAGGAATAATCACGATAACTAATAAATACATTTAAAAAAGGAAAAATATGAAAAAATCATTGAAATTATCAAAATGAATAACAATAATTATAATGTATCTGTCAATTACCCTTAACGAGGCGAATGGCTATAATGTATATATGTGCATATCAAAGCGATGCAACTAAACTGGAGTTTTGTATCATCGGATCATTATATTTTGAAGTTTACAACAATAAAGTATAAAATAAATCTAAGTGCTTAAATCTGTGCAAGCGTGTTCAACGAGTATTATTCACGTTAATGGCGTTAACAGTTTGTGTGTGGTATATATGAATTGCTCAAACACGGAGGCGTGATTATCAGATTGTGGAGGAGGTAGAAATATAGGCCTATATAAAATCACCGTCCTGAGTGTGGGTGGTGTCGGTGATCATTAAAGGGCCTGTCACACCTTGGCGATCACCGTCAAAGGTCGCGTAAAAATATTAAAAATATTTGAAAACACTGGCGATTGATGGACTCTCATGATCCAGAACGATTGTCTAGCGTTCATGAGTGCATGAGTAGCGTTAGAGTAATGTGATTGACGACTGAAGAACGCACATCACATAATTCGTGATACTATCCCCAAAGATCACTAGGGACTGCCAGCGTTGGAGCAGCGTATCAGTAGCGCATGTATAACGCACTCGACGATTGGGGAGCGACTGCGAACGTGTGCTCGACGTTCCCCAGCGCACAGTTACGATCACAAGATTTATCTTTAAAACCACGAGTTTTTACTGCAGTTTTTCATTGGTTTTAGTAGATTTCTAGCCGTAAATTTATCCTTTCAATATGTTAAGCCATGCGAAAATATATTGAATTTTCAAACTAAGGTTTGTCAGAGTTTAGAAGTGTTTGGTATATGTTATTTTTAATTGGACATTTTCTCGTGTTAACGGCCTATTTTGCATAGAAGTAGATCTTAAACATCTCATATTATTATTGATCAGCTGATCACAATTTTTTATAAATGCGCCCAACTTTTATAAAGATTGATACATTTGTAGATATGTTGTGTATCATTACCAATAATTTATAACACTATTTTTATGGTTTTAAATGATTTACAAGGAACTGTAATACATATGTATATCCCACGCTCGCCTGCAATTGAGATATAGATGGGGACACTTAGTGACCGGAGATTGAACCGGATCTGAGACCCAGAGTCTCAAAAAAGAAACGACAGCATGAAACTTCTGGCTGAACACCCAGCATGCCCGGTCGCTATCAACACAAACACCATCTCAATTGCATGCGAGCGTGGTTTATCCCTATTATGATTTATAAGGAATATGGTACAGCGACTAAGTAACGCATTCCTAGCGTGTACAACGATCGAGTAACGTTTCCCTAGCGTGTACAGCGACTGAGCAACTTCCCCTAGCGTGTACAACGATCGAGTAGCGCTCCTCTAGTGTCTCCTCTTACACGCCGGTGTGCGTTGAAAGTTTTGTTCAAAACCCTCAGCGTTCATCAGCGTTCATCTGCGATCAACAACGATCGCTAAACGCACACGGCGATAGCAGAACGATGGCCCAGCGATGGTCAGCGCTCGCCAGCGTTCGGCTGATTCTTTCGTACGTTACGCGATCGTTGAGGCTGATCTTCAAGGTGTGACAGGCCCTTGAAAGTCCCCCTCCACAAGGTATTCAGGATTACACCAATCCGATGTATGTTTTGACCGCTATGCCTAACAGGGGTGGGGGGTCAGTCGAGCGTGACAGCGATAACTCAATGAGTACCATCGCGTCATAGTGTCTGTGATATTCACACCTACGACTAATTAGCCGAAAATTGTAGCCGTCAACAAATGTTTTGATTGCAGTCCCAGACGAGAAGTTATAGGGCCTATAATGATTTCTAGCAACATATACGCTTTGAAAATTTAAAGGTACGCACTTGCGTACCTTGCGTATGCCTGCAAGCTCGTCTGTTTCTCACAATGCTATTCGATAGGCCTATGTGATATCATGACAAATGTGTTCTATTTTTGTGGTACTTTGATATTTTGTCTGTTACGAAATTGCATGGGCCTACATGTATATAATGATAAACATGAGACAAAACAAATCAGATGGCAGCACCTTATTTCGTAAAGGTCCTACCAAGATGAGACCAAATGAAGGGATGCAAAATATGTTCCTTTACCACGCAAGCCTGCTATGTGCAGGATGCCTGCATTATATGCCTACATACATGTAGAGGTCTACATACTATTTCACTACAGCGTTCAGGCATTAGAAAGTTAGCACATCGAAATGACATACTCACCTTGGATAACTCTGAATTGAATGAAATTGTATAAAGAAGTTTGGGTAATTATAAATGTAACCTGGTGACAATACAAACCGAATGTGACATATGGGATATGCTTATTGTGCTCACTGTGATGCAAACTGATACTCAGTATTTTATTCTTCTGTTCAGCATTACTAATTGTTATGCAGTAATTCCCATTTCTAGATTCCTCTTTAGTGGTACAAAGTGTATACATGTCTTAGTTATTCTTTCAGTATCTTCATACGTGAGAATCTGACTCTACAGACGTCAAATTATGACGTATAAAGACGGTCCCCGCCCTGAAAGGGTTACATACGGGGTAGAATAGCATACTGTTCTGTCAATTCAAAAGGCAGTATCTGTTTACTGCATTTTGGCTTCGCACGGCAGCATATTCCAGTACACCGGTAAATGGTTACTTTAAAATTAAGCATCAACGCTCTGTCTTAAAGCAGTATATATTCATTTGAAAAGTATGCACTTTTTAGCCTCTGCCGGCAAGTTGATAATCGTGCCAGCAAATTGACCTAAATTGCATAGCCTGTGATTGGCCGGTTTTTGGACTATTCACTAACCTAATAAACATCTATGTCAATGTGTTTTTTCAATACATGCCATGATTTTTCTTCTAGGGTCTCCACTCGTAATCGCAGCAGTGATTGCCAATTCCAGCAAATCACGTCATGTTGCCTGCAGAATGGGGAAGTCAGTTGCAGTTCATCTGTGACGTAATGAATAAGGCTGTGGTGCCAGCTGGTGAAAGATTATAGAGAATCGCTGGAGATATTCGCGCAATAAGGAGTGATTTTGTGGCAGAGCGCGTGACAACCGGCACCGCAGAATCTCACGCCAGCTGGGATCCGACGAGATATCCTGTTCACAGGCGAAGGTCATATCTAAGAAAAACACGGGAGGTTGACCAAATGCAGCTGACCAGAAATCTTCGCTACTGGCCCAGTATTGAACCATCATTGGACCAATATCTAGTGTTTGCTGGGTTTTACTGTCCACATCAGCTTCCTACAAAGTACCAGGGGGGGGGGGGGGGGGGTTGGCATAGAGTGAATATGTGAATATCCCGTATTTACATATTAAAAATATGTTTATTCTCTGAAACTTGAGTAAAAAAATAGGGACAAAAATGAGCTGAATTTATTTTATATTTTATTTTATTTTATATTTGCAAATTGAAGAGTTTGGACGGTACGCTTGATTATAAAGTTTAAATGTGTTTTTTACTACTCCTCTGTTGATTCATTATAAATAAGATTGTCCTAAAGTATATTAGAATAAAGCTATATAACCTACACATTGTTTCTTTAATTTTTAACGAAGTGTTTCGTGTTCATAATAATGTTGATTGACTGGTAAAATTGTCAATTATTTAAGGCTGAGTTTGGCGGCAATTTTGAAAATAATGCGGAGCTCTAGGGCGCACATGCGCAACCGACCGGGGTTTCAGTATAAGAGGTCTGAGAATACATCTAGCTTTTTTTGGTATGCACAGACAAATTTTATATCGACATATTATATCTTTATACGGACCCATACGTTGTTTTCTAGGCTCTAACCAATCAGGGACGTCAATCAGTCACGTTACTTATGGTATATACTGAGGCTACAACGGCGTGGGCGTGGTTTGGAATAATACAGCCTACAGGGACTATTATCGTGATTATGGGCATCAGTGTGACATGCATGCACAGTATGTTAAATGTCAAATGCGAACTATTGTAATAAATATGATAAAACTACTCAACATGATAAGTCTACTCACTGTTAAGTGATAGATTAGTCACGACATTGTGAAATGGTACAAAAATGGTACAGAGAATTCGAATTATTTTGATTAAAAATGTAGTCTTTGTCATTATTGTAAAATTTTAGAAAAATCCCCAAGGAGCGCCCACTCTCTACGATAACGTACATTCCGTGCAAACATCACTGGTCATAGTGTTCACAGTGTTTAAACACGAGAAACATAAACACCTCGTCATTGGTCACATTTTACACATGCTTTCGAACAGCGATGCTTTGAATTTTCATATCGAAACTCAATATTTACATGTTAAAGGTGATATATCACATCTTATATGGTATGAATAATTATGTCCTTATATGGGGTGATCGGCTATCATGTGACCCTCTCAGAGGGTCACATGATAGCCAATCACCCCATATAAGGAAACACTTGTGCCCCATCTTATTCATATTATATAAGGGGTGATAGATCATCTTTGAATGTTGATTTTTCAGATACAATGTATACATGGACGGAAACAGCCCATGATGCCACCTGACCTTTGTAGAACCGCATAATGTAACCGGTCACATTATACGCCTGGTTACATTTTACGGACTCAGCGAAAAACTAGTTTGTTACCAGTATCAACATGATGTAACCGCTCCTTTTGTTGCCCGTTATTTACCTGAGCGGAAAACATTCTTGTTACACCACTCATGAAAGAGATACACTTGTTACCAATTAAATGTCGCATCAACTACAAACTTTTAATGCTGACTATTAAGTGACTCCACCAACTTGCTCCCCAGTATCTGGCGGATCTGGTGACTATTTATGAACCAGGACGTTCTCTGCGCTCTTCAAATACACTGTCGCTGACTGAACGCAAAGTACGCACCAAAACATATGGGGAAAGAACTTTTTCATACATGGCACCACGACTCTGGAATGCACTCTCATCAGTGCCAGTCAATAACGAATTTTAAAACGAAGTTAAAGACTCATCTTTTTAAAAACCATTACGACTCATAACATTTCTCATAATCATTATTTTTAGCCTCACCAACTAGTTTTTAATATCTCGCCGAAGGACTTTTATCTGTGATAATATATCATCTTAGAATTATCTCTTCTTAAGTGTGATTTTAGTTCAATGTACGGCGCCCCAGAACATATTTGGATGGAGCGCTCTATAAAAGACTGATATAATAATAATAATAATAATTTAAATCAAGGCGGGCCCCTCGTGTAGTAGAATCTTACGTTTGGACTCTCCGGAGGCTATTTTTAAACAGTTTAACATATCAACGTAGTCCGCAATCATTATTCAGTCACTTTCATTCATTCATTCATTCATTCATTCATTCATTCATTCATTCATTCATTCATTCATTCATTCATTCATTCATTCATTCATTCATTCATTCATTCATTCATTCATTCATTCATTCATTCATTCATTCATTCATTCATTCATTCATTCATTCATTCATTCATTCATTCATTCATTCATTCATTCATTCATTCATTCATTCATTCATTCATTCATTCATTCATTCATTCATTCATTCATTCATTTATTTATTTATTTATTTATTTATTTATTTATTTATTTATTTATTTATTTATTTATTTATTTATTTATTTATTTATTTATTTATTTATTTATTTATTTATTTATTTATTTATTTATTTATTTATTTATTTATTTATTCATTCATTCATTCATTCATTCATTCATTCAATTATTCATTCATTCATTCAAATCACGTAAGAAAAAAATAAAAGAAGGGAAATATAAAAGAAGAAAATAAATAATGAATATATTAACAATTTATATTGATAAATGTCCCTATTCGAAAATAATTATTATTTATTTTACATTCCAAATTTTGAAGCTCATGTGAGATTTTAATCATATAATATGATGTTAATGAAAAGGTTCTCAAAACATGTTTAATTTTATAATATTTGGCGTGAAGACGGCGTAAACCGGGCCAGTGAATTGTGGTCAATTTAATGAGACACTAACGCACCCACACCTATTAGAAGCTGTATTTGATAAAGTGTTCAGTGTTCAGAGCGACTCGGCTTGGTGAATTTTCGCGCTCTTTTGATACTAACATTCGCTATGTGGCGCCATAATGTAATTCTGGTGCGTTGTCCAAAACCACTACCATTGCCCACGCCGAGCTGATTTTTTAGCGGAATATATCATTATTTGTGATAATTATTATGTGAACGGAGCCCATCCATGAATAGGGTCAGCTAAAAGCGGCTCCAACATGATTGCACTTCTGCATTTGTTGCTATTATTTTCATCTTTGTTTTGGTACCAATAAACATAAATATGAGTTCGAGTGGATTCTATTTTAAGCCTTTAATGGAAAATACCCGAAATAATATAAAGGGTTTAATAATTACAGGTATATACGGATAAAATTGCACAGATTTGTCATTTCCATCATAAATCGTGCACTTGGATATGAAAGGGTGTATCTGTCACTTAAAAGAGTGACTTAAAGTGTCAGATACACACTTTCATATCAAAAGGAACGAAATGTTCTCCATTTATTACGACCTAGTTTATTGTGGTATTGATGTCATTCCTAGAAAAACGCACAGCACTATTTCGAAGGGATATAATTATATATCATCACAGAAACCCTATCATTTAGAAGTATCCATGCCAACAGTTTCGTTTGCACCATTGTTCTTTAGGGTTGATGTCGTCTCTCGCAACACAGTCAACGACTACTGAATACTACCACACACAGCCAAACAGCAGTACCTATACATACATCAACTAAATGGCTACTGTCGTTTGGCTTTACACAGCAAACTAAAAACAGGTACCCAGCAAACACGACACGCTAAACCAATGCCGATATAATGTTGGGCCGACGTCGGAGACGGCGGGCTAACATTAAATCGGTGTTGGTTTAACGTGTCGTGTTTGCTGGGTAGCAGTTGTGAAGAATTTCTGTGAAACGCAGTGACGTCACTCGGTGAAAACAAGGTTATATAACACTCCGTCCCCCATACTTCATTCTGTGAAACGCAGCAACGTCACTCGCTGATAACAAGGTTATATAAGAACCCTCCCCCATACTTCATTGTATTAGCCAGCTCGGTGAAAACAAAGGAGGTCGAGGTAATTGAGTTTCACAGAATGGGTCATCTTTTGAGAAAAACGCAAATAGAAACCACTCACATGGCTTGCAGTTTCACTTTCTTGTAAAATTTGGTTGGGCGCTGGTCTTGAAAAGGTGGGACTCAGTGTGAAGTTTTCATTTGAACATGTACTTCAAAATAAATGAAGTACGTTTCAAAACAAAGCGATAATTTACCTTTTTGTGGCTAATTTCTGGTGGTATTGAACATGTTTAATATCTGATTAATTGATACTGGATGTTTTTGTTTGTGAACTCCGGAACTGTTTAAAAACGTAACAGTGTTTAACAGCTAATTTAATATTTCACCCACTTAAAATTGTGTCCTATTACCGCAAACCAAAACTTCAAGTGGGTGGAAACCACTGACATTTTTTTAATTTTAGACCAAACATTTGCAAATCGTGATGTGTGAACAAACAATCATGTCTTCCAAAATAACAGTGCAAAGCCAAAAGGCACAATCTGCTTATGTTTGAAGTAAGCAATTACTGCCTTTTGGCTCTGCAGTTACTGCCTTTTGGCTCTGCATGCAAAGCAGTGTAGCCGTGCTAATCGGGTAAATGGTTGAGGGATTCCAGCAAAAAAAATAAAATAATAACAAACTAGTAAAATGATCGCAGAACAGGAGTCACAACTACTATGATGCTGACGTGAATCGTCGCGCGGTGCCAATAATGTTTTTTTGTAGCAGGTGTATTCGTCGGTAGCCTGGGTACAGAACTGCTTAAAGTAGCAGACGAAGAGTTTTGAAGTTATACATATGTTTTGCTGCTGATATAATAATTATGTACATGTGCATGATATGTTAACTGATTTCGTTGAAAGTGTTATCCCTTAGAGTACTGAGCTAAGAAATTTAAATTTTCAGCCACTTTAAGTTGTGTCTCGCTACCGCGATCCATAACTTCAAGTGACTGAAAATGTGTGTTATTTGTGAAATTTAAGTCCCAACATATATCTATGTTTCAAGATTAAACGTATATTTAATTTTTAACAACTGATAATACTGGTGCTAATGAAAACACAGAATGTCTACTATAGTCGACATCAGTGTGCTACAGGTGATCGTAAGAAGAAGGTTACCTGTCTTATGCTCAATAAAAATAAAAGTGCTATGCAAAAGCTCTACATATATGTGGCTTATCGCACTACTAGAGCGGCAGATAATATGAAATATATTTTAGTGCGGGGAACGTCTTAGACGTCTGAATCTGACGTCTGTATACGTCAGATTCTGACGCCTAAAGACTGTCAGCGCACTGAAATAATTGAACAATTATTATTGCCATAGACCCGTAACATAGGTATTCACATAAAGAGGAAAGAGCTAAGTAAACATTTATGATGATTGCAAAATGAGCTAAGAGTTAATCGGTGGGGACATGCACTTTTCTTCCCGCGATATGACCCTAGTAGTCCGGTAAGCAAAGTGATAAGGTTCAACAAAATTGTCGGAGAAGGTTTCTCAGCGGATTTATGTTCATTGACATGCCTAGAATTTATAAAAAAGAGTCCCACGCAATCCGTGCAGAGGAAATGTCTCAAAATAGAAAAAATCCAAGATGGCCGCCATAGCAATTTAGAAAATCTAAACAACTTTTTTTTATAGAACTAACAAATACAAACTGATGTGTAATACATTTATTCGTACTGGCATTGGAAGATAAATGTGATAAACGCATGCTCGATAATATGTCATTAAAAAAAAAAAATAACTGCCAAATATGTCAAAAAGTCACATAATTAATGTCAATTGAAAAATCCGAACATGGGTTGAACAAATTTGTCGGAGAAGGTTGCTCAGCGGATTTATGCTCATTGGCATGCCTAAATGCATTTTTAAAAGTCCCACACAATCCGCGCAGAAGAAATGTTTAAAATGGAAAAATCTAAGATGGCCGCCATCGAAATCTAGGAATTGAAAAACCTTTTTTTTATGGAACTAACAAATGCAAACTGATGTTTAATACATTTATTCATTCTGGCATTGAAAAATAAATGTGATAATGTTCGATATCAAGTCATTAAAAATGAATGAAAATGACTGCCAAATATGGTAAAAACTCACATAATCGATACATATGCTCATTGGCATGCCTAAATGCATTTTTAAAAGTCCCACACAATCCGCGCAGAAGAAATGTTTAAAATGGAAAAATCTAAGATGGCCGCCATCGAAATCTAGGAATTGAAAAACCTTTTTTTTATGGAACTAACAAATGCAAACTGATGTTTAATACATTTATTCATTCTGGCATTGAAAAATAAATGTGATAATGTTCGATATCAAGTCATTAAAAATGAATGAAAATGACTGCCAAATATGGTAAAAACTCACATAATCGATACGTCAATTAAAAAATTCAAACTTATGAAGCCCTACTTGTACAAAGTGTGTTACCGTCAAATATTAGTAAACATTGTGCCCAGCTGGCATGTGTTATCTGCCCTCCTCTAATTTAACAATTATGCAACTTTTGAACAAAATAAATAACTAATCATCAATATCAGACACCTCATCAACTCTTTGGCTATTTACACAAGTTATGCCTTTGCACTGCCCACAAGCTAGGGTACACTCTAGTCCTTGTTTCTTGCAAGAGCATGTGTTTTTTCCGCAATTACCAGTACAATTACAACGAATGAATTTGAGAAGTGATGCAGGTGCAGCAACATTGTCCATCCTCTGTGGCTTGAGCACCTTCCCAAGACGCGTTTGCCATCCCTTCCAGCCCCATTCAGTGGCCGCCATCGAGTTACCGTGCCAAACTTGCACCTGGTGGTAGACCCTTCGGCTGTGGAATTTGGCGGCATCTGTAGTAGGGGGAAGGCGCTCAGGAGGAGCGTATCTCGAGCTGGATGCCACTTTCTAAGAGAATTTGGAGCTCCGCTCTAAATTCTAATCAGTACCCTGTTTGAAGGCATATATGATTGCAAGTGCTTCATTTCCTGCTTGCTCAACTTCGTTGTGATCTTTATTTGGCAACATGAAGATCTGAGATGCACCTTTTAAATCCACATATTTTCCTATTGCTGAGATCTTTCCAATGCAGTAAGATATGGACGTTGTATCACAACCGGACAGTGCATGTATGAACAGCAGGGATTTACTCAGAACTGGATCTATTGAGCGTTTTATGATCTCTATGCTGATGAGTTTTGAGCTGGTTTGTAGGTAGACGCTATCATGTTCGGCAGGCCTGAAATGGTGTTGCAGAAGAATAAGAATATCAGTATCATCAGCTACGACTACCACTGGTTCAGTGTTATCGGGCACAGGCAGACATGACAATGTCATAATCAGCATCTCCTACTAACTGCTTAACATGAATACCTTCTTTTGTAATTTCTGAGCTTAAAAGGTTGATGAACTTCTGTTTGTTCTTAAGATTACCAAGAAATGTTTTTCTTCATTTTAAGTATCATTGAGCCCGTAAATCTACGCCCAATTCTGTGCCCATCCTCCGCTGGTGAGTCTCATCCTTGGTAGAAGGGTCGCTGCTGTAGGCATCAAATACCACAAGCACATTTTTTAAGTGTCTATGAATAAACTGGATATAAAGTCGACAGAGATTGATAAAATAAATGAGATGGACTTAGGCCAGGGTAGGCGCTTATAGACCCTCCATCCAAGACATAAATCACCCCAAGTGGGGGATCACTAATAACACATTATGGCACTTTTTTTATTAACTCATTTTGAAGATCCGCCTTATCTGGAAGGCGCATTAACAGTTTAAAGTCTAATAGTGATGAAGGGTGTGATCACAACTCATACTGAAACAAAGTTGAAAGTTCAATAGTCCCAATGCCAGCGATGTGATGACATTAAGGGCACTGTCCATAATCTGACATAATCTGATCCACACAACCATCAGCATATACTTGTGAAATAAACTCTTTCAATCCAGTTCCAGCTATTAAGTTTCCAATTGTGCCCAGGAAACTCCTTTCAGTGTGGAAGCCACCAAGTACTATGACGATCTGATGCAGTATAGTTTCAGCTGGTTGTGATTCTATAATCATGTATGCAATCCACCATAACTGTTGATCAAATGTGATAATCGGTGTCATGTCAATAGGAATATATCCGAGCTCTTGCCAGGATGTGGTATTTCTGAAGGAATCATTTGCATCCATTCAGACCATACTGGCCTGGATTTTGCAAAAGAGAGTGACATTCGCCACAGTATGTCCAGTCCAGGGTTGATTGTATCGCGAATGAACTCCCTTAGACGTATATAAATGATTTGTCCATGAATTGTCTTCGGATTTGTTTGTGGGATCAGTTTAACCTGGCCAATCCTTTTAAGATCGCCATTTTTAATAGTCAGTTTTGCTGTACTGAGATGACTCAATGTGAAACAAGCAGAATCAGAACTTACTGACCATGTCCACTAAATTTAGATGACAAGACTTGTGTTCCAATGTTACAACTTGAAGAGGTGCAAGGCACGACCGTGGACATGTCGACTGCATAATTGCCTGACCTAATGCTGCCGTGTGAAGGACGGAGTTCCTACTTTTTATTATTTATTGCAAAAGTGTGCGCAATCCACGTGGGACAAAATCGATATTAGGATCCAAAGATTTCATCTGTTCTGTATCTTGATACATATCGTAATGTTTGCCAATTTTTTTCATCTCGGTACGAATGTACCCACTCCACGATTTTAATTAATTGATCCATGTTGGCCTGATCTACGTTAGCAGCTTTTGTGTGTGCTTCATGGATGATATTTTTAACTTTTGATGTCAGTGTTACAATGTTGGCCTGTTGTCTGATTGATGTGATGGATACTTCATCCCCATAATGGTATATTCATAGTCACTTCAGCTGTACCTTGGTATACACATCATCGTCACTTAGCCCATTTTTCAGTTTCATTATGTGATGTAACTCGTCCATTGTAATTGTCTCATCATCATATTTTTCCAAGTATTCTACTGCATCTAGAAATGCGTTGTGTTTTTTTCACATTTGTCGGAAGCCCAAGTTTTTTTTCATTGGAACTTCCTTTTTGATGAAGCGGAAAGGAATTTGTTTTCCTGCCCGGAAATTTTTCTCACAGTCGGGGTGATATATGGCATCTGCTGCTGGTAAGTCAAACACAGCCAGTATACGTGACTCAACCAGAGCAGACCATTCATCCTGCCCTTGAGCACAATGCTCTTTTATAGTCTCCTCAAATTCTATTTCCATTACACGACGGAATTGTGCTGTTCCTCTGATTGGATGTTTAAAAGACTCTCTCTGGTCGACAAAGATACCGCAAAAAAGACAGTTTTGTTTAAAATCAAAAGCTGTGGCATTAAATCGCATGTTTTTATGTGAAGTAAGCACTGTAGATTTATCATGTCGCTGCGCTGCTCTTACCGCAGTTGGAAGCGTGTGTTTGTGTCTACACTCTTTATGTACGTAAGGACGATCATTTTCACTGTAGTTGATTTCGGGAAGGTTTATAAAGAATTATATGATTCAACAATTATTCTATTAAATTTGGCGGCCATTTTCTTTATTTCAATGACACAGCACCAGTAATACGTTCATTGGCTGTATCGTTTCAAGCTAGTATGAATAAATGTATTACACATGCGTTTATTTGAATTAGTTCTATAGATATCGCAGTTTTAAAATTGTCCTAATTGTGATGGCGGCCATCTTGGATTTTCTCTTTTTCTGACATTTCTTCTGCATGTTTTTCGTGGGACTTTTTTTTATGCATCGTGGACATGCCAATGAAGAGAACTGTGCTGATAAACCTTCTTCGACAATTTTGTTGAACCTCTCTACACAATGACACTTTTACTTACTGGACTATAGGGAAAATAGACTTTTGTGCAATTATCATGTTTATTACCACAGGATAATATGTCATAATCTCATTTTGATAATAGAGCTGTAATTGTATTATCATGATGATACGGATCGGACTTCATTAAAAATAGCATCACAGATTTAAATAACCTTTCTCTGGTGTTACATCACGATATTTTACCCGCTTATGTAGTCCCTTTAATTAGTGTTTAATCATTTAACCCTTAGGGGCCTACAACGCGTGATTATTTTTGTATAAAACTTGTAGATTAAAGTTTTTTCTCAATTTAAATCATCATTAATGCCTTAGTTAGCTTTTTCTTGTATATTTGGATACGTATGTTATAGGTCTACGACAATTATAGGTCTACGACCATTGTAAATGCACCACGCTTCGACATTGAGCTACCGGCTCGGCGTCGATTCAATGCTGGGCCAGCGTCTCAGACGCTGGCCCAATATTGAACGGACGCCGAGCTGAATTATTACCCCATCGATTCATGGCACTTTCATATTTCACGGGAGAGGTCGAGCGCATGATGAACATTGGAGAGTGGGCAGGTCGCGTCAAACAAAGTGACAGATCGACGTGGAGGATTCACGCGCACACGAATCTGGGTCACCCGGTCACGAATCTGGGTCTACCAGTCACGACTGGACACGATTCGTTGTGCATGCATGTTCAGTTGAGACTGAGGACACGTGCTATGACCATGCATCCCCTTCTTGGGTTAACATCCATTCCTTCTTACAAAACATTGATGTTAAGCAAAAAAATTGATGGGTTCCCAATAAGAAGAGCCTGAGTCATATAGCCAATTCTGCCGCCGTCCGATGATCGGCCAACGTATATTTTTCCGCTCATCGGAGAAGCGTCTAGCCGAATATCGACGGCGGGACGCTGGCCCGATTCATAAGCGAAAAAAATACGTCGGCCGATCATTTGCTGAATTGGATTTGTGCATCATCTGAACAAGGTTAGTTGTCAAACTCATTCAGTATATTTATGTTACGTGGCAGTACGCACTATTGTGCTATCGCGCCAAGGGAGTAACTTAGCAAGGCCTGTTATCATTCATGACCTTATATATGTGCCAAGTAGGCCTACTCCATGTTGTGGATTTTTTGGGGTCTCGCGGGATGGAAACTGCGCCTACGTCCATTAAGGTTCAAAGTCAGTCAGACGAGACATCTGATTTACGTGGTTCTCTGATAGTGCAAGAGCATTAGGGTTGAACCTGGAATAAAATTGCAAAAAGCTGATTTTTTCAGGAATGATACATGGACATCTTCCCAGACGAATTCCGAAGAGGCCCCAAAAATCCCCCTTGTGCATTTTTTTTTAATTCAAGATGGCCGCCACCATGTAACACCATTTCCGAAAAAACAGGGGTATACCATAATTCCTCACTTTTGCAGTAAGAAAAATATATTTAGGGGTCTCTACTTATGTTTGAGGACACAAAGAGTTCATCCAGATGATCAGAAATGATAGCAGTACTTTTCTCAATACCAAAAATCTAAGATGGCCGCCATATTGATATACTGAGTATGTTGAGCGATCTCTTAAAAAAAACGAAAATATGAGGTAACTATCTCGTTGTTGAGCCTAAAATGTATTTTTTATCTAAACCCATGGAGTCTAGCACTTATTTAGATCACCAATATTTTATTATATTGAATTTATCAACATAAATCCCACATAGTTTAATGTTAGAAACACCATATAACGTCATATTTCCAAAAAAAACACGAGTATACCCCAATTCCTCACTTTTGCAGTTTAAAAAAAATATTTTGGTGCCTCTACACATGTCTTAAGGCACAAACAGCTCAACAGGATCAGAAATGATATAATTCCTTTTCTTATCTCCACAAATCCAAGATGGCGACCATTATGTGAAGCGTCCCCCCCCCCCCCTCAGAAAATCACTTACATGCCATAATCATAATGTTGTTGAAACTTTTTTTTCAGAGCCATGGAACCTAGAATATATTTCCATCACCAATTTTCTTAATAGAATGTGCTTATACACACAAAATCCAACATGACTGCCATATTGGTTAGCACTTTTAGCGCAGGTGCCACGATTAAGCGATGTCCAACTGCTTTTTCATATGGGATTATAGATATAGATTTATCAAATTTACAAAATATCATCAGAAATCATTGATTAAAAATTCTAACATGTCTCATTTTTAAATAAAAGGGTATTTTTCATTCATTTAAAGCTTGAGATAGCGTAAGAAATTCCAGTTTCAGCGACTAATTCCAATGTAGGTATTTTATATAGTAGGCCTATATAAAATACTTTTCGATTTTGATTAAGTACTAGTTGTGATTATTCTAGGATATGAATATTAGCTAATTTTGTGTGAATGTACATATTAACAAAGCTAAGTACACTATTACACCAGATTGAACACGTGTCCTACGAGACTGTTGGTTATTTACATGTACTACTAAATAAGAAAATGTTTTAAATCACATAATTTTGGCCATCTATAAGCCTACGTAATTTGGTCAATTCACGGCAGGATATGATAGTTTTATGTCAGGATATATAAATCTGATATCAGGATATGACACTTTAATATCATGATATGTAACATTGTACAAACATTGGTTTTTAATATAGCAAAATCACGTTATGTAGGCTCAATACACTTTTATAAAGGCAGTATATAGTGGCTAAACATCACGTTGCTGTATTAAAATGAAACGATATGGCATCATATTTTCACGAAATGCATTACAACTTCGTGATATATCATTTTAACATCACTATGACATTTTAATGTCAAGATATGACATTTGAATATTAGGATATGGTACTTGAATATTATGATGTGACTTTATACATTGATGAAATGACTCATTGAGGTCACAATATAGCATTGTAATGTGATGATGTGTCTTTATAATGACAAACATGCTATTTAATATCGAATATTGTATAATAGACTTGTCGAATTATGACATTAAAATAGGAAAAACATCAACAACAGTTCGAAGTCAGGATCTGGCATATTTATGCTAGGATATTGGATTGTAATTTATCAGAATATGACACACTTTAACGTCATGAGATGGTATTATAATGTCCAAATTTTGTCCTTTTACATCACACAATAAGATTTGAATGTCAAGATATTCCATTTTTTATGTTAGGATATGACATTATCAAATCAATGTGACCATAGAATGTCAGGATATGTCACTTTAAAGTCTGGATATGGCATTTAATGTCAGGATATTATATTGTCATGTCAAGGTATAACATTTCTATAACATTATATTGAGAGACGCACGTTACCATATGGTAATACAGAATCGACATAGAACATGCCAATATCAGGCACATGTCGGTTCAACATATATATCGCAAAATAATTCAGTAAGTAAAGGCCTCTACATTGCTCAAATACCGGTACTCCAAAACTGCCAACAACAAAAGCACTTCGGAAGATTCAATAAAATGGGAAGTAAGATAGCGTTAAGACACATGCTCTTTGAACAGCATGTGGCCTTGCCCTCTCTTACTTTCATTTCCTCTTACACTAAAATGTCATAATTGTGATGTTAATATGCTATATCATGATATTATAATAATATCGTGACAATACACTAAAAGATCCTGTCACTTTAATACCATACCGTGATGCTTAACCACCATATCCTGCATTTATAAAGCTGTATCCAGACATCATAACGTCATTTTACTATAATAAAGAGCAATATTTGGACATTACAAAACCATATCATGACGTTAATGTGTCTTGTCCTCATATTATCGTGACATAAAAAGATCATATCCTGACGATAAACTGTGACATCAATTAATTTAATGTTATATTCCGATATTCTGATGTAAAATCATCTCATTACAACACCATACAATGCCATAACTTCATTACGAAATATATATATCCTAATATTCAAAATGTAATATCTTGATATTTAAATGATATATTTCATGATATTAAACATATTGACATTGGCAGATCATGGACAAAAGTAAGTATATAAAAGAGAATTGTTACAGGACGATTATCAAAGATGTCATGTAGATGTAACGTGTGAGGCGCAAGTCCTTATCTTGTAATTGATTTTTGCTAGAAAGCCTCCCTTCAACGTCGCCTACTGCCCCAGCCAACACGGGGCAATAATCCAATTCTGTTTAATTTTTGGACCAGCGTCGAAGACAGTCAGCCAATATTAAAACAGCATTGGATGAATGCCTTGTGTTTAAACTTCATTATGATACAAAGCATATTTTGCTGTACAGGAGGGTGTGGAATCTACAGTCTGGGAACGGATTTTATATCATGGTCGTTTGTAACCAACGCAAACTGAAAGAGCAGTCTGTCTCTGCAGAAAGAGTTCTAAAAGAGTTGCGGGTGCAGAGTGGCTTGTTCAAAGGGGGGGGGGATCTCACAAATCTAGACTATATTGTACAACGATGTGCTCTTTTTGTATTGGCCAAACATGTAGAAACTGTGACAGCTCGGATGATTGAAACGCAATAATTTCATCATTTACCGGAGATTAATTTGTTAACTTGACAAATCTAAATCTACATTTCTAGTGGGAAAGCAGTTCGAAAACACTCCGAAGCGTCACCTACCATGGTAGAATTAACTATAACTAACATGTGGGATTCATGTCGATAAACTCAATATAATAAAATATGGTCATCTGAATAAGTTCTAGACTCCACGGGTTCGGCTAAAAATACATTTTAGTTTCAACAACGAGATAGTTATCGCATATTTTAGGGTTTTTTAAGAGATCGCTTAACAAAATATTATGGCGGCCATCTTGAATTTGTGGTATTAAGAAAAGTACTGATATAATTTGGCCAAAAAATACATTTTAGGTTCAACAACGAGATAGATATCTCATATTTTCGTGTTTTCTTAAGAGATCGCTAAACATAATCAGAACAATATGGCGGCCATCTTGGATTTTTGGTATTAAAAAAAGTGCTGATATCATTTCTGATCATCTGGATCAACTCTTTGTGCCTTAAAACATAAGTAGAGACAGCAAAATATTTTTTTTTTAACTACAAAGGTGAGGAATTAGGGTATACCCCTGTTTTTCGAAAATGGCGTTACATGGTGGCGGCCATCTTGAATTAAAAAAATGCACAAGGGGGATTTTTGGGGCTTCTTCGGAATTCGTCTGGGGAGATGTACAGGTATCATTTCTGAAAAAAATCAGCTTTTTGCAATTTTATTCCAGGTTCAACCCTAATGCTCTTGCACTATCAGAGAACCACGTAAATCAGATGTCTCGTCTGACTGACTTTGAACCTTAATGGACGTAGGCGCAGTTTCCATCCCGCGAGACCCCAAAAAATCCACAACATGGAGTAGGCCTACAGTACTGAATTAGCAATATGGGACAAGCTTCTTCAGTGGGGCTAGCCCCGGCTAACGCAGGCTAGCCCCGGGCTAGCCCCATGTTCTCTCCCCACCCCATTTGGGGCTGGCATGTATGCGCCCAAAGTTATAAAATCCTTTAGCCGGGCCGCAATGTGCGTTTTGGTATAAGTGCATATAACTGGAGCCGCGCTCATATCGCCGGGGCTAAAGCCAATATAGAGGCTTGGCGAATTGAGTCAACGCCTGTCAGGTGCGCTTATCGTCTGGTCAAGTTTCAAGCTCGACCGGTGCGCCTGGCGAGCCTGACTTCCCAGGTGCCTGTTTTTTCATCTTCAGTTAGGCCTATTCCAGTGACCGTAGCTTCATAAAACCACCCATTTTCTGAATTTATATACTGAACTGCTTGTCTGATACTAAAGATAATGTCTAAATGCTAAAGGCTAAATGCTAAATGGCTAAGCAGAAATAAATGAGGACTGCAACAGGTCTACATGTATACACGTACGGACACTCAATTATTGCACGTTTAGATCAACTCAGAGCTGTTCAGATGATGCTGAATGTGGTCAAGCTGAGCGTGCCCTGTCTTGCCCAGAGCGAGCCTGGCCAGCCCGGCGAGATGACACATGGTTCACAGCATCCATGTTAGCCGCCACACAGTATACTGGGTGCAAGACCAAGTAGGATTTGGGCGGGTATATATTCCTGGCCCGAGCCGTGTGGGGGCTCAAGCACATTTCATGCGCTGGGCGCAACCAATTCTGCGCCTGTCTCGCCGGGCTTGCGCCCGGGCTAATGACGGGCTGGCCAGCGTTAACGCAGGCCAGCCACTGATGAAAAATCTGTCCCATTTTGTGAAATCAGTACTGTACTTGGCACATATATAAGGTCATGAATGATAACAGGCCTTGCTAAGTTACTCCCTTGGCGCGATAGCACAATAGTGCGTACTGCCACGTAAAATAAATATACAGAATGAGTTTGACAACTAACCTTGTTCAGATGATGCACAAATCCAATTCAGCAAATGATCGGCCGACGTATTTTTTTCGCATATGAATCGGGCCAGCGTCCCGCCGTCGATATTCGGCTAGACGCTTCTCCGATGAGCGGAAAAATATACGTTGGCCGATCATCGGACGGCGACAGAATTGGCTATATGACTCAGGCTCTTCTTATTGGGAACCCATCAATTTTTTTGCTTAACATCAATGTTTTGTAAGAAGGAATGGATGTTAACCCGAGAAGGGGATGCATGATCATAGCACGTGTCCTCAGTCTCAACTGAAAATGCATGTACAACGAATCGTGTCCAGCCGTGACTGGTAGATCCAGATTCGTGACCGGGTGACCCAGATTCGTGTGCGCGTGAATCCACCACGTCGAACTGTCACTTTGTGATTATGAACACAGCAACACAGCAACACAGCAACGTCGCGCCCGATTATGAACCGGGCGCGACGTTGCTTAACTTCAGTGATCGAACACAAACCGTTGAGCGAGCGCCGTATTCCAAAATCATTGGAACTATAAAATACAAAATATTTACAATCGCCTGATAAAATTATCTTGGATTGTTTCCAGTATTATGATATAATTATTTATACCCTGAATTGATTTGTTACGTTATTTTATATTACATAACAATCTCACTAATTATAAATAAATCAACACATAAAATATATCTGTTAATGAAAAACGTATTATGTTATTGTATGTAGACTAACTGCTCTACTGATTCCACGTTTTTTATTGTAACATTTCACGTCGAAAAGTTGAAAATGAGTTTTGCTGTAAACAGCGAGTCTAGTTTCACGTTTTGTATTACATAAACATTCAGGTACGCAGACAGGAGACATCGACCCAATGTATGTTTAACCCTTAAACCGCCGGTGCCGCATATATTCGGGTTTTCATTTTTTATTAGCACATTAAGTACCACATTTTAAATATGTTAAAGATAAAATGTAACATCAAACAGCAAGATTTGAAAAGAGTTGACCTACATTTTGTCAAATCTGAATAATTTTCACTCACTTGAAGTTGTGGATCGCGTCAGCGAGACACAACTTTAAGTGGGTGAAAATTCAAATTGAATAATTTGGCGGTTAACGGGTTAATGTTGGACTTACTTTGGGCCTACGCTTTCATTACACGGTGTATCGATGGCTCTACTACACCAGCAAACACAAGTTGCTCATCCAATGCTGGTTATATGTTGGATCAGCATCGCAGATGGTGTGCCAACATCAAATCCACATTGGGACAACGTTTTTTCTATCTTCCCATAAAACATCATTGAGCTTTCACCAGTCATCACGATACATTGAACCGATGTCGAGTCAATATTGGGCCAGTTTAGCAGACGATGGACAAACATTGTATCAACATAGGTTTAATGTATCTAGTTTTCAGACAAGTGTGCAAATCGACAAAAATATTTTGCAGCCCATTAAATATTTGTGTATAATCCTGCAGACTACAATAACCTACAATATTATTTACTGAGAAAAATCTACATTAACGCCAAACGATACTGTAAAGTTTACATTAACCCTTGGCTGCCAGTAACTTACTGTAAAAAGGACAGTAAATTTGTTACAGAGTATATTTTATATCCTATATTTGTATGCTCATATGATGACGTCTTCATATTGTGCACTTTGAATTACTTTTCTTTCCATGGCACATTTTCAAAACTTGTATTTTCATATGTATTATCATCCTGTGAAAATGTCAATATGTCCTAATGCTACTTAAGTTTCTACGCTTTGCCAGGGTGATTTTTTTACCACTTACAATAATGTGTTTTCTATCTCTGGTTGTTGGTGTCGGGAGCTGGTGCTTACACTTCTATCATGACAATGCCACTTTAAAATTAAGTCGATCTTAAGTGTTATCTGATATCCACAAAATAAAATGTGCTTTTAAAACCTTCATATGATAGTCTTAATTAAATTGATTTCAAGTGTAGTTATGTTTGAATTATGGATATTTTAATCAGTATATATACATGTATATACCATATCTAATATCAGATCTTTTAGAAATTTATTGTATTATTGAATGTATGACAGGGAACATATTTAAAAAATAACATCATTCTTTGCTAATATGTATACACCCTGTATAATTATATTTTATTAAATAGATCAATTACCTGAAGGACCAATATTATTTGAGTATCACAATTGCGGCATCCTTGTGTATGTCAAGGTGAACGTAAAAGAAATGAAACGCAATTTTATCAGAATTAAACACTCTATAATTATTATTGACTCTTTGAACACCAATCATAACTAAAATAGTTTAAACTCTACTAGCATGATTAAGTACTTCACATGTGCGTCATCGGAATGTGCTGTGCTATCAAATTGTGACATGTCCGCCTCTCTTCTGATTTTACACATGTAGTATATCCACAGCGTGTACGATATTTTCATACCATGCTACGTAGTCAAATATCTGACAAATAGTAATACAACTTTTCCAAATTAGCTAATACGGAAGGTGGTCGATTACGCATGCACAGTCAAGTGGTGTTAAATATTTCAGATATACGTGCGAGCAAAGTTCAGAGAAACGCTCTTTTGTTTTTCAATTGGTAATATATAGGGTTAAATGTGCAGAACATAAGTAATATACAAAAAGTCAACTACGTGTTGTTGGAAGTGCAGTTCACTTGATGATTCACAGCTATTATATTTTTCATATCGACCTTGGAGTTAGGGCTCTAAGAGAAGATATACATGACACAAATTAATATTAAAATGTTCAAGAGCCGGTATAACTCTTATTACTATGATGATGGCCGTGGGAACAGCGCTGAGCAAATATAACTCATATTTATTCTAATGGACCGTCCCATGTACGATATTCTAGCCCGATCCAGACAACAACGTGATAACAGATTCAACGTCAGAGGGAGTTGTAAGCTTGCTTGTTCCTATAAATGTGTAAAATTCAAGTGTGCACAATTTTAGCCACGTCATATTTGTAGTGTATAACATCCATATCCATATGTCATAACAAAATTCATAAAGAAATCCCAAATATAAAAAAATATAAAAACTCGCATGTCGACACCTGATAACTCGAAGGACCTCACCTGTCATATTGGTGTTGATCTATACATGGACGTGGATAATTTCAGACAAGCGTGGTATTACGCTTCGACCGCTGTAGAACCGTTCAATGTAACCAGACGTGAAATTTAACGGTTTATATTTTACGGCGCCGTATAATGTAGCCGGCTACATTTTACGGCAACCATTTCGCTTAACATTTGCTCACTTTAAGCAATGTATTTTTTTAAAGTTGGAATGTGCATCCAATTATGAACCCAATGACGTTTATTGTTGGACCAGTGTCGGAGACCTTGGCACTGCTTTGCACTATACTACCTTTAGGCAAAGGGTGACCGTGCCGCAGATCCAGATAAAGCACCTGTGCACACATTATTCGACTAATTTGAGTAGTAATATCAAATTGCAGAATACAATAGTCTGCATCATCTAAAAGCATAATATTATACACATTGTGACACAACATGCACAAAGGAGACCAAGGTGCGCCGATAAAATGTGACATAGTTATCAGGTTACTACCATGATTATGTATTGCGTTTATTTACCAGATAATTTACATTTACATTAATATTTTAACCGCGAAGTTATTTAATTGTAATTTTTACCCACTTGAAGTTGTGTCTCGCTCACGCGACCCACAACTTCATGGGAGTGCAAATCATTCTGATTTGACACAATGGAGGTCGGCGATTTGAACTTGTCTTGATTGATGTCACGCTTTAACTTTACCATGTTCAAAATGTGGTATTTAATGTGCTACTAAAATATTTAAAAAATGATATAATTGACACCGATGGCTAAAGGGACTGGCTCAGGCAAAAATTATATAAATTATATATTGGCTTATTAATATGACCATATGATGTAAACATGTTCATAGACTAGAACTGCAATTTTTTTTTTAATTTTTGTGCTGCGCATTTACCAGTTAGGCTAGATATGGAGGCGAAATTTCCGTATTTCTTATTTTTGACATCGTTATCCAAAATTAGAAATCAGGAATTTCGTCTCCTGAAAAAAATACCTATTTTGAAAAACATTTAGCATTAATCTTTCCAAAAAATGGCAGCTAACCAACACGTGCGCTGGGAAGAAAAACACATTGTTGTAGTGCGCGGCCTAACTAATGCGCGATCTTAATCTAATGTGCGCGCTCATCTAAAAAACATAGTGGCCTTTCAGCGGTTTGACATTGTAAGAAATGTCAAAGCTCTTTAACACTAATGTTATTGTCACATGGGAAATATTACAAACACAACCACAGACCGTCACAAAACACGCCAGACGCTGAGCGGATGCTGGATCAATATTGGCCACTGTCGACGACGGTGAGCCAACAATAACCCAGCATTGGTTCAAAGTTTGCAGTGATGTCGGGGTGTCACATCCACCTCATTTATACTGATTGCACTGTGAAGCGTTCCGAACCGGATCCGCTTTAGCTGGTGGTGTTTTTCATCACATTGGTGATTGGTGATGCGAGAAAATCGCACACATCCCAGCAACAGGGTGCCGGCCGACGAATACACTCCCAGTACAAGACGCCGAATTAGCTGTGGACCACGTTGCCCAACGTTGGCCTGTAATACATGCGGCGTCTTGTCCCTCGGGATTCCTACCGGGATCAAAACAGTCACAGTGGGATCAAAAGAACGGATCGAACTAATCGGTTACCTTCAGCCTCACCACACTCCTCTGCAAAGCCAAAAGGCAGTAACGTATCAGTAGTTACTGTCTTTTGACTTTACACTGCACCACCAATGTGGATTGGAAGACAATAGTGACTGTAAACGTTTTCTAACTTCCCTATTAGCAGTAGGCATACCTTTCACACATAAAACCTGTCTTTAACCCTTACAGCCCTGAATTATTTTCGTTTAAGCCATGGAGACCAAATGTTTTTTTCAATCTGAAATGATCACAAATGTCTTCCTTAGCTCTTTCCGATTCATTTGAATACCTATGATATGGGTCTACGGTCATTAGGCATATTTTAATTATCTCAGTTCGAAGAGTCCCCGCTATGGACCGTCTTTATACGTCAAAATCTGACGTCTACAGACGTTAGATTAGGATCTACAAAGACGGTGTCCACGCAGAAGGGTTAAGCAACGACATCCCAGACAAAATTACATTAATTTTGACGAATCTAAATAACTGTTAAGAAGCTTTGGAGCGCGCTAACTGGTGGTCTAATGATTAACAAACTAACACGAACCAGTACTGGTGATAATTGGAACGGGTGGCTTATAGGGATCAGCATTTCTTACAAATTAACATCTTGATTTCGATTAATACGACGATGTTGCACAAGTTAAGCTATACATCGGTACCGAGAAAGCTATTATTTGCACCAAGAAGGTTATATAGGCGCATAGACCTGTGCTGCAATGGGAAGCTGGCATCCCAGCAAACAAACAATATTGTGTAGCATTTATGCAATGCCGGCCCATTCGTTTTCAACGTTGGACCAGCATCGTTCAAATGTAATATGATGCGATTCTTCATGTGTTCATGACTGTGTGGAAGCAGCTCAATATCACGTCCTCCAAAAAGAAGGGTGTCCCGGTGTGTTACTGAAATATTGGACGACGAGTGTTAGTTTAATACCAGGACAACGTTAGTGACGTTGGCCCAGCAATAAACTAACACTGATATTGCGCCTTCGGCTTCTGCCATACCCGGACTAATTGTTTCAGGTTACATTGTCAGTGTTTCTTTACAGATTCTTAGTTTATCGACGGGTCCCCCTCTTGTCGATATGGTTTCCACATCCAGGCCCATGTATCAATAGGACGGGTCTATTGCAGCGTTTAGTGTTCTAAAATTAATACCAACCACTCTTAACGATTATTGATATTCTATTCTGCTGTTACGGATTATCAACTGTCTAGTAGCGTTATAAAGGCTGAATAAATAGTGATTTTATTCCGCTTAGAGTGTGTTCATTAGCGCACGCGGTGGGGTTTGAGCATGAGCTGTCGAGTCATTACTTCGTGCTTAGCCCAGCTCCCAATATAACACACCGCGATATCTGTATTATTGTAATGTCATTACTTTCGTCCTGTTTTTATCCAGAGGTTAATTCATTGTTTTATCCAATAAAATGCGGATACTGCGTCGCCAATCCCAGACGATGGGAAAGCAAGATGTGTCAACATCGTGTAAACGCTGGTACATTGCAGTGTGAACGTTTAGCCAGCTTCGACCCAGCAGTTAGGCTTTATCTGGATCACGAAAACGACAGACATCCTGTTTGATGAAGATCGCACAGCGGCCACCCATCTTGCATTCAGCAGGTCTTTTCGCCGCGACATGGCGCGGTGTAAACACCTGCTGAAGGCAATATGCCAGTGTCTCACTGCATCACCAAATGTGAGAGTTTACGTCTAACTACCTTTACCAGCCTCTAGTTAGCATTGATTTGACTTCAGTGGAAATTTTATAAAAATAACAACCCTCTTTATCCAAATTTATGGGCACTTTTTTTGAGTAGAGCTAAATTTAAATGTGTGACCTTGTATATGGACGAAAATACGTGACACTGTGTGTAAATATATACTTTTAAACTTATTTAGCAGTGTATTATCAATATACATATTCACTGATCGACCACTGACATTTGTATTGGGGGGGGGGGGCTGCATGCGCATCGACAATATTTAATCTTTGTAGATGTGTTTAAAGCAGTTAGAAAACGAAGGGAATTTCAAATCAGTCTAGCAAGTGTTAAAAAACAATTTCACAGTGGTTTCTGTAACTTTGACTCTCAGGCAATACAATTGATCAACTTGCTGACCCGACAAAACAATACGTTTAACCAAGACGTTTAACGTTTGACTCAAGGTTGGGCCAGCGTCGCAGACAGTGATCAAACTTTAATTTATAAACCAGTATCCAAGCAAACACAAGACGTTATCCCAACGTTGGTTTAATGGTGATTCACCGTCTGCGCTTGCCCTCCATTAAAACAACATTAAGAGAATGTATACTGTCCAACGAGCTCGGTCCTCTGGAAGACGCCGTGGTGATTTTAGCAGCTGGGCAGAAACATACAAGCAAATACTAGACGTTGGTCTCTGTAGACATCACTCTTAGTCCAGAATCCGGGGACCTAAAAGTTTGTAGGTGCTGACACGGCTTCCTGTACTTTTTAATGCTATTTTTCTGTTAGCTTGGAGCCTTGGGAAGGTAAGTTTGACTTGTCTGCCCTGCAAAATTCCACGCACCATTTTTTTACGCTTTTGTACACGAGCCGTACAAATTTTGTCCGAAACATGTATTTTCCAACTTTTTTCACACAAATAAAAATGAAATGAATCGGGCTTTAGGCCACCTTTGTGCACATATAGGCTAACCTGGGCCAGGAGAACCTCCTGAGGATGGTGAGATGATTGAGATGACACTGTCCTCCAGACACAGGATTCGAAATTCGAGCCCTGGCGGTCTGAGGCCGAGCACGCTACCTCTCGGTCGCGGATGCTCCCACGATACTGACTTTCACACGTGGATGGTGAAGAAACATTTTTGTTTCTTTTAAACCGCCGAGTCCGGTAACCGAACCCCGAACTCTGGCGTGAAAGGCAGCGGTGCTAACCACTACCCTAGGGCCCCCGCCCTTCACACAAATAATGTTTGGAAAATCTCCCTTCCAAGGGATTTCTAGCTGACTTACATAACATATGTAAATACATACTCAGAGCCATACATCAACAAAATTAAATCGGATCAATGAAAAAATCATTATTTTTGAGCATTATTGTATGTGTTTTTCTCACGTTTTTTGCAATATATATAATTATTAGTTCAAGTTTTTCAATAGAAAAAACTTAATTTATTTGATATTTAAGTATATAGCCATCTTTTGTAGTTATCATAGTTGGGATTTAGTAAAAGATTTGTGATTTTGTCATAAGCGATAAATGTTTTATTGCCAGTTTTGACCCATAGCCCCCTGAGTTGGGAAATTTAGCGTGTGGATGGAAAAAGTTGATACACCATGTTTGGGACACTAGTACTTCCAAAATAATTACCTTATTTGCATGAAACGTTTACCAGAGACGTGTTTCTGACCATGAGATAGGCCATTAAATGTTGTGGATGATCCGGATTACGATACGGATTCAGGATCCAGATTACTATCCAGATAGCTCGGCGGAGGTTTGCATTTCTGGACAGTTTTATGTGTAATTGTTTACGTTTTTAGAAGATATATAATATTTTTTGTTTTATATAATATATATTTTATATATTTAACTAGTTATAATAGTTGGAATTTAGTAAAAGAAGTGTAATTTTATCACACGTTATATTATTTTAATTGTATTATTGCCAGTTCAACCACAAAATCCCCCCTCCCCTATGAGTAGGAACAATTAGTGTGCAGATTGAAAAAGTTTATACAGCATGTTTGAGACACTAATTCTCACCAAGTAATTACCGGATTTGCATGAAACTTCTACCAGAGGCGTATGTCAGATTAAGGGACAGGCCATTATAATTCGGGGTTGATCCGGATTACGATCCGGATTCAGGAAGTCGAGGCTTTGCATTTTTTATCAATTTTGCAAGTTTTAAAATAACTTTATATCTTAATATATAGGGCCTATCCGTTTTTGGTGTACCATGTTTATAATTGCCTGAGCACACTTCACTCAACATCAGAGAATATGAGCTGCCTATAAGCCACTAAAACATACATATTGTCTTCTATGCGATAAAGAGGTCCATATTTGGAACATCAGACTGATCTAATGTGTCACAGTGCATACATTATATCACATAAAAATGCAGCTGATCAGATAAACTTCTGACAAGTCAACCTTCATGTTGAAGTAAATGACAAGCAAATCCACCAGTAGTTGGTAAAAAAAAGCCAACATCAGTGCGTAGGTCATAGAGCTCTGCACGCACAGGCAATATGCCATGCCAAATATGGACATGCTTTCAGAGTAGCTCAAGTGACGTGAGTATGTTCCTGTTTTGAAGAAGCGTCATTGCTCCATCGGGCCAATTACTACATATCTAAATAGATTATGTGTAAATATTTAATCCAATATCAGGGTTTTTGCCAACTTTATTATGATGAAAACATCAATTGACTTCTAAACCGCATGGATTACCATATAATAATGCCCAAAATATTCTGGTGACTCCATATAATTCATTAATTTTATCACACCTTAATTATTGTACACTAGCATGGGGTTATGAACATAAACGCATCTCTAAATTACAGAAAAAAACTATCAGAATAATTCATATGGCGAGATATTCTTCACACACCTATCCTCTATTTAAAAAAATACGTTCTCTTAAATTCAAAGATCTGTTTAGGTTAAATATTCTAAAATTTTACTATAAACTTATGAATAACAACCTTCCGGATTACTTTCTACAATTAAGTAAAGTTACCGGAGCACAAACTCATAGTTATAATACTCGTTTTAGAAATAATGTTAGACAGATTCAACTCAGGCACGAATTTCGCAGGAAATGCCTTCATTATGAAATTGCCAGAATTGCAAACAATACTCCACCAAATATTCTTGAAAAAGTGTACACACACAGCTATAACGGATTTATTTTATATATAAAAAGCCAGATGTTGAAAATGTACCCCGACGATTGTCATCTGGAAAACTGTTATATCTGTAGTAGGCAATAGTATAATATAACGCCTTCACTATATTTACAAAAGTTCTTATCATTTATAATAAGTGTTATTTTTATGTTTTTATAAATTAATTCACAATATAATTTAAAGCACATCTTTTCATTGATACATATTTTGTATGTAAACTATTTTTGCCATTGTTGTTGATTTTGCCTGTAATATGTTTTTTTTTATGTAACAAAAATATGTACATTACAAGGTGGTCTCCATGCCAGCGATTGTTTCAATCTTAATGGAGATCTCCTGCCTTTTCACTGTTTCTTCAATAATCATGTTTGTAATTTTTATGGCGAATAAAACATTCTGTCTGTCTGTCTGTCTGTCTGCCAGAGAAACACCAAAGCTGCATGAATAGCACAGGAACATCTTCAAATATACTTGTCTTTGTTACAGTTATAATGATACTAAAATTTGTCAAACGTGTACTTGATAAACACCCTAAAGATTCTACAATACGTGGGAATTATTTCAAAGCTGTCTAACCTTTTTCTAGAGAGGTACGCAACTTTAAACGACAAATGAAAGAAAATGTGTCCTATAAACTCGCCGGAACAATCTCAAATTAAATAAAGGAACAGGTCCGGATGGCATACGACTTTTATTGCTTTATATGGTTGCAAACACTTGGCGAAACCCATTGCAACTATTTTCAATAATAATCCTAAACGGGAAATTGTCCTGTTACCCTGAAACTTGGAAGCTTTCATATAATAGATAAGCCTATTCGCAATAAGGTGGTAAAAAGGACCCTGGGAATTATAGAGTAACATTACTGCAGAATTGTATTAGCAAATAACACACTTTATAAAGGTCAATCTGGATTTTTAAAAGGTAGACAAGCGATAATGCTTTTTGTACTTCAATTACCGACTGGTATAACTGATACTTTTGCCAAATTTGTTGTTCTAAAAATGGGGGTCCACTGAGTCCACTCTTAATCAATTTTTACTTAAATGACCTCAAATATATTTTCAAAGACGGATAATCATGGTATTTCAATTGGCAAAACAATCATATAAGATAACGTGGTACTGATGACGAGCAATGCTGGAGATTCACAGCATTTCATAAATGGGATAGTAGCATTTAGTTTGCCTTGGGGGTTAGTAGGTAATACCGGTAAAACAGAGAGATATTGATCTTTAACAAGGCTGGGAGATTCATATCTGAAACTGTTGCATACAATAATATTAATTTAAAAACAGTAGAAAAATATGTTTACATCGGAATGGTTTTCCCAGTGAAGTTTGTACTCCTACGTATTTATACCTAGAACAATAACCCAGAATCCATTTCCCAGTGGAGTTTTTAGTCCTACGTATTTATACCTGGAACAAAAACCCAGAATCCATTCATATCACTTTTTTGCAAATACATATTGGGATTATCTGAGATCCGTAGTCAGGGTAGTGGATAGCTATAGACAATCAATTTAATGATTAACAGAGAGAAAAATATTTGGCATCCTGTCTTTTTTTTGAATTTCTCCTCCATCTGCGCGATGAAACTGATTACGTACAGACTGGTTGCAAAGGATATTTGTTATATATTGCCTATAGGGAATCCGATTGGATAAGATAAGAATCCTTTGGCCAATAGTTTGAAAAACAGCTACTGGGACAGACAAAAGCCAGAATACGGGATAATGAATCATTGGTAATATAATATAGATGAATTAGAAAAAAAACAAAGACAAGATCACAAAGCACGAATATCACATAGCTTAATTAGTCTGTTATTTGCCGCTCGGCATTCAAATTCTGCTGGTGCCACCATACCTATGCAATCACTACCTCGTGTAGACTGTGTAGCATAATTTGTTGAAAAAGACATGTTATTATTATATCATGTAATTCATATTACAAAAAGAAATATTAAATAATTGACATGTATCATGACCGAAAAACAATTTTTTTCATCACAAATGGGATAGCTAAGGGGTCTTGTCAAGTTAAGAAAAAGCCAAAAATCCGAGAAAAACTCGGATTAGTCAACCATACCCACCCACCCCATTATCCAATTTTTTAATTTTTTTTTGAAACATTTTAAAACTTGGAAACAACACAAAAAACACAAAAAAAAACAAAAAAAATCAAAAAGAAAAAAAGAAAATCCATGTTGGGGCTTGACCCACCCACCCACTTCCGAGTTTTTCTCAGATTTTTGAAATTATTTTAACTTGACAAAACCCCTAAGCCTACAATAATGTATAAGGTTTGCTTAAGGCTAAGGCTAGGGATATTTATCAGCTGCATGGTAAGTAGGTTAAATTGTTAGGGTTAAGATATAGTAAACTTTTACACAAAAACGAATACATGCTTCTATGACAAATTACATGATGTATTAGCATGATTAGCTGACGTTGGAATTCTGGAACATACTAACATGTGGCTGCATGTAATGTATTTTGACTTTCTGTGTAGTGAGATCATAATTGCTTCATATTCCCCTCAGCAAATTTTAACTGTGACTGTGTAAAAATGTGTGTCTGGTTTGTGAAAGATGAATTTTAGCCTAATTTTAACTGTGATGACATTTTTACACGCTAGGAGGTGTATCGTAATCCTGAAATAGTGCATATGATGTGGAGCATCATTAAACATGTTTTAAAAGAAACTAAATGAAATAGACTTGGATCAGATGACGTTTCATACATGAAGCAACTGTGGTATAGCCAACCCATGAGTAGATCACTTGTCCAGACCATAATGATCCCGGTTTTGGAGATACAGATTACATAGTGCCCATGAAATTAAAGCTGTTAGATTGGTGTATCACGTTTTGTAATGAAAAATAATTATATGTACTTTGACACATTTAATATTGGCTTTTTTTGTTCAGAATTTTTAAACTTTGCTTTCATCTGACCTTGACTTCGCCGCATCACGTGACCTTGACCACTAATCATCTCAGGAATATTTTTATCGTGTAGGCTATACGTTAGATAAATAACACAACTCAAGATCATTAAAATCTATCTACTGATTATTGAGATATTATTTTTTTCTGATTTTTCTGTGGTTTTGCAAATTATAGATACTAATTAGATGTTAATTAGGTGTTAATCGTGTCAAAATTGACTGCGCTATATCAGGATCGAAAGAGTACATGTTACTGACCATCTGGGCAAAAAATTGTAATTTCTTCCAAAAGTGCACACACTCGCCCTATTTCGACCCTAACAGCCTGGACTATACGTATTGTATTGTCGGATCAGCAGATCGATCAATTTTATTGCATGGGAGTCAAAGTTACAGAAACCACTGTGAAATTGTATTTTAACACTAGCTAGACTGACTTAAAATTCCCTTCCCTTGATTTTACCACATCTACAAGGATTGAATTTTGTTAATACGCATATTGAAATTCTCCGCCCTCCCCCCTCAACGCAAATGTCAGTGGACAATCACTGAATAAGTAAATTGATAATACACTGCTAAATAAGTTACAAAAGTATATAAATTACACACAGTCTCACGTAGTTTCGTCCATATGTAAGATCAGACTTAAAATTTACCTCTAACTGTTACCAAAAAAGGGCTCAGACATTTGGCAAAAGAGAGGTTTTTTATAAAGAATGTTCACAGAAGTCAAATCAGTGCTAACTAGAGGATGGTAATGGTAGTCAGACTTAAACTCTCACATTTGGCGGTGCAGTGCGACACTGGCATATTGCCTTCAGAGGTCTTTACACCGCGCCACGTAGCGGCGAAAAGACCCGCTGAATGCAAAATGGGTTGCCGCTGTGCGATCTTCATCAAACAGGATGTCTGTAGTTCTCGTGATCCAGATAAACCTTAACTGTTGGGTCGAAGCTGACTAAACGTTCACACTGCAATGGACCAGCGTTTACTCCATGTTGACACATCTTGCTTTCCCATCGTCTTAGGTAAATTTGCACGAAAAAAAATATTGTACTGGTAGACAATAGCAGTGGAGATATAGTTGGACACATGACGTAATCAAAATTATATTATGAGATTATATGAGTTAAACATCAGTAACCGTTATTATGAAGAATAATCATAAGAAAACATGTTTTGAATTGTGAGCACACCTCCAAAGTGAGCCAATACCCAAGTGACGTTATGGTATTGAATTAAATGTAATTTTGACAATACTATGTATCGCCTTGGAAAAGTACACAACAGTACCTGCTTACTTTTTAAGTAAACTGTCATTGATGTTTGTCTTTGACCTGTATATTACCAAGTTTACACAAATAATTATTGCAGTTTTTTTTATTATTGTATGGTATGGTCACAGAATGTATTATCTACTACAAATAAACTAACAACAAACTGCAATAAAATTATCTTCATCACTCATTAATCAACCTACTTCAGTAAATAAACCCTGTGCATTGGCGATGAAAAGAAATTAAATGATGATTAATTTACCTGTTTTAGATAAGAAAAAATCCAAAATCTAATGACGGAAAGTGACGAAAAAACATTTAAGAAAAACAAGCTTTTAACAAATTTCTTGAAAAGTTATTGACGGCGACAAAATAAAAAAATATTTTATTAAAAAAAAAAAACGTTACAATTTTTTATCTTTCAAAACAATGGCAACCAACCAACATGTGCGCTCGGAAGAAAACACATTGTTGTAGTGCGCGGCCTATTAACTAATGCGCGGTCTTAATCTAATGCGTGCGCTCATCTTAAAAACATAGTGTCCTTTCAGCAGTTTGACTTTGTAAGAAATGTCAAAGCTCTAACACTAATGCTATTGTCACATGTGAATAATACAAACACAACCACAGACCGTCACAAACACGCCAGACGCTGAGCGGATGCTGGATTAATATCGGCCACTGTCGACGACGGCGAGCCAACAATAACCCAGCATTGGTTCAACGTTTGCAGTGATGTCGGGGTGTTACCTCTACCTCATTTATACTGATTGCACTGTGAAGCGTCCCGAACCGGATCCGCTTTAGCTGGTGGTGTTTTTCATCACATTGGTGATTGGTGATGCGAGAAAATCGCACACATCCAAGCAACAGGGTGCAGGCCGACGAATACACTCCCAGTACAAGACGCTGAATTAGCTGTGGACCACGTTGCCCAACGTTGGCCTGTAATACATGCGGCGTCTTGTCCCTCGGGATTCGTACCGGGATCAAAACAGTCACAGTGGGATCAAAAGATCGGATCGAACTAATCGGTTACCTTCAGCCTCACCACACTGCTCTGCAAAGCCAAAAGGCAGTAACGTATCAGTAGTTACTGTCTTTTGGCTTTACACTGCACCACCAATGTGGATTGGAAGCCAATAGTGACTGTAAACATTTTCTAACTTCCCTATTGGCAGTAGGCATACCTTTCACACATAAAACGTGTCTTTAACCCTTACAGCCATGAATTATTTTCGTTTAAGCCATGGAGACCAAATGTTTTTTTCAATCTGAAATGATCACAAATGTCTTCCTTAGCTTTTTCAGATTAATTTGACTACCTGTGATATGTGTCTACGGTCATTAGGCATATTTTAATTATTAGTCAGCCAGCCAAGATGTGATATCTTATCAAAAAAATGAATAGATGGCAAATGTTTGTTACAAGCAAACCAACAACACAGACATGTAGCTTAATAACCCAGGAATAACGTCTAGTCTGCTGATATCATTTTTTTCGATCCGAAAGTGTCTAAATCAACAAAAACAAAATGGCCGCCACTGGCGCTATTAACTGATGGAACTCGCTATAACTTTGTCAATATCTATCCTATTCAAATGATTTTGGTGTGTAATAGTATGTTTTCAGGGTCAAGGAACACGATTTTGACAATGAAAATATGATAGCAGTACTTTTTTTTAATAAAATCGTCGTTTAGATGTTTAGTCAGCCAGCCAACTTATGATATAATTTCAACATAATAGACATTGTTTGTCACAAGCAAACATACATCTTCATCATGTCTATTATATACCATAGAACGTCACTGGGAGTTGTTGGCAAACCTTCTTTTCTTGTTAAATGAAAACGGAAAACAAAATGGCCGCCAAAATTTGCCGATTTTTATGTCATTTTACAGGTTTTCTGTACTACTGAGAACGTTGGACACGTTCAAAATAACCTGAAAGCTTTGTCTATTGACTTACCTCAGGTCTATTTATATTGTTCTCAATGTATGTTTTCAATGTTATACAGCCTATAATATGATGACGTCGACAGGAGCTGAATGGTTATATATAACCACTCCGCAGCTGGATTATGTTGATACGTCTTTAGTAGGCCAGTGTTGCATTGTGTCGGGTTATGTTTATCCAGCTGATAGAGTGCGCCTGTGTGTTTAAATTTAAGTGGAAGCTACGAAATAGTATAACATGGATGGATCCTGATATAACAATTGTTGTATCAAAGACCTTAAAGAACACTATTTCTATAGATCATTCAGATGATTCCTCACTCTCGACTGATGAAGAACGCTCTAAGTTGACACCTGATGCAACTCTACTACAGGACATATTTTACACTGCTCTTCAATTGCGAGCGGATCCAAAGATTCCCCAGGTAATGATACTAGTTGGCGTGGTATCGACATAAAGTATGTTTTAGATGTTATACCAAATAGTCTCTACCTTTTCTTAAGTGTTTTGTTTGGTGGATAATTCTGTTTGCGTTTAAAGATAATTCTTTGAAAGTAAGAATATGTAGCATTGCTCAGGTATAGTCTACACTGCCTCCAAAAGAGGATAACTTACACCAAAGCATGTGGGCTTTGGTCTGGCTCTTTATCAGGCTACACGTTCAGAAAAAATGGTAAACATCTTCCATGCAGCCGGTCATACTGTTGGAATTGATACACTTCGTAGAATTGACTCATCAATAGGCAATGATATTTTACTTAGATAAGAACAGAATGGTCACATATATATTTCAAATTGAATATAATCATACACACCTGGTCGTATAATACTTTCATCATTTGACAACATCGATGTCTTAGAGGAGACTAAAGACGGGAGAAATACGTTCTATGCCACACAATGTGTTTTGTGGCAACGTGGGCCGCCATCACCACCAAAATAAACGACTGTAAAAACAGGAAGAAATAGAATACCTGATCGGAAACTACTTGAGAAATTTCACACTATTCACATCGCACCTGTATACACTGGTGCAAGGCCAAATCCAATCATAACAAGTAGAGTTGAACCAGAAAATACGGGAAATGGGAAACGGATGTCAAGCCATTTCAAATCTTTCAAACCAAGCTTGGATATTGGCTCGTATGTACAACCAATATGAATAAAAGGTTCCATCATGGGCAGCTTTTCATGCTGCATGTGGTGTTTTTGAAGCAGCAGTAACAGTTGTTGGAATTATGTGTATAGTACAGGTCAATGCTGATGATGAAAACAATACTGTGGTGACATTTTGAATAAATTCCAGGAGATGAAGCATCATCTCGACCAGAAACATGTTGTAATTGTCAGAGATCAACCTTTCTATAGCAGAACAAAATAACTATGATGGTCAAATTCTGATAAATATGATAATGTTGTAGTAATGATGGGTGGCTTGCACATCTTTTTAAGTTTATGAAGGCCATTGGCAAGCACATGGGACATGCAGGCGTAGATGATGTCTGGGTGGGGTCTGCCGCATTTGCACAAAATTCCACAAGTGCTATGATGGAAGGTAAAGCATATTATCGAGCTGTTCGGGGGCATGTGATGGCATATGAAGCACTTTGGCGGACCAAATGGAAATTATTTTAGTCATGGGCTAGAGAAAGATCATCATTGCAAGACCTTGATGATGAAATAAAACTATTGCATGACCTCTTTGCAGATAAACACAATGAAATAGTGGATATAGAAATTAGTGAGCAAGTTTTACAGCTGTTACAAACATTGAAAGAAAGTGTCGTAACAATTGGATTATGGATTCAATTCAACATGATCTTCAGTGAGGACCCAAACTATTCATATTGGTCAACATATATGAAGCTTGTTGACAGTATACTTGACTTCGTCTGAGCCTACAGAATTGGCCATTGGAAATTACAAACTTTTGCAAACTTTTCCTAAAATGTTATCTTGAATTAGCACATAAAAAATGAAATGAATCGGGCTTTAGGCCACCTTTGTGCACATATAGGCTAAACTGGGCCAGGAGAACCCCCTGAGGATGGTGAGATGATTGGGATGACACTGTCCTCCAGACACAGGATTCGAAATTCGAGCCCTGGCGGTCTGAGGCCGAGCACGCTACCTCTCAGTCACGGAGGCTCCCCACAATACTAACTTTCACACGTGGATGGGGAAGAAACATTTTTGTTTCTTACAAACCGCCGAGACCGGGAACCGAACTCCGGACTCTGGCGTGAAAGGCAGCGGTGCCAACCTCTACCCTGAATTAGCACCTACGATCACTTAAACTATGCTCGGTGGTCTCCAGTATATTATGCAGACATGCAAAGCTTAGTGCAGAGTGCTCCTGAAGTATATCAAGAATTTGTGGGAGGCAATTTTGTTGTTAAGAAAACCAATGGAGCAATCAATCAGGTTCCCATTGACTAAGCTACTGAATGGGTCAACAAATTATGTAAGTTGTCCAACGGCATTATTGGTATCACCAAAACTGACAGTGCACGAGATCGTTTCTGCATCACATATGGAGAGAGGGCTATTATTTTTGAAGCAACAAAGTATCTGCTCGGCATCGGAGATGAAGACAAATCTCTCACAACGCGCAAAAGATAGCTTTTTGTCCAGAACATCAAAAGATGAAGCTGATGTCAAGTCACTTGTTGAGCAGTTTGAACGATTTGGCATATTTTCTGTGTGTAGACCAAAAGTTGCTGCCGTAGATGAAGTCAACACTGCAGAGGCCTCTTGTTATTTGTTATCTCTACAAATGATATAGCAACAGAAGACATTAAGAATTATCTTCTGACTGCAAATACACGTGGTGTAGAACTAGTCAGAAAATATGTGTCTATACGCATCGATCGTTGAGAGGAACACCCCTTTCTTTGCTCCAATGAAAAGACAGAACTCTAAAACATTTTCAATTCTGTACAACTGGGAATGTAGAAAAATTGTGAAAGCGGACAGACCACTGATGCTGCTGTTTCATCTCCCTAGATGTATCAAATGCTATCGTTGGGGCATGCGTTCTTATCGATGGACATGTACTAATTCAAAATCTGAGAAAGCCAGCAGGTTGTCGAGCTTTTCAGATTATGTAGACATATTTTCAAAATCAATATTTTTCTATTTCAGTCAACGAGCAGCCAGGGTAGATGTAGCATTTAACAGATACATTGGAGCACAATCCATTACATCTCAAGCAAAAGTCAAACAAGGATTACGTGCAAAGAGGCCAATCCGTAAAATTTTGAGTAATGGCTTGGTACCACTGCCTCGAGTATGGGCCCAATTTTTTTCGCTCTCCGAAAATAAGGCTGATCTTGCAGCATTTTTGTCAGAAGATCTTGTGAAGAGATTTCCAAATGTTACCAGCGGGGTGCGAATCAATTTTGGGAGGAGGCTTTGTCTGCACAGAAAAAGCTTCATCATCCAGCCGAGAAGAGGTTCTTGCATTGACCTTTGACCAAGAGAAGGCAGATAAACAAATCATCCTCCATGATTTAGAAGCAACTAAGAGAGGCTATGATCACATTATGTTTTTTTGCAGAGAGACTGATGTATTGCTGCTCTTGTTACACTTCTTTGGTGGAACTGATCACATTGGATGGATGATTGGTGGCACTGCACGAGAACGACGTTTGTTATCCAGTGCATACCATATATAAAAACCTGCCACAGGATGTACACAAAAATAATCTGGGCTTTCATGCGCTTACAGGGTCGGATACCACATCATCATTTGCTGGATTTGGGAAGAAAAGCTGTTGGAAAAGGTTCATTCAGCACCCTATGTTTCTAGATGGCGTAGGTCGTGATGGTCCTTTTGAGCCAGATGAAAAATTCATATGCTTTTTGTACCTGGCTCCCGATGTTAACAAAGCCAGGGCTGACATATTTAGAAAAGGAAAGAAAGAACTGGATCATTTACCACCAACATCTGATGCTCTGCAGCTACATGCTATGTGTGCGAATTATCATGATAAGCAGTGTATTCAATCATTTGCTCGTTCACCTGAGTCATCTGGTGGATGGCTATCAATAGGCATTAGATTGGCAGCTGCATGGTCAACATTACCTGCAGTTCCAAAGGTATGCCTTGAACTAGTAGCATGTGGCTGCCTGTTAAAAAGTCTTCGGCATGCAAGTGCAGCAAAACTCATCAAAGCTGCACACCTGCCTGCGGCTGCAATGCCGAAAATTGTTGTAACCCGACATCATGAGCTGTCGTCTATTATGATGGATCAAATTGTTTTGGTGACGTTTATTTCTCAATGTTATTCTAATAATTTAGTGCACCAAGTATGACCAGTTATTACGTCCTTATTTTGAAAACTATGCCTAGAGAGACATAACAGAAGGTTACAGTTGTTCACTACTTGGATGTACATAAAATACTTGATTTTTTCACATCATATGACGATTTTAATACATAAAAAATACTAATATGATGTTTTTATTGTCATAATCGTGTTCCTTGACCACGAAAACATTATATTACACACCAAAATCATTAGAAAAGGTTAAATATTGACAAAGTTATAGCGATTTACATCATATAATAGCGCCTGTTGGCGGCCATTTTGTTTTTGCTAATTTAGACACTTTTGGATAAAAAAAAATGATGTCAGCAGGCTAGACGTCATTCCTGGTTTATTAAACTACATGTTTGTTTTCTTAGTTTGCTTGTAACAAACATTTGCCATGTGTTGAAATAATAGCATATGTTGGCTGGCTGACTATATCTCAGTTCGCTATGGACCGTCTTTATACGTCAAAATCTGACGCCTACAGACGTTAGATTAGGACCTACAAAGACAGTGTCCACGCAGAAAGGGTTAAGCAACGACAATCCAGACAAAATTACATTAATTTTGACGAATCTAAATAACTGTTAAGAAGCTTTGGATCGTGCTAACTGGTGGTCTAATGATTAACAAACTAACACGAGCCAGTACTGGTGATACTTGTAACGGGTGGCTTATAGGGATCAGCATTTTCTTGAAAATTAACATCTTGATTTCGATTCATACGACGATGTTGCACAAGTTAAGCTATAAATCGGTACCGAGAAAGCTATTATTTCCACCAAGAAGATTATATAGGCGCATAGACCTGTGCTGCAATGGGAAGCTGGCATCCCAGCAAGCAAACAATATTGTGTAGCATTTATGCAATGCCGGCCCTTTCGTCTTCAACGTTGGACCAGCATCGTTCAAATGTAAAATAATGCGATTCTTTATGTGTTCATGACTGTGTGGAAGCAGCTCAATATCACGTCCTCCAAAAAGGAGGGTGTCCCGGTGTGTTATTGAAGTATTGGACGATGAATGTTAGTCTAAGACCAGGACAACGTTAGTGACGTTGGCCCAGCATTAAACTAACACTGATATTGCGCCTTCGGCTTCTGCCATACCCGGACTAATTGTTTCAGGTTACATTGTCAGTGTTTCTTTACAGATTCCTAGTTTATCGACGGGCCCCCCTCTTGTCGATATGGTTTCCACATACAGGCCCAGGTCGGGTCTATTGCAGCGTTTAGTGTCCTAAAATTAATACCAACCGCTCTTAACGATTATTGATATTCTATTCTGCTGTTACGGATTATCAACTGTTCGATCAACTATCACTGAGGAGTAGCGTTATAAAGGCTGAATAAATAGTGATTTTATTCCGCTTAGAGTGTGTTCATTAGCGCACGCGGTGGGGTTTGAGCATGAGCTGTCGAGTCATTACTTTGTGCTTAGCCCAGCTCCCAATATAACACACCGCGATATCTGTATTATTGTAATGTCATTATTTTCGTCCTGCTTTTATCCAGAGGTTAATTCATTGTTTTATCCAATAAAATGCGGATACTGCGTCGCCAATCCCAGACGATGGGAAAGCAAGATGTGTCAACATCGTGTAAACGCTGGTACATTGCAGTGTGAACGTTTAGCCAGCTTCGACCCAGCAGTTAGGCTTTATCTGGATCACGAAAACGACAGACATCCTGTTTGATGAAGATCGCACAGCGGCCACCCATTTTGCATTCAGCAGGTCTTTTCCTCGCGACATGGCGCGGTGTGAAGACCTGCTGAAGGCAAGATGCCAGTGTCTCACTCCATCATCAAAATGTGAGAGTTTACGTCTGACTACCTTTACCATCTTCTAGTTAGCATTGATTTGACTTCTGTGGAAAATTTATAAAAATAACAACCCTCTTTTGCCAAATTTGTGGGCACTTTTTTTGAGTAAAATTTGAGCTAAATTTAAATGTCTGACCTTGTATATGAACGAAAATACGTGACACTGTGTGTAAATATATACTTTTTAAATTTATTTAGCAGTGTATTATCAATATACTTATTCACTGATTGACCACAGGCATTTGCATTGGGGGTTGGGGGGATTTGAGCATGCGCATCGACATCGACAATCAGTCTAGCAAGTGTTAAAAGACAATTTCACAGTGGTTTCTGTAACTTTGACTCTCAGGCAATAAAATTTATCGACTTGCTGACCCGACAAAACAATACGTTTAGCCAATGTTGACTCAAGGTTGGGCCAGCGCACAGACAGTGACCAAACTTTAATTTATAAACCAGTATCCAAGCAAACCCAAGACGTTATCCCAACGTTGGCTTAATGGTGATTCACCGTCTGCGCTTGCCCTCCATTAAGACAACATTAAGAGAATGTATCCTGTCGAACGAACCCGGTCCTCTGGAAGACGCCGTGGTGATTTTAGCAGCTGGGCAGAAACATACACGCAAATAATAGACGTTGATCTAGTGTTAGATTAATGAGAGCGGCGCAGATGTTCTGTGTGGCCACCTACAGCTATGCAGACATCACTATCAGTCCATAATCTAGGGACCTAAAAGTTTGAAGGGGTTGACACGGCTTCCTTTACTTTTTAATGCCATTTTTCTGTTAGCTTGGAGCCTTGATTCGTCTGCATTGCGAAATTCCGCGCGAAAAAAAATATTGACATTGACGCTTTTGTACGCGAGCTGTACAAATGTTGTCCGAAAAATCTATTTTCCCATTTTTTTCACAGAAATAATATTTGGAAACTTTCCATATCAAGGGATTTATAGCAGACCTACATAACATATGTGAATACATACCCAGAGCCATAAATCCACAAAATTTAACGGGATTAATGAGAAATTCACCATTTAGTTTGCAGTGGGGATTAATAGTTGATACCGGTAAAACAGAGATACTGATTTTGAACAAAGCTGGGAGATTCATATCTGAGTCTGTTGTCTGAGTAGACAGTACTCCCTCGCAGAAGCAACCAGCATATTCAGCCAGCTCAGCTCTATTATGATTAAGAAGTGACTGGTACGGAATCGAGCAGCTCCAAATTTTTTCGACGCTTACACCGAACCCATTTTATTATATAATTACGAAGTTCGGGCACCGACTGGATGGATGAAATATTTTACACGTGAGTATTAAAGTTTTATACCTAGAAAAAAAGCCCAGAATCCATTCATACCACATCTGATACCCGTAGTGGATAGCCATAGACAATCAATTTAATGAATAAGAGAGAGAAACATATTTGGCATCCTTTCTTTTTTTACATTTCTGCTCCATATGCGCAATGAAACTGATTACGTGCAGACTGGTTGCGAAGGATATTTGTTATATATTGCCTATAGGGAATCCGATTGGATAAGATAAGAACCCTTGGGCCAATAGTATGACAAAGCCAGAAGAGAAAAGCCAGAAGACGGTATAATGAATCATTGGTAATATAACTTAGATGAATTTAAAAAAACATGACAAGAGCACAAAGAACTAAGCACGAAGATTACATAGCTTAATTAGTCTGTTATTTCCCATTTGGCATTCAAATTCTGGTGGTGCCATGCACATGCAATCACTACCTCATGAAGACTGTATAGCCTTTTTTGTTAAAAAAATACACGTTATTATTTATCATGAAATCCCCATTACAAAAATGTATATTAATTAATTATCAAGTATCATCATGACCGCAAAACAACTGTTTTTCGCACACATGTGATAGCTAAGCCTGTAATAATGTATAAGGTCTGCTTGAGGCTAGTAAAGGCTATTTCTAGGGATATTTATCATCTGCAGGGTAAGTAGGTTAGATTGTTAGGCTTTAGATTACACGATCACAAGTACTGTATATGTTTCTATGGCAAATACCATAATGTATTAATTGACGTTGGAATTCTGGAACATTTTAAGATGTGGCCGCATGCAAAGCATTTTGACTTTTTGTGTAGTGAGAACGTAATGCTTCACATTCCCCTCAGCAAATGTTAACTGTCACTGTGTTGGTGAAGAGCCTACAAATTCCAAAAAAAATACTTTTTTGTTGGGAGACCTAATGTACCTTAAAAATATGTTTTCAATATTATAACCTGCAGTTATTTTACAAAGTATATTGTTTCTTTAAAAGAGGTATCTTCCGTGTCACATATTTTTAAATTGTGTAGGTTAGAGCTAGATGAGAACAACACTGCAGTGTAGTTGTCACGTGACCCATGGACAACTTTCACCCCAATTCATGCTACATGCAGCAGTGCAGTGGTAGTGAGCCTACAACCCTCCCAGCAAACACGAGACATTGACCCAATGATGCTGTGATGTTGCGGACGATAATCATGATAATATAAATTGTGTATACAGATATTCATTAGGGATTAGAACAGACACAACATAGTAATCCGAGGTTTCGTTTGCTGCTGTAGATGGTAAAGACTTCCTGATCATAATATAATCGCTTTGACTGGTTACAAAATCATAAAGGCGCTATAAAAATAAACATGATAAACTAAGTAATAATATGGAATAATTTCACTTCACACAATTTTGGAATTATTTAAGTATGTTCTTGTATGACCGAACACTGTATGAGGTGGCCAAGTGTCCCTGTTAACATGCTTTAACCCTTTAACCACCAAACTATTCAATCTGAATTTCACCCACTTGACGTTGTGTCTCGCTGACGCGATCCATAACTTCAAGTGAGTGCAAATTATTCAGATTTCACGAAATGGAGGTCAACTGTTTTAAAAGATTGCTGATTGATGTCACATTTTATCTTTAACATGTTCAAGAGGTGGTACATAATGTGCTAATAAAAAAAACCCCGATTAAAGGGTTAAGATGAATGCAGCCCATATAGAGGTCAGAGAATGTCTAGAAATTCCGGGAGGTAAAAAAACACAATAACACTAAATGTGTAGAGCATGCATCCGCTGATACTTTGCCAAAATTCCTTTTATCTATTAGACGCGATTGAAAGTACAAAACATCCTGGACATAAACAATACATGTGTTTCATCGCGACCTGGAGGGAAGCGTGGTGACTGAGAAGCTATTCCAACATTAATGCAGGGCAGTATTGTGCTATTGGGGGTCGAACATCTCAATACATCCGAGAAAGCACGAGTCATACAGCCAATGTTGCTTTATTGCTTTAACCGCCATATTATTCAATTTGAATTTTCACCCACTTGAAGTTGTGTCTCGCTGACGTGATCCACAACTTCAAGTGAGTGCAAATTATTCAGATTTGACAAAATGGAGGCCAACTCTATTCAAATCGTGCTGATTGATGTCACATTATGGCTTTACCATGTTTAAAAGGCGCTACTGAATGTGGTAATAATTAAGTGAAAAAATGAATATATTCGGCACCGGCGGTTAAAAGAATAATGCTTTAATGCTCATTGCTGATGTTCAAACACTCATTTCATTCCCAATATCAGTGTTTTTATTTACTAATATATATCAGATAAAGAAAAAAAGAGAGACGACTATATAATCTTGTTTAGCGCTGTAAGTAGGAATAAGTGGCTACTGTCGTTCGTCTTTTCAAATTTGATTATTAACTAATCGACATTAATCAATATCCACAGATAACGTTGATTAATATTGTACTGCCCCCTTTTTACATGTTTTTAAATTAAAAGCCGAATCAACAGCCATGATAGCATAGAGGAATTTATAACATAGATATACAATAGAAACTGTTCACTTGATAAGAGAGCGGTTGATTTAAATCATGGGACAATTTAACTGCTCTATTTATTTTTCTCTTGAAATGTGACCACTGATATCTTTCTTGGCCTTAGAAATCTATGACAAACTGCTCCCTTTCTATTTTACTGTTCGCGATAGGGAAACAAGTACAAAGACAAACAGCTGTATCTGCTTACTGGTCAAGGTAGCAGTTACTGTCTGTCTCTGTGCTGCAGTATTGGGGTACTTAAATACGTGACGTTGTTGAGTTGAAGTCTTCCACTTACAATCCTCATCGCCTGATATTGCCTGCGAGCTGCACGCTGGGCCGGCGCTGGCCCAACGTCTCCGACGTTGGGCCAGCGCCGGCCCAGCGTTTCGGCAGCGTAGTGCTCCTGCTGGGACATTGGATGCCAGGTCTGGTCTGCCACAAGTGGCCGGGGTTATTGAGGGGTCCACTCTGACGTCCACGCATCCTGTAAACGGACCCAGTCCTGTCATCACCGTGGGGCTCTCCATGCGTCGTACTCCACGCAAAAATATATGTTTTAATCCCGGTACACATAATAAGAGTTGTCTCATGAGATACGTTTCATAAGAGTATGTCTGATGAGATTAATCTTACGGAAATAGAGCATGCTGAATTTCTGAACAACGTCTTTCAGGTCATAAACATGTGTCTTAAGTACGATACGCACCGGAGGATACACCACACAACAGTTACTTGTCTCATGAGACAAATCTCACGAGATAACCCCGGCGTGTGTATGGGCCTTTGGTCGTATGATAATTTAACCCTTGGCATTCTAGTGACGCGTAATTCTGCGCATCAAGTAAATCAGGAAGTAAAGTAGTTCTGATTTCATATTCGATTTAATTGTTCCTGAGAATGTCGGCATTAGAAATCGGCTCATCTGAGTCGATATCGAGAAAAATATCGTGCAATTTTAAACACACGTCTTTGTTATTACATGGATTGTAAATGGTTAATTTGAATTTCCACCCGCTTGAAGTGTTGTCTCGCTACAGCGACCCACAACGTCATGTGAGTGAAAATGAATTTGCTTGTTTATTCTGAGATCAAACAGCTGTAAATCCTGGTGTTTAAACACACATTTACCTACCCGGACATTTCAACATTATTATCATGAGTATGTTCATCCACTGTGATCTGTAGATTTCTGCCACAATTCCCACCTCACTGCAAATGTGTTTTTTTATTTAACATAATATCGGATTTTTCTAAAATGACGAAAACTGAAACAGCCCATGCTGAGCTGATCATTCAGATTCTTATATCTGGATAGCCCTGTCAGTCTGAGGCCGAGCATACTATCTGTACCTCTCGGTCACGGAGGCTCCTCACAATATTGAATATCTACAAGTGAGCGGGAAAGATAAAAATTAAAAAAAATGTTTCTTTGAAATCTGAATGCCCGAGCGAAAAATGAACCCGCGATCGTTAACTTGTCAAGGAGGCAGTTTTAACCACTGCATCAGAGCCACCGCCCCACACACCAAAATAGTGGCTTCTGTATACAATCAGGCACATAACAGTGTTTTGACCCAGTGCTGGGGTAATGCTGTTCTGTGTACACAACGCCGATCCAACATTTGGCCAATGTGACTGGTTGGGCGTGTATTTTTTTTTTTCAATTTGTATCATATTAAGCTATTGTGCTGCTTCCACTCATTTATAACGCAATTTTCCGCTTTATATGACGAAAATTAATGGGATTTTTTTTATGAAAAATAGTTATCCCAAATTCAATTATTTAATCAACTACTCATTAAAAAATAATGAATCAATTCACATTTTTATTTTGGGTTATATAAGGATCCAACTACACAAGGTTTAAGTGTGAGTATGAATTATCATGTAAATGTATGCACGCATTGGCAAACTATGAAGCAGTTCTACAAGTAAGCAGTTCTGCATTTTTCTCGCCATTATTATATTATTTCGGGTCTCTGTGGAAATAATTATGTATTTATGCGAATATTTTTATTCTCTGTTGGAAACAAATCGGATAATCTGTACATAGCGTGATCCAAAACTCATTCCCTAAGGAGACTGTATTTTTATATAAAACAGTATATACTCGTTCTGACTGTTTTGTCTGTCTCTCAGGTCGAAAGTCGATGCCTCTGGTCTTACAAAAACAAAAATGTATTTTCCGTTTTCGCTCAATACCATGTTAAAATACAGTACACATCGTATTAAAACCATCCTTCAGCTCTGGGCACAATACGTTGCATAAACGTCGATGCAACGTAATGTGCCCAGGTAGGGGGGGGGGGGGAGAAGAATCTATAATCAAACGACATAATGATAAAGTGAACAATCCACATTTCTCTGAAGTGCAAAGGGGCCAAAAATAATACATGATAACAACATTTGTCAATCTTATTTTTATTGAATTAATCGATAACTAATATGATTATATCTATGCACATAAAATACACAATTATTCTATTGTCTTTTTTAACTTGTTTCAATTTTTAACAATGACATAAATAAGCTGTGTGGTTATGATAATAACCCTTAACCCTTTAACCGCCAAATTATTCAATCTGAATTTTCAGCCACTTGAAGTAGTGCCTCGCTGACGCGATCCGCAACTTCAAGTGAGTGAAAATTTTTCAGATTTGACAAAATGGAAGTCAACTCTTTTCAAATCCTGCTGATTGATGTCTCATTTTATCTTTAACGTGTTTAAAAGGTGGTACTTAATGTGCTAATAAAAATAAAAACCCGAATATATGCGGCACCGGCGGTTAAAGGGTTAACATACCGTGTTAGTTTACAATCTTTACATACCGTGCACGTGGTATCTGCTGATCAGATCTCACACGGCATGTGTCTGGCTGCTGTATTATTACTAGTAGTCGGATTTTTATGAAATAAAAATAAATACCAAGGAACCATTCTACAAACAAATCTATATATGAAATGCTATATTTAATGTGACACTTGAAAAACAAATTATGTTTTTCTCAAAATATCAAAATTATTATATTTTTCAGATTATACTAAAATTAGCAAAATCTCTTCTTTACTATTAGGGAGATATACCCTCCAGACACAGGATTCTAAATTCGAGCAATGGCGGTCTGAGGCCGAGCACGCTACCTCTCGGTCACGAAGGTTCCCACAATATTAAATCGGGAAGAAACATTTCGTCTCTTTGAAACTTGCAGGCCAGATTGGGGTTCGAACCCGCGATATCCGACTTTCCAAGCAGGCAGCTTTAACAGCTTTAACCCTTTGACTTCCAGGCCGGGGTGCATGCCAGGATCCAGATATACTGGTGTAGGAGTTCTATTTTTCGTCATTTGAAGCTGGAATTGCTAACGCAATTTCCAGCTTCAAATGACGAAAAATACATAAACGTAGTATATATTTGACGAAAATTTGTGTCATTTTATGGTTACGTTCATTGACGAATGACGACGGAAATTTCCGTCATGTATGGTAATGAAAAGGTTAACCACTGCACCAGGGCCCCGTACCGCCCTTTGAAAAGATGATAGACTGGGAAAAGGTTTAGTCCATCACAGTAAAGACATACATGTACATGAGCTGTCATTTGAGCCATTATACTTGGGTACTTCATCAAATCAAGGCATTAATCTTTGAACCTGACGTGGCAGCAAGGTGAATGTAAATATCTGAGTTAATACCGAAGAGATGCTCGTATATATTCAGCAAATATAAAGCACCCCCTCCCCCCCCCCCCAAATACATGTAACAGTGTCGCCGTGCCCAGAAGTGATGAACGGTGAATAACAGGGGGTAAAATTAGCCGCTTTTTCACAAAAGACCGCATTGATATTTCCCTCCCACCCTCCTTTCATCCGTTGTCTTTGTTCAAGGCGCTATCGAGTTTGGCAGCTAGACCTTGGAGATGTTGCAAAATGGATTCCAAAACCACGGCTGGATGACTGTCGGAGCCGATTTGCGACGGCTGGCCGCCTGTGTGAGCCATCGTCTCAACTACACTGGGATGTCCCTTATGACTCTCCTCGACTTCGGAATCTGCCAGTAATTCCTGGCAATCCTGTTTAATTTTTCGCTGCGTAGAGAGTCGGTTTTTGACCCAGATTGCTGATTGAATTTTTACCTCGGATAAAATCAACGTCTAATGGAGTCGGTAGTCCCGGGTGCTTAGGAACGAGAATGCGGTACTTAGATGCCAGGGAAGTATCGCTGCACGGTGCCGGCCCAAAGTTGTCTCACTGTGGGCCACTGTCTTGCCTCTCTCGGGACGTGCCCCGTGGATGACTGTGTCACAGTGTGAGATTATGAATGCCATAAAGAACCGTCGGGTACACCCCCCCCCCCCCTCTCAAGAGCAGATCGATCCTGCTACACTCTCCTGGAAGACCATACACGTCCCTGCACTAAGACACACAACAGTAACTGCGTGTTTTTCAAGTAATAAGTGCTGCTGTGTCACATCAGAAGTCATAACAGGACATTTGACACGTCCATCCACAACAAACGACAGTAACTGCTCACTTGGAATATAAGCAGTTACTGCTGTCTGCCTTGACACGCAATATCAGCATTCCCATGGAAAACACAGAACAGTAGCTTCCTACTTGAAAAGTAGGCAGTTATTGGTAATTGACTTTGTAATGCAGGTTTCAGGACGGTCCAGGTGAAAACTCCCGTGTAATTCAGACGACAGACGTCATGGTGCTGCCGTTTGCTCGGGTGTCGATGACAGCCATTACATGTGTTTATAAGAGATCGCTCACACACTATATGAGTGAGGGATGCTAGGGGTGTAGTGGTTTAATATCTAATAATACATCGTTGTCTGAATATTGGAACGAGTATCGTAGCGGCCAGGGCTGTAACGGAACGAGACGAAATCGAGTTCCGTTACAGCCCTGACCGTTACAATACGAGTTCCAATATTCAGAAAACGATGTCTTATTCTGTTTATATTAAACATATGAACAATCACACACACATAAAAACTCGTATTAATAGTTTACTTGGTAAATAGGAGGGCCTAAACAAATTCTGATAATATTATGTCCACGCAGTTTTAATGTAGCCTAGGTCTATCTCTTTAGGCTAGCTAAAAAAAGGGTCAGGCCGCGCGGGAAAATGCACATAGACTTACGTTGGACGTAAAATCTGTCAATTTCTATCTTGACGCAATCTATACAAGACAGTGTCACGCCAGAGTCACGCAGTGCAAACCTGCACTAATCATGCCAGGTGAGGTTAGGCAGCGACAGCGCAGACTACATAGACGTCACCAGCCAGTCAACAACACTTTGAAACGTCGTTATAAGGCACTTAATAGTCCAGTTGCTGCTCTTATATGTTCAATGGGGACCTAGAAATGATGAGAAGTGTAAGATGTTTCGATTGATTCATATTATTATGATGCCACTGAACAAATTTAGGTTTGTTGCCCAAGTGGCAACTTTGGGCAACTTTTTTTATTAGCACAATTAAAATAATTAGCATAATCGGCTTAATCTCCATTATGCTCCAAGGTAAAAAGTTACTTTTGAACCAGTAGTTGCAGAAAAATGGCCAATATCAAACTTGTGTTTAGGTCAGATCCAAAAAAATCACTCCTGGTCTTATATTTATCCTCTGCCTTGCCAATAAAAGTTTTTCCTCCGTCTGTCCGTCCGGCCATCCGTCCGTCGTGCCGTCCATTCATCAATAGACATGGCTAATCGATATTAATAACTGTTATCGATATTAATAACTGTTCCAGATACAGTGTTCACATTTGTATCTGGCGAATATTTCGGTGAAATTCGAACATGGGTTACGTTGAACTATTTTTACAAATCGTACAGGTCAAAGGTCACGCTTGCCTTAATTCCCATCGATATATAAACACCGTTCTAAATAACCGTTCGAGTTACAGTGTCCAAGTCTGCATCACTGGTGTATCTGGTGAATATCGTGGTCAATTTGAAATATAGGTGACTTTTACATATTTTTATAACAATGGCTGATGAATAAAGGTCAAGGTCACTGCTATGTAATTTTATCAAATTGATATTTAAACAACAAATGCGAGAGTTTGCTGTGTTGTGGTCCAGGAAGTCCAGTGTTTCAGGGCTTCCAGAGTAACTTTTAGTTACAGGTCACGGTTAAGCAGAATAAGTCAAGGTCGTCAAACATCACGTGATGTAACTGTATGTATAGTTGATACAGGTATATAAAACAAGTTACTTTTTTCAATTGTGTATAAGGCTTTGTTTGCACGTTTTCACATCATTGGGCGGCAAAGAAACATTCAACTCCTCTCAGTGTCTCAGTACGAACTCTCCCCTGTACCACATTCTCTGGTCGATGAATTTGGATATCTGCTGAAGACAGACACGTCGGTACTGATGAAACGTTTGAGAAGTGATAGCGAAAATGTACCAAAACCAAATGTGTTGCTCGTTGATCACATCGTATGCGAACGTCAGGAACAGTGGCAGACATTGTGGACAGTTGCAAGGCATGCCTCACAAACTTGTGGTGAAAAGTACCAAGGTGCAACTATCTTTATTATCTTTGCTCAATTGGCCTATGAAGGATTAAGTGCCTAAGATTATGAGCGTCAGAGAAGAGCTGGTGAGGGTGCTGCAATATATATCAACTGACACTTACTTCTCGACTTCCACCTCGCGATGCCATAAACCACAGCCAACAAGCGCCAGCTGGATCAACTTCTCTGCAGTTTCAGTCATAGACACAGCATCAACATGATAGGAAGAGGAAACTGTCTTGTAGATCACAATGAGGCTGAAATAACCTTGCTAAGCTGCATGTTGAAATTTGCTAAAAAAAGGTGAGGCAAGTGTTCTGATGGAGAAGTGGGACAGATCAGTGCTATATCACCACCATGCCGTCATTGCACTTTGAGTGAAATGCCAAGGTCTGTCACAGTGCGACAGTTTCTTTCCCATGTGGAAAGGGCAAGTTCCTAGTATTAAAAATACACCAATAATCCTGCGCTAGATGAGGTACAGGGGAAACAGGGTGTCACACAAAGTGAATTGATGGATATAGGTCAGACATTTTTCTTATCAGACTACTGACAGAATATAATATTGTCAGCTGCACCGGTATAACATCTGTCGCAAGAAACCTCCTACACTGAATCCCCCCCCCCCCCCCTACGGATATCATCCTGGATCTTATAATCGTCGGGCTCGTCTCCAAATGCTTTTGTGGAAGGCTGTCGCTTCGTAAATGTCACAGATCAGAAGCAACTAAAGACATCACTAACTTTGTCTGGCAGATTGCAGGAGGTTCGCAAGTAATGAAATTTACTTCCTAAGCTTCTTGGTGTCATCATTGCAGTCTTAAATATTGTGGAGAGACTCCGCGACTAAGTGGTAGCGTGCTCGGCTTCAGACCGTGTCTGGAGGGCAGCGTCGTATAATTCATCTCACCAACCTCAGGAGGTTTTTTTGGCCTAGTTCGGCTTATATGTGAACCAAAGGTGTCCCAAAACCCAAGTCATTTCATTTCAGTTTTAAATGATTGTTGCTATTCACTGACTAGGGAAGAATCAGAGGAAATTCATGTTGAGAAGGAAGAAGAGGAGGAAAAGGACGAAATCGGGGGGATAGAAAACAATGAGCTGTTAGATTTTTTGTATATATAAACTTATTGTACATGCCGTTTTAGGATGTTAGAGTATGTTTCAATGGTTTGTTGTTGTTCACACCTTGCCAATAACACCCAGTTAGATTGTGTTAATTGAGAACTTGTTTTTGGCAAAATGATTACTACACTGTTTTTATTGAAACAAGATCATTGTCATATAGTGATAAGTATGTGGACCTCCATCAACCTTCAAGTGGTGTGGCCCACGACACGAACCCCTGTGTTTTGCCAGCAAGTAATACGCTGTTTATTTTCTTATGTAGGCCTACTGTAGCCTGTGTGTAGCTGCAAGATAGACTAAAAATTAAATGAAAATTGCCATTAAAAGAAGTAAATTTTAACTCTAAATTGCGCAAGAATGCAGCTAGGGCCAATTTTTCAACATTTCCACGGGATGCCCCAAGCCCCCCTATTACACTTAAGGATGATCGTTCTGTACCCCCCCCCCCCCTCCCTTCTTTGTCTTAGTTTGTATACGGATCTATGAATGACTCGGTTGTAGGCATATGGCTAATCACCTAGAATTGATACCCACAGAAGAACTCATTATGACCTAACATGCAAAATTAGACTCTATCATGGTGTGTTTTGGGGTATTCAAGGGTGTGTTTTCGAGTACATATTCAAGGGTGTGTTTTCGAGTACAACTGTATAGGTCTAAGATTTGAGCATCCCGACTGCACACACTTATGGTAATTGTGAAGCAAAATAACCCACATATGTTTTAATGAAAGTACAACAATTGTTGGCCTATGCATACATAGCCTCTAAATAATGATCTGAACAAACAGATAATTGTCATTCTCGTGTTTGCTAACACAATAATTACATTGTATAATCTATATCAATTATATAGCGTAACCACTAGGCCTACCCCTCCCCCATGTAAGAAAACTCATGCAAAACAACGTTTGGTATGTCCTACATTATAATGCTATATCATAGGTATAGATATGTATATGTTTAGGCATACACTCAATTCTGCTGAGTCTAACTTCAGATTAAATTGCAATTTATTTATATCTAATCTTACTCTTTTACACTGATTGGGTTGTGGGCTTCCTGGGCACTGCCCATTTCATATTATTGGTCAGTTTAGTTTTGTTTGCATCATAATCATGACCTTTCACTTGGATATCTTTATTACCATTAACCTCAGAAATGAATTCCTTATGTCTGAATTATATGGAAATGTGGTATTAGAGATTTGTGTACGTCCATTGGGTTAAAATTAACATTTGGCATTAGTCCCTATTGCTAATTATGCTAATTATGTTAATATTGCTAATTAAAAAAGTTGCCCAAAGTTGCCGTCCGGGCAACAAAGCTGAATTTCTTCATTGACCCATTGGGAACATGAATCAATCAAAAAGCCTTACACTTCTCACAATTTCTAGGTTCTATGGACGGCAACTGGACTATAAGACCGAATCAGCGTTCAAAATGTGCTCTTAAACAGTGATTCCGTCATAGGAAATAAGATACAATAAACCTTGAGTAAATCTCTTCAGTCGAGGCGAAATAATAGCATAAATTAACTCTGGGACGGAGAATCAGATTTCGATGTGCTCTGTAGTTTTTGTAAGGTTCTTTATTAATAATACACGGTCACGTGATTAAACCAATAATTGCACGATGATAAGCTGCCTTAAACTTCATAACACTTTGGCTACGTTCATAATAAGTGATATTTGCACGACTGGTAACAACACATATGTTTAATAAAGAGTAGTTGTTAACGCTGCCCAAGGCAGTTGTTAACTACCCTGGTGACAGCAGTTGTAGACGCTGTCCTATGTAATAATATTATTGTTGACGCTGTTCAGGTCTCATCGTTGTTCAGGTTGTACTAGTGCAGTTATTAACGCTTCATTTAATCATTTATTAAACATATGTTAGATGTGTCGTGTATGCTGCGGTTAAACTCTGATCCAAATTTTGATCGAACACTTTGAGTCGGGTTTGTTTATTAATAATTGATAATAATAATAAATACACATTTATAATAGCGCCACAATTATATCAGTAGCACAATCATGCGCTTTACATTTGATAAATTGTCCAGTCACTGTGGCGTATATTTGAAAATGAAAACAATATAGCCTATATTTAAAAACAGTTAAAGAGCATAATCAGATAACCACACAGTAACTTGGAGTTACCATGGCAAAATGTATACTGAGTTCGTTTAAAAGGTCTTATTTTTGTTAGATCGGATATCGTTTTTTTATGATATTATTGTCTGATGTGATTTGTTATTACAAAATTTTCCATGCAGCCTATAGCCTAAATGCTTTGGAATACGACTGAATTACGAGTACACATGCTCCCCTCGAAGCTACATGATGTTATCTGTCACTTATTGGAGTGGCAGATAGGACAATTTAACTCCCAGACATGTCCATTATAACCTCACTTTTATTGTATATCATTGCTGGAGAGGGCCGACTTAAGACAATAATGTTGTATTTCTCAACAATAAAGTCATAGCTGTGTCACATTTTGGTGATGTCATTGCAGATTCCGTCCCAAAGGGAAAATAATCACGAGCAAATAAATCTATACCGGTAATATTTACGACAGAGGTCTTTTAGAGGTCGGCAAATGGTGAGTGAATAAGTGCTTAGGAGATCCGGCTCTTCATTTGAAATCAAACCCGTCACATCCGATCAATGCCTGCCTGTTTCCCTGTCTCTCTGATTGCCTGCCTGTCTCTCTGTCTGTCTGTTTGATTGTTCATTTACCAGCCAGCCAGCCAGCCAGCCAGCCAGCCAGCCAGCCAGCCAGCCAGCCAGCCAGCCAGCCAGCCAGCCAGCCAGCCAGCCAGCCAGCCAGCCAGCCAGCCAGCCAGCCAGCCAGCCAGCCAGCCAGCCAGCCAGCCAGCCAGCCAGCCAGCCAGCCAGCCAGCCAGCCAGCCAGCCAGCCAGCCAGCCAGCCAGCCAGCCAGCCAGCCAGCCAGCCAGCCAGCCAGCCAGCCAGCCAGCCTGCCTGCCTGCCTGCCTGCCTGCCTGCCTGCCTGCCTGCCTGCCTGCCTGCCTGCCTGCCTGCCTGCCTGCCTGCCTGCCTGCCTGCCTGCCTGCCTGCCTGCCTGCCTGCCTGCCTGCCTGCCTGCCTGCCTGCCTGCCTGCCTGCCTGCCTGCCTGCCTGCCTGCCTGCCTGCCTGCCTGCCTGCCTGCCTGCCTGCCTGCCTGCCTGCCTGCCTGCCTGCCTGCTAATATGTTCTTTATTGTTTTAACCATCATGTAATAACACAATGTGTATAATATTACCATGATTACACAATAGATACGTTGACTACATATTACAATAAATTGTCCCGCAGTCTAGTGCAAAGCGCAATCGCTTACTCTTTTCCCTCGGTTAATACTGAGAATTGCCATGGGTTTCCTGTCCATCCCTCTGCTCATTTTGTCCATAATACAACTCACATCATTACACATATTACATGCATGGGCGACTTTATCTTGAGATTCAGTCCTTATGGACAATGTGGGCGATACATCCATATTAACTGGATTTATCAGCTGTGTGAAAACACCTGGTCTTGCTGCTAAGCTCACGCTGGTTGCTTCACATCGATATATTTATGGATGCATTCCATCGATATTATTTTTTTGTGGTTGCATCAAACTCATCTTTTTATGGTTGCATCACATTCATATTTTTATCGTTGTGAAAATGTGTGGCCACTCATTAGTCCAGGAGCTAGTTTTTGTAAGGGCTCTATTTAGTGAGTTCGCTCGACCGGCGTGGTATCTACAATCTGAATTGACAGAACGGTAGAATGGACCTTCAGCAACAACCCCAGGTAGTATGTACAAACGAATTGTGGTATCAGTTTTTTTTTTGTACAGCCCATTTTCTAACATAGGATGTTATTATTTACACAAGAATAGAAATCAGCAACAAAACAAAATACTTAACATGGTCAATGAAAGCGACTAAATTAAAACATAAGTATTGCCTATATCTCCATCTGGCCGATGTTTTCTGAAGCCTGATATGTATTTGTTTAACACCCAGTGGTATTTAGATTTATAAATGTTGATATATTTTTTTTTAATGTAAGAATATAGCAGCCTGTTATGAAATTGTCTGTATTCAAACTAGGCTGAAATCTGAAACATTGAACTTTGCTTGGCAAAATAGGTATATAATTTGATAACCACTTGTTTTTACATAATTTGAGTGTGCTGAATTCGAATCAGTCGGATAACGTTCTATATTTAGTGTCCTTCACCTTCAAATTTGCAAAACAAAAAATGGTCGCCAAAACCACATATCTTCTATTTTTTCCCGAAAAATAAATGCGCAATTTCTAGACTAGTTAATGCGACAAATTAGCTTCTAAGGCCTTCAAAACTAAGTTTAATGACACTATATTCTAACATGCTTTGATGTGCTCCGTAATTAGAATAACGTCATGATTTTAATGGTAAATATGCAAAATGACGGCCATCTTGGATTTTATGATACAATCTAGGTCAGCCGATGATTAATAAAAATAAGACATGAGTATTTCGGTCCCCAAGTTATGCAAAAAGCATAAATTGAGCATTTCCGTGCGATAAACAAAAAAAGGGGTGGAATTTACATTTTTGATAGCCATTTTGTTTTTCGTTTATTTGACGGTGAATGTCGCGGCCATTTTGATTTTTTTTCTAAATTTACTTGTCGGTAATGTTTATTCCTGGTCCACTAAGTTACTTCAAATAAATCGTATTATTTTCAGCATGTTCAGCTGTATAATTATAGTAACAGTAAATATTTAAAAACGGCGGACGTATTGAATTTAAAGGTCAAATAAAGGGTATTTCTTTCCGAAGACACTCGAAATAATTTTCACGAACAAAAATCTTACAAAAACTATAAATTGTGCTTTCATGTGCGATAAGCCATAGAAAATACGGGGTTTTATTAACATTTTGACGGCCATTTTATGTTTTGCTATTTTGAAGGCGAAGGTCACCAAATATAGAATATCATTCGACAGACTCGAATTCAGCGCACCCAAATTATGTAAAAACAAATGAATTAAAAAATATACACTAAAATACTCAATATTTCAGATTTCAGCCTTGACTAAACACACACATTTTCATAAAAGGCTGCAATATTCTTCCATTAAAAAAATATATGTGATATTTATAATTATAAATAAAACTCTTTTTTCAAGCATACATAGGCCTATATTTGTCAAATAATTATGTTTCATTGAGACGCTTTCATTGACCATGTTGACTATTTTTTTTTCTTGCTTATGTCTATTATTGTGTAATAAAAAATTATGTTTACGTATGTGGAGAGATGACTATTTACTCCACTGCAACATGCAATATATCATTGTACCGGGCATTGAATTTCCATGTGTACATTTGTAAATTAGGACAGCAGCGACAGACGTTTATGTAACTTTACCCCCTAAATCTAAACAGGTTGGGGTGGTCTCAATGACCACTAAACCATATCAATAATCACCAGGACCGTACGCAGCATGATGTGAGCTCAGTCCCATTAAAGTTACACCTATGGAATCAAATTTGATCTTGCTTTTTTCCCGAAGCATTGTTTGTTTTGGTCAAATAATGCATTTTTAGCCAATACGCTTACTATAATTTCTGTTTTATTTCTTGTAAATATTTAGGAAAAAAATCCATAGCGTATATACGATTGAGATATGATTTGATGTAAGCTGTTATATTCTCACAATACACAATCTTATCTAAGGCCAGACGAACCCAAAATTTAGAAAAGTTATTACTGAGTAGTGATACCAAAAGTGTAAGAATTGATTCATTCATTGCAAAGATATAGCTATTTTCCGAGCTTGATCCCCACTTTAACGAACATAACGAAAAACACCCCCTATGTTAGAAAATGGGCTGTACAAAAAAACTGATACCACAATTTGTTTGTACATACTACCTGGGGTTGTTGCCGAAGGTCCATTCTACAATTCTGTCAATTCAGATTCAAGATAGTCCACCGGTTTAACGAAAATATTTTTTGTTGTCCCTGCTCCTGGACTACATTGGCCCACTCTCTATCGACCAGCATTACACATTGAGTCGTCTCGGGTTGGCTGAGAGTGGCTGTAGAAGAGCTTGGACATTTATTGCAACGTAGCATGGCAACGATATAAATCGTTCCTTTGGAGATAAAAGCTCCTAACTGCCACTATAATAAGTGACATATGTAACATTTTAACCCTTTAACCCCGATAAGACGATAGAGATAGGTAGATATGTATTGACGACGGAAATTTGCATAAACTTACGATTCAATAAAATGAACAGTAGGCCTATTATGCAGTGCATAGCATGATAAAATAGAAAATGGTGTAAATATAATGTATGTACAAGTTTGAAATATGCTTTAAAATTATTAAATGAAACCCCCGGCACACATGTTGATGATACTATACATGTATATATGTTGTGTTGATTTTACAAAAGTATCTCGACTATTATTGAAATCAATAACTAATCACGACCTAATTAGCACATATTTGGTATTGCAAAGGAACATTATTCCTGACCTCATAGACTTTCTCAAATCCTCCATATGGCCCCACCTCGAATTTCGAATCCTGTGTCTTGAGGGCCATGTCATCTTATTCACCTCACCATCATCAGGAGGCTATCCTGGCCCGGTTTAGACTATTTGCACAAAGGAGGCTTAAACCCCCTCCATTTTATTTTTGTCATTGCGTTCTGGATGTCAAATGACCACCCGTGGTAGATGACCTCATGAGTGGTCACCCGGATGCCTGGACTGAGAAGGTCAATCCACTCATTGCGAATCATTTCCTTCTGGAGCGTAGAAATGAAAATGAAATGAATCGGGCTTTAGGCCACCTTTGTGCACATATAGGCTAAACTGGGACAGGAGAATCTCCTGAGGATGGTGAGATGATTGAGATGACACTGTCCTCCAGACACAGGATTTGAAATTCGAGCCCTGGCGGTCTGAGGCCGAGCACGCTACCGCTCGGTCACGGAGGCTCCCGACAATTCTGACTTTCACACGTGGATGGGGAAGAAACATTTTTTGTTTCTTTCAAACCGCCGAGACCGGGAACCGAACCCCGAACTCTGGCGTGAAAGGCAGCGGTGCTAACCACTACCCTAGGGCCCCCGCCCTCTGGAGCGTACCCAGCAATCACACAACATTTGTATGACATGTATACAATGTTGGACCAACGTCGAAGACGTTGGGCCGACGTTGTATAAATGTTATACAAATGTTTTGCGTTTGCTGGGTAACCCCTGGTCTGAAGGGGTTCGACTGGCCAGTGGCCAGTGAGTGAGATTTGTTCCGCTTATCGCATCTAAACACCAGGCAGTTAATTATCGTTAGAACCATTAGTCTGGTCACAGTCAGGCTTATCCCAGACAGCGCGAGACGTTAACCCGAATTAGGTTTAATGCTGGCCCAGCGTCGCAGACCGTAGGCCAGCATTACATAAATGCTGGGTTTGCAGAGATATGGATCGGACGGATGCCTACACGTATGAAACATTCACCAAACCGAGCAGGGACAGCAGTGATTTGTACTAATTATATGGACAAGGGTTATTCTAATATAGGTCATTAATTTCGTGTGGTAGAGACATGTAGTGCAATGATAATGCGTAGGAACAGGGATCCTTGGTTGGAGACATATAATGGACCTGACATGTAATAATGATCTTCTTGTCCAGACGACTGAGAATGCGTGTATTGTAGTTCCTTTCCACTAAAGATCTTAAGAATGATCTCATTTTATCTTCATCTTATATATTCTGGAAAATAGTAAAGCTTGTCCATCCGACAATGATCTTAAAATTTGTCTGATTTGAACATGTTTAATTTTGTATTATCTATATTAGAAAAGTTAGAGCTACATGGTCGCGCTAAAAAATCTAAGAATTTGAATTATATTTTTTCCGTTGAAAAAGCTAATATTTCTGCAATGGGAATGAGAGAGAAAATTAAGATAACATAAATGTCTAAGTCTTAAGTGGGATGGGCCTTTAGTGCTCAGTATTATATGCAGCTTCAAAACCTGTCAAACATATTTTTAGCGCTGTATGTTGTATGATACTGAAACATTTAAGTACAATAGATTTAGTACTTCGACGTCGGTTCACTGTCTGTCGCAATATTCATCCTACTGCGGCTAAAATGTGCTCATTGGCACATTGTAAAACGTGAAGTGGTATATATTTTAACAGCTAATGGAAGATGAGAACAATAAAGAAAAAACAATACGTTCGTTATCTCTCAAACCACCGCATATTTTTTTAATTGCGAAGTATTTACGGCAGATGACGTTGGCTTTTTTGTGCAGCTGTAATTCCAATAATTTTTGAAATATGTATATATACATAAACAAATATGTTCAATATTATGTACTAATACCTTAACTAAGCTAATCCTAGATTACTTTCGAATCTTTTGTTTCGTGGCATTAAAAAACTACTACTCACAATTAGAAGAATATGTTATTACAGCCATTATGTTCATAGGGGATGGTGATGGTTCAGATGACCAACATGCTATATTAGTCTACCACTATTTTATGATCTCACAAATTAGATCAATATATGTGAACTACTGCTATAAACATGATAAACAAGGATACAATATTTGTTAGGAATGCAATCAAAGCCCACCATCTGCTATAAGGTCAAGGATAACGTTAAATTATTCCCATAAATTTCCCATTTAGATGACCACGGTTGTTCGCTGGAACATCACGAAGCTTCTGACCTAAATATTCGTTTTTTGAATGGTCGAGATGGCTATTCGCCAAATTATATAACTTAAATCTAGGTCAATGACTAGGTTGATGTTCTAGACTAGGTTGATATTCTCGACTATATTTTCGTGGATATTAAGTCCCCTGATTATCCAGATTTTACACAGATTATTCACAGATGATTCACAGATAATTCGTAATACTTAAATTATTTTAACATGTTTAAATGTATCTGACTGTATTATGATTAAGTATTTGCAGTACAAATATGAGTGAGCTACATGATTGTGCACCGTCAATAATATTAACTCAAGCATTGCAATCTAAAATACATCTATACTGCCGTGCAAAGCCAAAAGGCAGTATCTGCTTACTTATAAAGTAAGCAGATACTGCCTTTTGGCTTTGCACGACAGTATATCCCTCGTAGTCTCAGCCACTCATTGATGTTTCAGATAATAATTACTATGCTAGTTTTAGCTTTGATAACTAACAGGCTGGGGAATGAACTATAAATGGTATTTTAATTGTCCATTACTTTAAATTACTAACATCTTCATCGAGCTCTAAATTGTAAATTTAACAATTTATTAATACTTTATTATTACTAACTCCAAGTTTCGTCTCTCTACTTATTTCATGTTATTTGAGTGTCCATAATATATGTATACGGTATGTTACACACGATAAAAGACATTATTGCATATTTGCAATATACATGATATGCAAAAGATAATGTATTTGTATACTGAACATTGCATAGTGCATTGGAGAGCGTACCTTATGCTGATATAGAGTTCAGATGGAAAATTAAATATTGATTTTTCATCGCACAGCATATTATTTAGGAGTGGCTATGATTATCATGTAATTTTCGACGAAATAAATTCAAATTGATTTTTGTCGAATACATAATTTTAGTCCCTTTAACTCTTCCTTTACCGACTTCCCCATGATAAAACTACCCCCAGAAACCGACTTCTTTTTTAAGGAGGACCCCTGAAGTAGCCCCTGGGCACAATACAGGTTATAGCTATGCGCATGCGCACATCAAACAATTAAAAATGCAAGAGAACATTGCGCCCATGTCACTGACCATTCTGGTTGGCGATTTTCAACCATGCATGTAATGAAATAGCCCCATTGCAATAATGCATGTAAACATGTGGATTTCGCATAAATGCGAAATTGGTGAAGGAAGGTAGTTTTCGTATAAATGCGAAATTGGTAAAGGAAGAGTTAAGAAGATTGATTTACACATGATCGATGCTGGAATGCAATGCCTGAACTGCAGTAACAGCTCACTTGAAAAGAACACAGACATTGTGTATTGGCTTTGAGCGGTAGAACAACACAGTAATTTATTTCTACACGGCAACGCCATGTGACCCGGGCCGCATTTAAACTGACAGTTTTGTTTTATTGCTTTACTTATTTTATTTTCAAATCTTCTTGATTCACTGATCAGTAATATTTACGCTACGAGCGATCACAATTATTTAAGCTGTGATCTTGCTGGTGGATCTGAGACTAGGCATTTCTGATATTGTGCTGAGCAAATAAATACATTAACTAATTTCTGATCATTATCAACAAGTTACTATTTATTAGTATTTAAAAGCACTGTAAAATACTAAACTAACTTTATTTCTAAGTCGTACATTAATATGTAAACAAAACATATGTTCATTATGCAACACTTTATAGCACAAATACCTACCGTCTTTGACCGTGGGATTCAGGCCACTTCAAAGCCACTGACGTTAATTGAAGTGTTAAACTGTGAGATTAGAGGATTCCCCTACAACACCGATTGTCTGCAACGCTGGGCCGACGGCATCAACATTTTGATAAAATTGAAATCATTTGTAACTTGATACTAAACTAAATACCAAAAAAAGCAGGATACGCTAACAACCCATGGAGCCCCTTTAATGTTTAAAATTGGCGTGCTTTTTGTCACAATGAGTCTTACGCAATATTAGAAGAAACTAAATTCGGTAAAACAGGAAAAGAGCACGATACTTGTTTAATCTTACCACGGTTTTTATCACAAATACATTAGGTATTTCTGACTCAAGTGTGGTGCATAACCAAGTGCATAATGTGTAAAACTGCCAGATAGTTTTTTAACACTGGGTGGATTACAATCCTTAGATTTTCTGTATTGTCGTGATGACAGACACATTTATTTGTTAAAGTGACGAATCGTCTATATATATTTATTGGTCGTGTTTATGTTTTATCACCGCCTGTGGAAGTAAATTGAAAAAGCAGGATTAATTAATTTATATTGAGTGTAGTTTATGCAATTGATTTTATCAGTGGTTGCTCTATAAACTTCATTGCGCTTATAAGTATAATATATAAGTATAATATAAGTATACCATTTCAGTGCCGGACTGATTTTAGACATCAGAATGTGGCCAAATAGACCCATCACATAGGTATTCAAATGAAGCGGAAGGAGTCAACTAAGACATTTATGATGACTTCAAACTGAACAAAACCATTTAGTCTCCATGGTGTATAAAAATATGTTTCAGCGTTGTAAGGGTTAAAATGCAGTAACTGCTTAGTTTTCACAAAAAAAAACATTTTCTACATAGCTATTACAACAAAAAATATAATTACATTGTTATTATTATTATTATTTATCACTGTTTCTTATTTACAAAAATAATCAAAAGTGTATTAATGATAATAATGTATGATAAGAAGTAGTGGAATGTTGTTTAAATTCAAGCAGAAACCATTATGCCAGCATACGGCAGATATTCACACTCGAAATTAATATCAACAGAAATGAGAATAAAAAGGTTCCAATATGGTCAAAATGTAAGCATGATAAAACTGACAGCGTGATAAACGAAGACCACATTCATCACGACACTGGAAAGATTTTATTGCTTCTGCATGTTTTTTTCTAAAACGCTGGAATATAAACATATTTTATTGTTTTTTTAAATCTATGGTTCAGACATTTTTTAACAGTTTTCTAATAAATTATGTAACTTGGCAGAATTTTAATTTGCGTAAATGAAAAAAAAAGGATTGCATAGTGTCAGAAATGCATAGGATAATGTCACAATAACATTCCACCAAAACCACGATGTCATTGGTAACAGTAGAGGAATAAATACTGATCACTTAACAAGGTAACACTTCCTATAGAATAATATGCAAACTTTTGGCGTACGGTATTATATGGGGAAATACAAAACTCGTTCGAAGAAAAAAGCTCTTCGCTCTAAGGCTCACACATTATTCCTATTTAGGTGTTATGTAGACTGGAGTAAAATAAAATATTTAAGCCTGAATATCTACCAAGTCAGCGGATCATTTCTTCAAAAAACATGGCAAATCTATTCTAAAAATTAAATAGTTTTTTTTTTTATAATTATGTTTTGTTGAGAATTTACTGTTGTCCCGTTGCAATGTCTCAGCGCAGTCTGCCCTTGGTCGGCAAATGAACAAAATATTCAGCATTTTGTCTATTTTATTTCCGGTATTCACAGATAATTCGTAGCGTGTTAGGCGACAGGAAGTAGGCAGATGAGACGCAGACTAAGGTAAGAGTTTTTGAGCGCAAGTCAATCGCACGTCTTAAGGCCGATGCGACCTGAGTATTAGGAATCAATCATTCAGAAAACAGGCTCTGAATAGTTTGAGATAGATTGTGGAAAGATACAAAAAAGTGGGGGTGAAATTGATGCCCTAGTTTGCGTCAACAGTCCGACTAATCCACGAATACCTGAAAGAACGCAGATAAACAATTTTTTTGTCCACATGTCATTGGGAGTCAAAACTGTTCTGATAATTTCCGCGGACTAGTTATCCTGCTTTATAAAGCTAAGAGGCAGTGACAGCTTGTTTGAAAAATAAGCAGGTTTAGTGCCGTTTGACTATTTTACCGTAGTATTCTGCGAATGGTAAAGAGCCGACATGAGGTGTATCTACGATTATTCTGTGTCTTTTCTATGTGGTATATCCGACGTTTCTGACAAAATGAGGAAACGTTGCATGGAGCAATTCCAGCTTGTATTGAAAAAAATGTAGATTAAACTGTTCACCGATCAATTTCAGATTAATCATCGTTGAATTGTAGTCGCGAAAATCACGAAATACATCGCAAATTCCCCGTGTAGCATTTCATCGTGCCCCCGTTTCAGCATACCGAGGTAAGCGATAGTACATCATTCGTAGCATTGTGGGCACATTATCTGGATATGAATACATGATCTGAAAATGCGTTTAACTCAGGTAGAGTCTAAGGATAAGCACATGGATTTCACAATGAATGCAATCTGATTACAAAGTACAATAAGAGAAAATGTGTGAAACAAAATAAATAATATCAACAAAACTAATTAATTATAAATCCTCAGTTTTTTCAAATATTTTTATATAATTGATCACTTTTACCCTGCGTAGAAAAACGATAAATGATGAAATATGAATATACAAAGATTTATACTTACATGTATGTGCCGATAAAAATATTTTATAACACTATATAACAGTAAACCCCACGTTGTTTCGATGTTGGGCTACTGTATGCGACACTCGAACATAAAATCAGCATAGGGACCACATCGGGTGTTTTTTGAGATGGAAAGTCATCCACCAATCAGATGGTTCCTAACAAAATGCTCGGAATATTGATGGGCCACGTGACTGTATCTCTCCAGTAACCAATCACGACTAATACATCATTGTATGATGCACTTAGATGAATGAACCTTAAAACATCACCATCAACCGTGACATAAGTCTAATAGTTACATGCCAAAGGCAGGCAAAGTAATTAGTAATATAATTATCTCATGCTCCAATAATAGGGCACAAGATTCGTAGGCATATATATCAAATATAAGTGATACGAAATAATTCATATATACAATTATAAATTAGCAACTTACCAAAACATGAAAGGCTGTCGTTGGATGGATCGTGAACAATAAATATATTGAACAACAATAATATTGTGATGACAAATTGTCCAAGTATTTGGCTTTAGTTTTACACAATGACGCTTTTGTAATGAGTCTTGATCATTGGTCCTTAGACATTATTTATTGCGATTTAGAGTTAAGTATACATCCTGGCCTCGGCACTACATAGTCGCCCTCGAAGATAAGATGTCCCATTGATAAGGGTGGTGAATAAGACCCTTCAGCTCCCATACGATATGTAGGATTATATTATAACCAGAACTTTACCAACGATCAAAGCAGTGATGTCATTCATCCAGAAAGAAAGACCAAGTTTCACATCATCATTATTCTAATCCGCTGAAACATGACGGTGCGAACATGCTGGACAGTGGCACGCGGCGGACCTTCAAGTCATCAATAATGTGCATCTGGGGTGAACTGATAGCGCAGTGATTGATTGGGAAAAGTGCAGCCGGATCGATCTCCTATATTCACGCGACGTCTTCATCTGATAACATTCCAAAGCTGAAATATGGCTGTGTAAACCTTGGAAACATTTTTTTTTACTTTGAAATCATCATAAATGTCTTGGTTAGCTCTTACTGCTTCATTTGAATACCTAGGCCACTATAAATATTTTTATTCTTTCAGTGCGGGTACCGTCTTTATATGTCAGAATCTGACGTCCGTAGACGTCAGATTCTGACGTATAAAGACAATCCACGCACTGGAAGGGCTAGACTGCCCACCGTTTGCCGGCAGTATGCTTTTTCTAAGGGACCACTGTCATTCTCTGAGTTGAGCAGTGTATTGTCATATTCAGGTATGAGTTGATCAGTCTTATATTCAGCTGGAGCTAGATCCAAAACTTTTGTAGCTTTGGGATGTGTACAAAAATATGATGGATGTTCGGTCTTCAGTAAAATCTGGACTGCTTATAAATTTAAATCAGCCCACATGCGTAAAATGATATAGCAACACATTAAATGCTATAATGAATACTTTTATCACCAGTTTTCAAGTTAGCAGTTACTGCCTTTTTTGCTGAGACGATACTAATATGTGAAAATAAATTTACACAAGCTGCCGTTTGCCTTTCAGTGATATATAGAATGTTTAGCATTGATAATACATATTTATATATTCATATGTTCACGATATAGGGTACATTATCATGTCGAGACAACTTCCGAGTTTTGCACACACTGTAATTTGACAATCAGGTATTTTGTTAGTCAGATTTGAATGAATAGAAGTCAGATTTGAATGAATTGAAGGGTGAATGTAGAAGGGAACTAAATAACGGTCTAATTCGGGTAAATTGTGAAGCAATGTCTAATCTGGCGGATATTTCTAAGCGTTCCCTCCATAATAAACAGATTTTACACAATTTTCAATGTATTCTATTTTGTCTACTGTGTCATTAAATAGTACTCTTATATTGTATGAGGGCCTAGCTCATTTTAAATTGACCTTTCATCTAGGTAAAGATGTATTTCAAAAAAAACCATTTTGAGGGATATAATCTTTACAAGTCATGACTTTCATCAGCGTTCGACATGTCAATATAGGGTTGGCTTACATTATGACGCCAGGGATGTGTTTTCCCAGCTTTGACCTTGGTAGAATGTAAGTTACCCAGCAAAACGAGATGTTCACCCATTGTCTGGTTGACGTTGGCCCCCCGTCTGCGATGCTGGTCCAACTCCAACCACACAATGGGTGAAGAATTCGTGCTTGCTTGGTAATAGCTGTTTGGTGCTCATTATGGTCAATCAATTCCTAATGTTTGTGTACACAATTTGTGTACATAATGGTTATTTTTGTTATGGGTACTTTGACCCTTTAACTGCCCATCCGGGTTATGTTCAGGTTTACACTTGTTATTTGTACATCAAGTACCACATTTCAAGCATGTGGGAGATAAAACGTGTCATTATTCCCTAGCATTTCAACATGGCTGACCTCCATTTTGTCAAATCTGAATGATTTTCGCTCACTTGAAGTTGTGGATCGCTAGCGAGACACAACTTCAAGTGGGTGAAAATTCATATGAAATAATTTGGCGGTTAAATTATATTTACCCTGTAATTTCAGTTATGTTTATTTCAATAATTCGCCGACCACAGAGCAAATACCAGCTTCACGTGGAAGAAAACACGTTTTGTTTATTCACTAATTCTGCGAAACCATAATGATCACAATGCACGATGACCGCATTCCAGAATCATCATTAATAAGTCTGCCGTACTACTAAACAATATGTATGTTGTTAGAACAATACAGATGAAATAGCACATGGCCGTGAACATTTTGATCTACGGAATTAAAGTGGACCGTAATCATGATAGTTATAATCGCCGGTACATTAATTTGTGGCGCCTGTTTTTTGCCGATTTCTCAACCGATTTTGATGCAATTTAGCGAGGACTATTTTCGTGTCCACCGCCAAATACCATGACAACGTTGTTTACTTCAAAAGTTAGATATTTTGATATATAGTATATTGCTAATTAGGACGTCCATCTTTTATCAGTTGGGGAAATATATCAATAGTGTAAATGTTTAATTTACACAAACATGTGAGTACAGTGTAGCTATATCTATATATGGCTTATTTCACTGAAGTAGTTATTTTGAATGCTGTAGAGTGTTGATTGTTTTGGAAAGTCATTCGCTAAGCGCACTTATGGTCAATGTCATTAACAAAAAAAATATATAATGTACACCATGTATAAATGTACACCATCAACAATGTAAGAAGTTGATAATACTTGATAAAACAACAACACATACTTTAAGGTGAATCAATCCTTACACTTAAATTGAAAGAACCCAAGCAGACTGCTCGATTGGCACTGTTGTCTAGATATCAACTCAGGCCCTCAATGATTTGTTATATCTGCCCTTTTTTTTACCAGTATATGTATTTTTGCGGGGCCCTTGCAATAAATTTCTTTTACCATATGCATAAATTTGATTTTACTCTCAGTGTCAGTGATTTTCTCAATATTGCCAACATAATGATCCCCATAAAAACCCACCACAACGTAGTCACTCGGATTGTACATCTTCACACGGGTGAAGTGTCTGCATAGTTCAGTGTATCAAGTGTCTTATGAATTTACAGCCAACGACGTAGCTCTACAGTTAACTTTGGAGACAGGTACATATGCAGAATACACAGCAAGGGGTACACTGTCTGAAGACTTATTGTATCTATTATTGTAACATATTTTGATTTACAGAGTTCACTGTATTACCTGTCACATCTTATGAGATTATAGCCAAGGACGTACTGTTATTATAGTTAACTTTGGAAACATGCACAACTTCAGAAAACACAGCCAGGGGTGCACTATCTGAAGAGTTTTTTGTATTAACTGTCACATCTTCCTAATTTACAGCAAAGGACCTATTGTTTCCATAGTTAACTTTGAAGACAGGCACATTTTCGGACTACAAAGCTAGGGGTACACTACATAAAGAGCTCATTGTATTAACTGTCGCATCTTTTGAATTTACAGCCAAGGACGTACTGTCTCTATTGTTAACTCTGGAGACAAGCACATCTTCGGAATACACAGGTAGTCGTGTCAGTTAGAGGGGATTTAGGGTGGAATTGTGCACATTTGACTTGCAAGCATGAAAATTTGCACACATAAAATTTTGGACCTGCTGAATTTAATTCTGCCGGGAGCCAAGGCCAATTCTCAAAGGGGACGCCGTATTTGACAATTCAAAATGGCCGCCACCTCTAGATATTTGTCTAATTACTAGCCAACCTAAATCACAGAATTACAATTATGAAAACAAATTCTATGTTTATTTTTACAAAAAGTGATTCCAAATCAGTTGCCTACTTGGCAGTAGCATTGACTGACATTATTGTAATAAAAAATCCAAGATGGCCGCCATCCAGAAAAGTTTTTGTCATCGCTACATAGCCAGATGTCTTAAAATTAGAAATACATATCTTTTCTTTGGTTTTTAAAACCACTGATTTTAAATTGGATGCTAATTCGACAGTAAAATTGATTGTGACTCTAAAGTAATAGAAAATCCAAGATGGCCGCCAATTAATTATCCTATTTCTAGTCAAACAAAGTCACATAATTGCCATCAAAAAAACCTTTCCATGTTTTTGTCTTCCCTGATTGCAAATATGATCGCTAGTCTTTGATTTGATACATTTAGCTCTCTTATAGTTGCAATGCAATTTTATAAATTACAACATTTATAATTCAACATTGGGAACATGAAACTGCATCTTATATTCATAATTTATCTTTCGGCCTGCTGTCCATTTTTGCTCCAATTTATAGTATAGTTATATTTGTTGTAATGTACCGGTGGTGGTATAGAGTAGAGTGCATGTAGAATAATGACTACTTGCAGATAGAATGGCTGCTATCAACTGGGAGCTATGTTGCCTCTGCCAAGACGAAAAGTATGAACGGCCTTGCTTCATTGGAGAAAGATCATGGGGAGAGATTTGGTATTCAGGTGTCATGGACTCAACTTTATGAAGGTCGTGGTATTGCTGAGACAATTCAAGCACATAATGCTAAATATCATAAAGTGTATAAAACATACTGTAGCAACTCTCAGCTGAATAGCTTCACGGACAAAAAATATTCTGCTGACCCCAAACTCGCCTAAAAAAATTAGTTCAGTTCTACAGTATCTGCTCTATAGAAGTATCCTTGTTGCATAATTAAAACAGATCATGTAGACACAAACACAAACTTAAAGCTTCTCGGCAAACCGATTTCCCAAGCAGCTGATGCCTACGCTGGTGACACTTACTATCATCTACAATGTTATTTGCACTTGAAACACTTGAAAGAAGATCGCAGAGTATCTGCTGGTCCTTTTGTCCTCACCTTCACTTCAGTTGCTTTTGCAAAAAAAGTTGCTTTAATTGAGGCGTCTGAGTGACTCCGTCTTCAAACTATCAGCGTTGCGACATTTATATAGAACTATTGGTGCAGAGGAACAGAATTTCCCTGTTCTGATAACAGAGAACCATACGCTTCGCGCTTCTAGGAATATCTTCTGAAGATCCTTCCTAAGGGGAAATAATTCTCCCAGGCAAGGGAGGTGTTATCTCTAACAACCAGAATGTTGGACACCTGCTTGCTGAAGCCCAGAGGTTGTTCTTGATGCGTACAGCAGACACTATTCAGAAAACGATGTTTCTTTTACCTCCGATTCCCTATCTCATCCAATCACTGGACATTTGCAAAGCGTCATCACCACCATACTTCAGGGTGCCTTAACAACGAGTTACAGGCAGAGCTACAACTTAGAACAAGAGTGGCAATCACAATTTCTCAGCAGATTATTTTTAATACACGCAGTCGTACATACCATGCAGCAAAGTCTGAAAACGTCCGTCTTAATGAGGGACATGAGACCCCATTGCTTCGGACCATCATGCTGCATGGTTAGGGTAAGATTAGGAAAGTCATCAATAATTTCAATGCCTTCGGGGTTTCTGTATCTCACTACCGTGTAAAATGGTTTGTCCAGGATGGAGTTGTGCTGCCCACAAATATACGCTGTGGTGTGACTTTTTATCATGTTTATGTGGACAACCTTGTTCACAATACCCGAGGTAACTTTTCACAGAATTCGTTTCATGTCACAGCTATCAGTGTGACGAACCATCTATCTTGCGAAAACAAAGAAGTACAACGGCCCCATATCCTGCTGGATTTTACAGATACTTTTGTACCACAACTTCTTTAAGCTTACGCATTGCTTCAACCAGTTGAATATCTAAGCAGTGGTTTGCATGTAACATGTATCTCAATTGAATTCATGACCATCTCATAATCTGTTAAATGGATCCATAGTCAAAGATAAGTCTTGTATGCTACAATGAAGCAAGGCTTCGACTTCTCACAAGTGAGAATAAGACATTAGAAGCCTTACCACTAGCACAGGCTATCTGAGTACTGTCAACACATCCGTAGGGCAATACTACAGGGCAGCGTCTGTCCCCCAGGATATCCCAGACGTCCATGATTGGGGGTGACACTTGGACAACAGTCGTTGGTTGCCTTTCTGGCCATTTTTTTGTGACAGCAGCAAGGCATGCTCACTTATTCTGTATTGTGGCTGTGCGAAAAAATGCACAGGTAACTGCAAGTGCAGCAGACCTCGGGTAGGATGATCCCGAATATAATTTGCTTGATTAAAATTCTGACCTATCAAGATTAGAAGCAGCTTTTGTGTCAGAGTAAAATAATGAATTTTCAAGTGTGAATGTTGATGAATCAGTCACACGTGTTCAAAGAGGGTGATCATTCTTGTTATATCAGCGTTTGGATGCTTATGTCATTGATTGTTTGTATGTAGGTTTTTCTTTGGTAGTTATAAGCCTGATTGTGTTGATCAATAATCTAGGATAACTAACCAATGTTGACGATTAAAAAAAGGGTTATTTTTAAATATAAATATTCATGAATCAGCGTGATTCCAATTATAGCAGGTGATATTATTGCATTGCTGATGGATGTATTGCCTTTTTGTTTAGATGGTCATCAACCATATTTTTTGTATTAATCAATATTGCTCTCGACCTAAGAGATTGGAAACAGCCTGATTTTCAAAAGCAAAATATTCCTGAATCAGTGTGATTCCAGTCAAAACATGTGATATTATAAATGTAGCATTTATTGGTCTATTGCTATGTTGTTATAGTTCGTTCGTTCGTTCGTTCGTTCGTTCGTTCGTTCGTTCGTTCGTTCGTTCGTTCGTTCGTTCGTTCGTTCGTTCGTTCGTTCGTTCGTTCGTTCGTTCGTTCGTTCGTTCGTTCGTTCGTTCGTTCGTTCGTTCGTTCGTTCGTTCGTTCTTTCGCTCGTTCGTTCATTCGTTTGTTTGTTTGTTTGTTTGTTTGTTTGTTTGTTTGTTTGTTTGTTTGTTTGTTTGTTTGTTTGTTTGTTTGTTTGTTTGTTTGTTTGTTTGTTTGTTTGTTTGTTTGTTTGTTTGTTTGTTTGTTTGTTTGTTTGTTTGTTTGTTTGTTTGTTTGTTTGTTTGTTTGTTTGTTTGTTTGTTTGTTTGTTTGTTTGTTTGTTTGTTTGTTTGTTTGTTTGTTTGTTTGTTTCTTTGTTGTTTCTTTGTTTGTTTGTTGTTTCTTTGTTTGTTTGTCTGTTTGTTTGTTTGTTTTTGTCATCAGCCTCATCTCATTGATCAATATTTTTTTATTTCAAATTATAAGCTTGGAACTCTTTTCTTAAATAATAATATAAAAATACTTACCCTTAAGTGTAAAAGTTAATGAGTAAAGGCACAGCAGGTGGTATTATTAATATATAGTGTTCATTTTTGTTTTGATGGCTTTAAGCCGGCTTTTGTTGAGCAATAAATCTTGACTTTAAGTGAAAAGTTTAGAACTAAACCATGTAAAAAATTGAAAAAGACACTTTTAAGTTTAAATTTGTTATTCTCATTATATTATACAAGTGGCCATATTTGATTTTGCGAAATGACAATCCCATTCGATTTTACTAAACAAATAAACATCAAAATGAAAATCGCTGGTGTCGAAATCTTCAGAAAAATGCTTTGATTGTAAATAAACCTACAAGACGTTTGGTTTGGTACTTATGTTATTGAATCGCGGTCATCTTGTATTTTCCACTATGTCAGTCTTAGTTGTGGTGACTATTAAATATGCACCAGTAATGTCTAAAACCTCATAAATTTTTGGTAATTATGCGAATTTTACTTGACCAGTAAAGTGAAAAGATGTTTTTTGGGGTGGCGGCCATTTTGGAATGTCAAATACGGCGACCCCATTAAGAATTGGCCTTGGCTCCCGGCATATTTGAACTGAGCAGGTCCATAACTGAGCGTGCAAAATTTCATGCTTGTGGACAAATTTACACAATTTAGTGGACCTGGAATAGGAAAATATTTTTTTTTTGGTGGCGGCCATTTTGAAATACCAAATACGGCGACCCCATTGAGAATCGGCTTTGGCTCCCGTCAGATTTGAGCTCAGCAGGTCAAAAACTATGAGTGTGCAAAATGTCATGCTTGTAGTCGAATGAGCAATTTTTTTCCCTAACAGATCCGACTAAGGCAAGGGTACATTGTCTGAAGAGTGAACTTTATTAACTTTCACATCTTCTGAATTTACAGCCAAGGACGTGAGAGTGATACCAGTCCAATGGAGATAATGTTTAAAAACATCATAGTCACTTGGTGTTACTATTTAGTAAATGTTGTTTCAAAAAGGAACATATGAGATTATATATGAGAGTCTTGCACATGGCATTCATTTCAACACATGTCATTGATCAGCACACTAATTAAATAAAACAATAAAAAATGTAGATTAAATGGCGTCAGTCCTGTTGCCATGTAGTCAATACTGTTTCCAATATGATAGATAAAACAGCAGAGATATTCTGTGAATCAAATCACGTCTAATATTATTTTGTCAAAATAAGTACTCATGAATATGACATGTTAAATGTTGGGCAAGCGTCGCCGTTGCTGGCTAGTATCCATTCTGCCCTAGTCAATACGTGCTGGCGGTACGGGCATGCTGGCGGTACCGGCATGCTGGCGGTACCGGCACGATGCTTTGAACCAAAGCTGGGTTAATGTTGGCCCACCGTCTGTGACGCTGGCCCATTTTCAGTGTGGCGCCAAACACGACACGGTAACCCAATACCGGGCTAATGTTGGTTTACCGTCGTAAACGGTCGGCAAACAATAGCCCAGCATTGGGTCAACGTCTCGTGTTTCACCGCCTGCACGATAGAAAGCGCTGGACAGAAAGACATAAATGAATGGAACACACAGACGGAGACAGACTGAGGGGACAGAGGTGAACAAGCATGTTCCCATCTCTGTGAGAGGGGACACATAACAATGTTACATGATCGCTTATTCCATACCTATTTGATACCTTAGTTAAATGTCAAACTAAACCTTTATGAAATTAAACATAGGTATTACTAAATAGTGTCAGTCCTGTTTATAATTATGTAGTCAATGCTGTTACCAAAATGACAAAAACATAGTAGTATATTCTTAGTTGACTTAATGCTAATTATATTCATGCTGATCAAAATATAATAATTTTGATCTGCAAATAAAATACCTGTATAAAATTATTTTTAATATATTTTTAATGATATAAATCAATCTGAACATATAAAGACCGATCGCAATTCAGCCCTGCTACTAAGTCCATCAAGCCTGTTAATATCTGGAGGACAACTGGGATGACTATAACAGGATAACAAATATTAAACTATAATGATAGCCATGATCCAATTTCATATCTATATATATTATCACCCACGCCAGCCGATGGTTTTTAGACTAATCGTATTAATTTTATATGGGTATGTATATGTTAAAAGCATGACAATTATTATAACTTGCATATTTTGATTATAAAAATATTCTACTTGTATTTATTTTATAGGTTTCTACGCTTTCCAGAGTGTGTTTTTTGCTACTATTTATAATAACATGTAGTTATTTTATCTCTAGTTTTTGCGCGGGAAACTCATATTATTATGTATATTATTTTTTATACTTTTATGCTTATACTTTTTGTACATGATGAATATAAATATAGTTGCTGCCTAGCTTGCAGAGGCTTCTATAAGCCTGTTCTAGCGCAGCACGACCAATGTTGTATATAATATTTTAATGATATAGACCCTAGTGTGTATATTTTTTTGTATCTGTTTTTAAATATATATATGTATTGGTCAAAAGCTAAATAAAATAAAAAATAAAAATAAAAAAACGTCTTAGTCAGCTCTTCCCGCTTCATTTGAGTACCTTTAAATATTCAAATTCTTTCAGTGCGGGGACTGTCTTTATACGTCAGAGTCTGACGTATAAAACAGTTCCCACATTGAAAGAATTAATTGCTATCTTATGTCATTTACACTCCGTTATTTCTACACAGACCAGAACAGAAACTGCTTCAACGAGCCTGTCCAGCGTAGATCGACGTTGGGCAGGTATTGGACTAACGTACCACGTTAGTTTTCATAGTTAGCATAATGATGGTGATATTTTTGAATTAACAATATTACTAGGTCCCCCAATAAAACGTGGGTGTTGGTGTCATTATTGTGGATCTTTTTTTCTCTTAGTGATATATTTTTAAAGGCTGGGTCTATTTGCCCCGTCACGGGGCACACAAGGCAAGAAAAGTGTGTTGGATAACCCGTGACGCGGCAAATAACAGTTAAATGCTCTTCCATGTCCCGTGACGGGTCGTGGAACAGCTGATTTTGTGCCTTCGATACACCGTGGCGGCCGAAATAAAGAAAAATTAGAGTTATATAGCCCGCTGCGGTGTATGCAAGATAATTAAAGTGTCCTTGGGCACCCCGTGAATGATGTAACGAGGTTTCTTATTGGTTGTCAAAAGAAGCATTACATTGGGTCCATTCGACTAGCACAATAAATATGTTCCCATTTCTAATTTTCAAAAGCAACTACATCGATTAGTGAAGTATGTTCCATCTGGCACTCCGAGGCCGACAAGCATGTACATCGATCATAAGTTCATTCACAGCTACTCGTCATGCGGCCCCGAGGGGCCTATGCACAGGTCCACATCTTAGTGTAGGGAGCTTTGCTATTCAAGTCGAAATAAACATATACAGTGTGTAGCGAGCCCCGCCTGAGAGAGGAGGTTTACCCGGTGTGCAATGAGCTCCTCATCCCTCCTGAGAGAGGAGGTTAACCTAGTGTGCAGTGGGCCCTTCAACCCTCTTGAGAGAGGAGGTTTACCCAGTGTGCAGTGGGCCCTTCATCCCTCTTGAGAGAGGAGGTTTACCCAGTGTACAGTAAGCCCCTCATCCCTCCTGAGAAAGGAGGTTTACTTGGTGTGCAGTGGGCCCTCCATCCCTCTTGAGAGAGGAGGTTTACCCGGTGTGCAGTGGGTCCCTCATCCCTCCTGAGAGAGGAGGTTTACCCAGTGTGCAGTGGGCCTTTCATCCCTCTTGAGAGAGGAGGCTTATACCTACTGTACAGTGGGCCTTTCATCCCTCTTGAGAGAGGAGGTTTACCCAGTGTGCAACGGGCCCTTCATCCCTCTTGAGAGAAAAGGTTTACCCAGTGTTCAGTGGGCCCCTCCTCCCTCTTGAGAGAGGAGGTTTATACCTACTGCGCAGTGGGCCCTTCATCCCTCTTGAGAGAGGAGGTTTACCCAGTGTGCAGTGGACCCTTCGTCCCTCTTGCGAGAGGAGGTTTACCCAGTGTGCAGCGGGCCCCTTATCCCTCCTGAGAGAAAAGGTTTACCCGGTGTGCAGTGGGCCCCTCCTCTCCCCTGTGAGAGGATGCTTACCTACTGTGCAGTGGGCCCCTCATCCCTCCTGAGAGATGAGGTATACCTAGTGTGCAGTGGACCCCTTATCCCTCTTGAGAGAGGAGGTTCACCTAGTGTGCAGTGGGCCTTCATCATTCCTGAGAGAGGAGGTTTACCCAGTGTGCAGTGGGCCCCTCCTCCATCTTGAGAGAGGAGGCGTATACCTAGTGTGCGGTGGGCCCTTCATCACTCTTGAGAGAGGAGGTTTACCCAGGGTGCAGTAAGCCCCTCATCCCTCCTGAGAGAGGAGGTTTACCTAGTGTGAAGTGGGCCCTTCATCCCTCTTGAGAGAGGAGGTTTATCCAGTGTGTAGTGGGCCCTTCATCCCTCTTGAGAGAGGAGGTTTAGCCGGTGTGCAGTGGGCCCTTCATACCTTTTGAGAGAGGAGGCTTTACCTACTGTGCAGTGGGCCCTTCATCCCTCTTGAGAGAGGAGGTTTACCCAGTGTGCAGTGGGCCCTTCATCCCTTTTGAGAGAGGAGGCTTTACCTACTGTGCAGTGGGCCCTTCATCCCTCTTGAGAGAGGAGGTTTACCCAGTGTGTAATGGGACCTTCATCCCTCTTGAGAGAGGAGATTTACCCAGTGTGCAGTGGGCCCCTCATCCCTGACTCTGCCTCAAAGATAAGGTTTACCCAATAACCCAGTGTGCAGTGGGCCCCTCATTCCTAACTTGTCCTGAAAGATGAGGTTTACCCAGTGTGCAACCAGCCCCTCATCCCTCCTGAGAGATGAGGTTTACCTAGTGTGCATTGGGCCCCTCATCCCTCCTAAGGGATCAGGTTTACCTAGTGTGCAGTGGACCGCTCATCCCTCTTGAGAGATGAGATTTATCGATTGTGCAGTGAGCCCCTCATCCCTGCCTCTGCCTGATGGATAAAGTTTACCTAGTGTCCAGTGAGCCCCTTATCCCTCCTGAGAGATGAGGTTTACCCAGTGTGCGGTGAGCAGCTCATCCCTAACACTGTCTGAGAGATGAGGTTTACCCAGTGTGCAGTGAGCCCCTGATCCCTGACTGGCCCTGAAAGATGAGGTTTACCCAGTGTGCAACCAGCCCCTCATCCATCCTAAGGATGAGGTTTAGCCGGTATGCAGTCGTCCTCTCATTCCTCCTATTAGATGAGGTGTACCTAGCGTGTAGTGGGCCCCTCATCCCTTCTGAGAGATAAGGGTTTAGTCAGTGTGCAGCGAGCCCTCATCCATCCTGAAGATGAGATTTAGCCGGCAGTGTGCAGTGAGCCCCTTATCCATAACTGGGCCTGAAAGATGAGGTTCACCCAGTGTGTAGCAAGCCTTTCACTTTCTCAGGGTGAAGTTTACACAGTGTGTAGTGAGCCCCTCATCCCCAAGAGATGAGATTATCAGATTTTCCCTATATTAACATTCTGATGTCTAGAATATCACATATATTATGTATTAGCACTCTCCATTCTATAGTATCACATGTATTACCTATCTGGGGTCTAGAGTATGACATGTCTCATGTATCAACCCTCTGTGGACTAGATTACCATATTGTCTCTACGTTAACCTTCTGATGCCTAGAGTATCACATATCTAATTTATTAGGCCTCTGTGGACTAGAGTATCACACGTATTAACCTTCTTTGGTCTAGAGTATCACGTTTCTAATGTGTTAACCCTCTGTGGACTACACTATCATGTTTATCATATTTTAACCTACAGATGCCTAGAGCATCATAAAGGCTAGAGTTTGACATGTATTAACCCTCTGAGGTCCACAGGGTCAATAGTATCACGTGTGTCTCGTGTATTACTGCGCTGTGGACTAGATTACCATATTTCTTCTATATTAACCTTGTCATACATACAGTATCAGGGGTTGACAAATCCTTTTTGTGTTTGGTAGCCCGGATGACTTTTCGGGCTACTGGACTACTTAGAATTGAGACAAAAATATAAAACTTCTGGTAGCCCATAATGAAAAGATGGTAGCCCCGGTGTAACCGCCCAGATTAACCCCCCACTGAACTATACCCGGGTATATTCTGCACTATACCCGGGTATAATCTGGAATATACCCTGGGGTATAGTCTGGGAGCTCCCAGACTATACCCCAGGGTATATTCTGGGAGCTCCCAGAGTATACCCCACAAGCCCAGACTATACCCCATCAGATGCAGGGTGGGGTATAGTCTGGGAGATAGGGGTATACTCTGGGAGATATTATATATGATTACAATCAATTATAAATTTAAACTAATTATAAACTAAAGGCTAAACTGGGCCAGGAGAACCTCCTGAGGATGGTGAGATGACACTTTACAAGTGAGCGGGAAAAACATTTTGTTTCTTCGAAACTTGAAGGCCAGGCTTTCCAAGCAGGCAGTTTTACCCAGGGCCCCCGCCCTATCTGGGTTCTAGCGAATCAAGTGTCACGTATTAACTATCATTATATTAAACTTCTGGTGGTTAGAGCATGCCTAACGTTTTAACCCTCTGTGTGCTAGATTACCATATATCTACAGTATCACATATCTCGTCTATTAATCGTCTGGGGCTAGACTGTCAAATGTCTCTGTTTTTAAGGGTATCCGTTTTTAACCTTCTGGTGATTAGAGCATCACATATCCCATGCATTAACCTGATGGTTGTCACATCACTTGTCGTATGCATTAACCCTCTGGATGTTAGAGTAACACGTGTCTCGTGTATTAACACAAACTACAATATTATTTTTTATTATTTATTAACGGGTAGATATTAGGAGAGAATTGCCCCATAATACACATATGCGCCAACAGTTCAAGGCGTCAAAGTGATAGGGTATGGGTATGATAGCTGAAAAGTGGGGACAAATGAGGTGTGATTTTGCAGTTCAGGTGGTGTCAACACCTATTTCCTGGAGTCACTCGTGCGAGGTAACTTCAAAGTAACTGTCCCAGTGATAACTAGCGTTAGTTTACTTTGAATTGGAATAAATCAAATAATTACGATTTTAACGAATTGGAATAAATTTAAAATTTATCTTTATGATTGAATATAAGTGCATGCACTTATTTTCGAAAACTAAGTGCATTTTCGAATATAAGTGCATGCGCGGGGATCCACTGGGTAAACCTCATCACTCAGGGATGAGAAGACGGGGCTTGTTACACACTGAATATGTTTATTTCGAATTAAATATTAAATGCTTTTGCACTAAGACGTGGGCCTGTGCATTGGCCCCGAGGGTCTGTATGACGAGTGACTGTGGATGATCTCTCGATCGATGTACATGCCTGTCCACTCTTCTTATAATAACCAGGAATATGATAATTAGGTGTTTTTTATGTGGATATTACATAATATTATCAAAACTAACCAATACTAAGCGAGGTCAAGTATGTGTGTAGGCCTATTAAATAATCTATCCTATCCGATTATTATTCAGTCTACTCACATGTCCGTTATGATTTAAAGTTGCTGGGTCGTTATACTTCACTGAATCAAAATATTTACGTTGCGATAGACCCACTCCTGTCGAAGTTGACTTTATTGCGCATGCCTGCCTTTGTATTAGGCGCCATACATGTTTTCTCAGAGAATCACAACGACCCACCTACATTATTCCCTCCATCCGTCTCTTTCCAGCGAACACGATCAGTAGGCCTTTCAGCATCTGCAACGCCGACCACCCAATATTAAAGTATGCGAGTCGTCACTATTTACTGAACACATGTCGTAGGACCACCCGCATGCGCAGTATGGTTCTAAGGTAGGGTTCGTCAAGGTAAATATTATTGATAAGTGAGCGAAACTTCTCAGCTGGTTTAGTCTCTAGCCTACTAGCTTTGACATACCGTCTTCTAATTTTGGCCACTATACTGCTATGGTGGGGACGCTCGGAGCTTATATTTTACCGTGATATTTTCCCTAAATTATTCTCAACCCTTTCAGTGCGGGGGCCGTCTATAGACGTAAACGAACCCCGCACTTAAGGAATTAGCAAATTGTAATGACCATAGACCCTTAATATAGATATTAAAAATTAAGCAGAAAGAGATAACTAAGCTATTTGTGATGATTTCAAATTGGAACAACTGTTTGGTCTCCATGGTTGATACGCAAATATTTCAGCATTGTAAGTGTTAAACCATCTAGACATTAATGAATTCATATTTATTTGGCCAACGTTCTAAGGTAAGTGAATATTTTTAATCAGTTAGTGAAACGTCTGACCTGTTTTCAACTAGGCAATGTTGATTGGTTGAATCAGATTTTAGTCCTAAAGTATATTTTTTTATACCACTCCATGGCGATGACTTTTTCCTGAGGTCACATAGTGAGCGCACGATATTACTGCAATACATGTTTTAAATTACTGTTATCATTATTACATTTAGCTATAAACAAAAAATATATATATATTTGTGAATTAATTTATACTATTCGCCTTCTGTTTTATGAGTAGGCCCATGGTTTATCCTCCTCCAGTCTGTGACGACTATTAGTTTCTGGGAGTAGTAACAATCTGTTCAATTTGTCCTTGTATTAAGACTGATTAATGCAAAGTGAACACTATTATCATCGGTTGTTTAAATTAAGTTATTATCGCCTTTATCCAAGGTACCATTTATGATCTACCAAAAAGTTTTAAAATAGCATTATGTTTATACTTATTTATAATAATATTTGAGGAACTATAGAATGTATGGTGAATTTGTTTTTTCTTCAAAAAGTCAAAAATACATTGTGAACGCGTAATCCCAAGTACCGCTAGTCCGTATTCCTTATACTTTTGTATGTAGGCACTTACCTGTCTGAGTACAAAATGAAAAGGTTTTGGTCATAGCGCAATGATTTGTAGTTATTGTCAATTAAAATACTTGGCAGAGATGCATTCGTTTTCGCCTCATAGCGAAAACACATCTTATTTTCCTTTTAACAAGGGCTCAGGGGCACATATTTTCTGTATTTTACTTCTGTGTACATATAATAGTACTCTATTGGGTGGCGAAAAGTGTAGGGGTTAGGCCTACTATCCTGTTTAATTAATACAAATGGAAGTATTAGAATTTAGTGCTTTGTTTACAATTGTCCCTGAACGATATAATGGTAGTTGTTATAGCTACTAGAGAATTTGATAATGTACAGACAAGAAGTAGGTAATCCTTTTGTGGATAACTTTTGTGTTACTCTGCGACCATGTGAACACATTCAATTATAAAGTTAATGATAAGATAATAATAATTACAAATGTTGCAATTGCATTTATTAATTTTTAAACATGAAGAAAATCATATCACACATAAAATAATGAAGATCTTGTTTATGTTTCTTATACAGATAAAACAAAAATAGCCAGTGACTTTGTGTGTTCATATAGGATGTCCATATATATTCTTCTAAAACCACTGGCGTTTCGCTGAAAATAAAATAATGAGTGGATCAGTAAAACATAATTTTTTCTATTCGTGGTGATTAAATTCGAAATTTGCATTTGTTAGGTTGAGAAAAAAAATTACAATTTAATAACTACAAGAACTTAAATATTTGTTGGGTAACACATAAATTAGGTAGATAGTCATACCTACATTTATCTCTAATACACTACTGTATCATGTGTACATGGGGCAATCGTGTCTCCAGGAGAATGATCCAAAAATTGTATCGCTGTACCTTTATCCTGTACAAAGAAAACAAAAACAAATATCACTATAGCACAATTTAATCATTACGAGAACGCAGTTTTGCTACGTAGGTGTACTGTGTAGCAACAACGATTTATGTTCTAGCGCTCATAGCGAACAGTTTGCACCAGATATACTGTAGATTAACTTGCTCAAACATGTTGAAATAACCCTGCTGCTTTTCTTTGGTTTAAATAAGAAAGGTTGGAATAGTTATTTAACCCAATGGATTTGATGTGGATTAAATACGAAAATATTTCTATAACCAGCTGTTTTTCCAGTAGGTTAAATAAGGTTTAAATAGTTTAATAGCCCAGATAATTTTATGTGGGTTAAATAAAAAGGTTGGGATAGTTATCTAGCTGTGGATTAAATCTAGCTGTGGATTAAATATGAAGATTGGAAAATCGTTCTGAAACCCAGCTGTTTTTTTGTGTGTTAAATAAGAAGGTTATAATATTTTAAAACCCAGGTGCATTGTAATGGGCTAAATAAGGTTAAAATATGTCTGGATGTCATGCTTTATTATGTGTAGGCATAAATAATTGTTGGAAGTGTTGTTTAGCCCGGGTTGTTTTCTGTGGGCTAAATAAATATGTCGGTTGAAAAGCTATAAAACCTACTTGCTTTTGTTTGGGTTAAATATATTTTCTGTGGTCTGGAAGCTACAAAGGTTGAAATAAGTATATACAATGTAGTCTGGGTTATTAATTGCGGGTTAAATAAGAAGGTTGGAATTGTTATTTAGCCTGGGTTGTTTGATGTGAAAATAGTTATTTAGCCTGGATGCTTTGTTGTGGGTTAAATAAGGACTTAGGTGGACATAGTTATTTATTCACGGTGATTTGATGTGGGTTGAAGACGAAGATTGAAATAGTTTTAAAACCCACTTGTTTTATATGGGTTATATAAGAAGGTTTGTATTGTTATTTAGCTCGGGATGTTTTCTGTGTTAAATATGTCGGTTGAAAAGTTATAGGCCTAAAACCTACTTACTTTTATTTGAGGTGAATAGAAGGTTCAAATAGTTAAATAGCCCAGTAGGTGATTTTCTGTGGGCTAAATAAGAAGGTTGGGATAGTTATCTAACTCGGTGGATTTGGTGTGGATAAAATATCAAGGTTGAGATAGTTCCATATTACCCAGCTGCTTTTCGGGGGGTTAAATGGGAATGTTGTAAACGTTTATAACATTGTGAGAAATGTTTTTATCTGGTTATCATGGGAACAAAAATTTCAGGATAGCAAATTATTATTGAAAATGGGGTGTACATGTGAACTGGTACTCTTAATGTTACCATAAATGAACATTTGTGTAAATATAATGTGACGAAATCTGTGACGTTCATCACAGAAACGCCCCATTTACACAACTGTTATCCCCATTTAGCAAGAAATAGAAATATATCAAATAAAAAAAATAATTTGAACATGTTTAAAACTATAAAAATCAAATTTAAACAGTTTTAATATGTAGAGTAACACAAATAGAACATATTATTTTTTCAATCTGGGTACTTTTAAATATGTCGGTTGAAAAGTTATAGGCCTAATTGCTTTTATTTGGGCCGAATAGAAGGTTCAAATAGGTAAATAGCCCAGTAGGTGATTTTCTGTGGGCTAAATAAGAAGGTTGGGATAGTTATCTAACCCGGTGGATTTGGTGTGGATAAAATATCAAGGTTCAGATAGGTATATATTACCCAGCTGCTTTTCTGTGGGTTAAATGGGAATGTTGTAAATGTTTATAACCCAGATGTTTTTGTGTGTGCTAAATACGAAGGTAGAAATAGGTATATAATCTGGGATATTAATTGCGGGTTAAATAAGAAGGTTGGAATTGTTATTTAGCCCGGGTTGTTTGGTGTAGAAATAGTTATTAAGCCTGTATGTTTTGTTGTGCGTTAAGTAAGTACTAGATTGACATAGTTATTTATTCACGGTGATTTGATGTGGGTTGAAGACGAAGATTGAAATAGCTCTATAACCCACTTGTTTCATGTGGGTTATATAAGAAGGTTTGTATTTTTACTTAGCCCGGGATGTTTCTGTGGGTTAAATATGTCGGTTGAAAAGAAATAAAACCTACTACCTTTTATTTGGGTTAAATAGAAGGTTCAAATAGTTAAATAGCCCAGTATGTGATTTTCTGTGGGCTAAATAAGAAGGTTGGGATGATTATCTAGCCCGGTGAATTTTGTGTGGATGAAATATGAAGGTTGAGATAGTTTTATATTACCCAGCTGCTTTTCGGTGGGTTAAATAAGAAGGCTGTAAACGTTCATAACCCAGATGCTTTGTTGTGGGCTAAATACGAAGGCTGAAATAGGTATAAAGTCTGGATTCTTAATTGCGGGTTAAATAAGAAGGTGGGGATTGCTATTTAGCCCGGGTTGTTTGATGTGGAAATAGTTATTTAGCCTGGATGCTTTGTTGTGGGTTAAAAATGTAGGCCACATATTATTCCAGGTGATTTTATGTGGGTTGAAGACGAAGAATGAAATAGCTTTATGACCCACTTGTTTTTATGTGGGTTATATAAGAAAGTTTTTATTGTTATTCAGCCCAGGTTGTTTTTCAGGATTTGAAAAAAAAACGTGAGGGGGGGGGCTTGGTGCCGGCCCTCAAGTTTTTTGTTGGTATGCTAAGGCCAATTTAGGTGGCTTTTTAAAATAATGTGTCGAAAAAAACGGGGCCTTCCCCCCTCCCCCGCCTGGACCTGCGGCCGGCATTCCCCGTGATTAGGTTGACTATACATTTACCCAATGTTGGTTTAATGTTGGCCCAGTGTCGTAGACGGTGGACCAACAATAAAGTAACCTTGGGTAAATGTTTCAGATACTAAGCAATGTAAAATGCACAGCGGGCGTCGTAATCAAACCTGTTGCGACTACTGTTTGTATGGAGATTTAGCATAAATCAAATGCGGCCACGGACGATAATACGTGTAGTTGCCAATTCACATATATTCGGTAGTAATCCAGCTTTCATATCTTTTGTAAATGTTGCAAGCGATAATAATTGTCAGGTGTCAGGGATATATTTACGCGGCATAACTTACCTGTTCATTTTCATAAGGTCCTGGTGTAGGCTATTCAGTTCCGTGAATGAGCGCTAAAAAACAAACATTGACAGTAGGGCATTGAAAGAACGATTTTGATTGGTTGTCATTGTCGGGTTAAATAAGGGTTTTAGTCTTCTTGCACACCCCGTGACGGGGTAAATAGACACTTCCATTTTTTGAAATTATCAAATACTTTTAAAGGCTAACACATATACCACTAATCGCTACTATATATACAACTTTAAGTGGGTGAACATTTATGTTTTTAATGTAAGGTTTTATGGACTAAGAGATGATGGCGTATGCTATTTATTGTATATTGACATCTATTTTAAATCAGATCAGCGGTGAATAATAACTGAAAAAGTGACGTTAGATTATTAAAATATTTACCCACATGAAGTTGTAGATCGCGGTAGCGTTGTAAGGCGCAGTTTGACAAATAATGCTAGGGCCCGTGGAAGGCTATATTACCTTGATTTGATGTATTTCTAATTTGCTCATACTTGTTTATTTTCATATCATTACTTTCAAATCCCAAAATAGCAATAGATTTACATAATGTAAAAAATAGTTTAGTTATTTTACTTTAAAATGTACCTATTCACGTTTTTTTTTCGAAATCAACAGTGTACAATTTTGCGAAATTTGCAGATAGGTCTAGATGGCAGAGGTGTAGAATAACGATATTTCAAATTTCGTGAAAATCGGCTGACTATTAATTGAGTAGTCGGCCGAATAATGCACTAGAACTACAAATACGTGATGTTTGTTTGCCTGTTTGGGATAGCTAGTCCTAAACGCCCGTCTTTCGATAATTGTTTCACAGTTTGTCTGTAAATAAGTATAATTAGTCATGGATACCATACTAATGTCGAAAAGTAAAACAGGCTGAAATTGGTGTCAGTGAAGAGAACTGCTTTACTTTACATTAGTGATTAAAATTTTATCAATATAAATTCAATATAATCAGCTAATTATTGCATTGAATGTGTAAAACCATTTAATTTTCTACCACTCATGTCTATGAGGGACGGCGTACACAATTCTTAGAGCGTGGCTCTTTTATATAATTGTCGCCTGTCATGCGCATTCAATCACCTCTTGGGGGAAGTTCTCAGATAAAAAATGTTACTCCCCTCTCAGCTTTGAGACATCGCTGTTTTGCTGTTTTGTTTTTGAACAATTAAGACACTTCACACTCACAGAAATGTAAATGAATACATGGTGGGACAGATAATGCCGTGTAACAGTGTAAATGGCAGACAAATAGGAACAAGCACTTTAGCTGCATAATGGTTAATCACCAATCTGGAGCCAAATCCAAGCACAATTTACAAAGCTTAGATGTTTTGCTGGAGAGGGATTTCAATCTTATGATTGAGTGCTAAATTATACGTTGATTCTATATGGCGTCTCCTGTTGCTTTATCTGATGACAAAATATTGATCAGGCTTGGAAAATAGACGAGAATACATCAATCTAATGAACTACATGTTTTACTAGTGCTGTATCAACGTGTAGTAACCTTACCATTGACGGAGTATACTGTGCGCGTATATCTAAGTATAAGGCTTTGATTACGCTATTTCTATACATAAAACACACGTAGATATTTAATCTACCCGGCCGGAAACAACACAATATGATATTATGTACGTCAAAATAAAACAAATATATATATATAAATGATATCAGTTTGTGATTAGATTGGAGCTCTCAAATATATATTTATTTATTCGCCATACACAGTACATGTACATATGAATACATTAGAGTTCATAAACAGATAGTAGAATATGGCAGGTTATCTGAGAACAGGCAATATACCTATACAGGCTCAGAAACCATCGTTATAAAATAGTAATTATGTTAAAAAGTAATACAATAAATAAAAAGAGCGTTTTAACGTGGAGCACCACGATTTATATCGGATATATCGTTCTATATATCCTTAGACGACGTCTCTTACTAATAATAAAACAAAATAAAGGACGACTTTAAGCTTTAATCGGAATCACTGGAATCACGAGGTTTGCTGCGCTTGGTCATTACAGTGAGCCTATTGCATTTAGAGTGATGTTTTGAGGCAAACCAGCTGGTTGTTGCAATCATGGCTAATTACTTTTATGTTAATCAGCTAATCATTCAAGAATGATGAGCTTGGTGATACAAATGATGCCCATGTGAGCGCAGACACAGTCGTCTGCGTGTAATCCAGGTGGGATTAGGTATCCTGGCTATTAACCCTTTAACCACAAATCACAATATGATAGGAATGATAAAACTTTCAGTTGGCTTGATGTTAAAAGTCAATAACAGTCGTCGCCTCGGAGCTAAAGGATCCTATCTGACACTCGTTAGAGTGGCAGATAGGATCCTTTTGCTCCGAGGCGACGAATTATATTTTGGCTCGCATCAGAAATATTTTTGTGTACTGAAGTCCGATAATAAAGACATAATCAAAGTAGAAAGGGTGCAACGTCAAGCTTCAAAATTCATTCTCAATGATTCAGTTTCAGCCTATCGCTAAAAATCCACAGCGTTATCTACCGTATTTTGTGCTTCCGTTGAGAAATAACCGACTTGTGCTTTTATACATCTACCCTTGTGGTAAACTATCTTGTGATTACTTTAGTAATTTTGGGCTAGCTTGACCGCATAATTACCTAAGATCTGCTCAAGAGGGTATGTTATTCAAATTACCTCTGTGCTAGACTGTTTCAACGTAGTTACTTTTATCTCACCACTTTCTTATGGAACACTTTATTTTTTGCTAGCCGAGATGCTTGCATAGTTTACAGAAGAACCTCAATGAATTATATATCGCTATGATAAATTCATTTGATGTGAATAATCGATGTTCTTGCAGCCTGGTGTATGCTTGTGTAAATTGTTGAATGTAGCAGAATCTTTTGTGTCTTAAACTACCTGTGTAATTTGAATCGTCTGTGATACGGCTATTTGAGCTGTCACCAGCTATGCATTACCATGGACGGAGGGCTCCGATACTCATGTGCTGGCAGCTGACGAGCCACACCGCCTAACTTATACTAGTGTATTGATTATGTATCTATGTAGCATTTTTGGTTGTGAGACGGCTATATCAGCTGACGTCAGCATAAGCATTCTAGGTTAATACTATTAATTGCATTTAGGGATTATGTATGTGTAAATGTTAAAATTAAGAGTACCATATCGTTTTTAGAATTTTTTTTACACATCTTTTATTTTTAGGTTTTTTATATAATAAACAAATAAAGCATTAAGAGTTTTTAATTAGGTGCATATGCTTTTCAGAGTGTCTATTCTGCTACATGGTGTAGAACACTGTGTAGCTATTTTATCTCTGGTTTTGGTGCGGGAAGCTGATGACAGACAATTAATATGATGTTGTCTTACAGTCATGATAAGTATGCCAACACCTATAGCTGGTGAACAGCTGGAATTATAGTATACTTTCATATATAAAACCAACCAAAGTTATTAATTTGTTGGATACAATATTCAATAAATAATAATGGTATTGTACCATTTTTGTATGTTTCAACCGGAAGTCAAATAAACATTAAACGACAATAGCCGTGTTAGATATGTTTTATTAGTACGTTAAATCACCGTTTGTGTAACTTGCAAATTATTTTATTAAATAATTATTATTTCAAATCTATTTAAGTGACAGGTTTATTAGGCATGTTAGATGTATACAGATATATGGCCAAGTGAAATTTAGAAAGCCAATAATTTAATTTATCTCTTTCTTAAACAATACTGGATTTACTTTACCATGTTGACAGGGAGGCATATTTCTATATTTGTTAAAAGTCAGTAGATAAGCCATTCTCAGCTTTAAATACAGTATCAAGGTATGATGGTTTATAAGGATTGAGAAATTAGTATCATTTATTTACGCTAGCAATAAAATATATTATCGGAGATTTGCTGGCGAAACAAAATAAATAACTAAAATCTTTATTGCTAAATTGTCAATTGCAGTTATAGATGTACAATAAGGGATGTTAGTTATGGTAAATTAGAAGTATAACATGACTAATGTATTGTGATTGTTTCTGGGATAAATTTAGCAATGGGAGTGACAAATTAGCTGTGTAGAATCGTGACAGATCGTATGATGGGAAAATCGCAGTCTGCTTCAGTCCATCTAATTGCCGCGGCCAGAAGTTTGTTAGGTCCGCCTTCCAAAGGCATACAACAGTATATGCTTACTTTCCTATAAAACATCTAATTTTGTTTGCAATAATTTTGGAAAATTGAAATGTTACGACAGACGTTGTTGTAATTTTTTTTATCATTTCTGGTTTAAAGGTGTGTTTTTGAACAGTCAGATGAAAATAATTGAATGATAGGTTTTTTGTCGTCGTACATTGTGATTAAATCAATGCATTGATGAGACACGGCGTATGAATACGTATTATGGAAGGTGACGCAAAATCAATTAACATGCACTTCGTCGCCACGGAGCTAAAAGATCCTATCTGACACTCGTTAGAGTGGCAGATAGGATCCTTTAGCTCCGAGGCGACGATTTACAAAATGCTATGTATTAAGCTCGAGAAACAAGAAGTTTGCTAGGGTGGTTGTTAGCACCGTTACCTTTCACGCTAGAGTTCGGTGTTCGTTTCCCGGTCTCGGCGGTCTGAAAAAAACAACAATGTTTCTTCCCCATGAACTCGTAAAACTCAGTATATTGTGGGCAGCCTCCGTGACCGAGAGGTAGCGTGCTCGACTTCGGACCTCCATGGTTTGAATTTCGAATCATGTGTCTGGAGGGCAGTTTCATCTCTCTCATCGCATAGTCCTCAGGAGGTTCTCCTAACCCAATTTAGCCTGTATGTGCACAAAAGTGGCCTAAAGCCCGATTTATTTCCTTTCATTTGTTAGAACACAAGCAATAACTTTACGGTGATCAGTGTGATATAAATCTTCCTAAACTGAGGAATGCACTTATTTCGTAGTAGTATGGTTTGTATGGGAAGAAAGAGGTGTATATAATAATCTGAAAAACAGTACCACCAAACCGCTAGACCAACGTCGAAGACGTTGGGTGGACGTTGTATACATGTTATACAAATGTTTTGTGTTTGCTGCGGTAGCAACAGCCAGCTGCATTTTGAATTATTTTGTATAAACAATGGAGATCATAGTGTTATTTTTAAGTCATCATAAATATCTTAGTTAGCTCAATCCGATTCATTTGAATACATATGTTATGGGTCTACGACAATTAGAAATATATTGATTATTTCAGCCCGGGGACCGTCTTTATACGTCAGCATCTGACGTCTTTAGACGTCAGAATCTGATGTATAGAGACGGTCCCGCACTGAAAGGGTTAAGGCGATAAATTAATTTATTTAAACTATCACCCATTGTGAGATTTCAAAAGTGGGTGAGAATAAATAATAATATTGAAAGAATTATTTTAATAAATTGGGACTAAACATTTGCAAACATGTTATGTTTAAACATTAATTTACTTCTCAATACGTGGGATTTTAATAAAGTATATTAAAAACGAGTATAGTAGTATTGAGCGTTGTACGGGTCAATGTGTTGCATGTCACGCTGTGAGAAAACTTGCAGGAGATGATGAAGTCAGGTCAGATGGGACGCAGGCTAGCGTCGAAGATTGTGATTCGGCGTTAGACTAGCATCGTGTAAACGTCTTACGTTGTTAAGGACACTGTTACCTAACGTAGCTGAATGATTGTCTCTGTAACTTTGACACTTGTGATCGATACGAAGTGTATTGACCCGAATTTACTTAAAATCTCCATTAACCCTTTCAGCGCGGGGACCGTCTTTATACGTCAGAATCAGACGTCTGTAGACGTCAAATTCTGACGTATAAAGACGGTCCCCTCACTGAAAGCATTAATATAGTTTTAATGGCCGCAGACCCATAACATAAGAAAGTGCTGACTGAGACATTTATGACGATTTCAAATTGAAAACAATCCTTTGATCTTAATGGTTTATACATACATAATAATTATTCAGCTTCGTTAGGGTTGATGACTCAGTAACACGAGATGATGTTGGGCCAACGTCGCAGACGGTGGTTCACCATTAAAGGAACATTGACTCAACACCTCTTGTTGGTGGGGATGTTGATGTTTCCGGAACAAAATTAAACTCACATGAAATGCATTGTTTTCTATTTAAACAATAATATTATTTAAAGTTTAGTTGGTTCGCCGAAATTAGTGCGATATTCAGATTTTTATTTTTTATTTCAAGCGAATTATTTCATATGAAACACAAACAAAATTATATGAAAAGGTTGGTGTGCATTGATTACTCCATCACAATCATCTATTTTTCCTAGCCGTTAAAATCATGATAATGGACGAATATTGCAAACGTTTCATTATTTATTTCGTTATTTATTGCATGATGGAGGTGGATTAATCAGGGCTAGCAGGGCAAATGTCAGGGTACATGTAAATTCTCAAATATAAAGGATTTATGCAGGAATTTAAAGTGACACAATCAGCCTAATATCATAGAAAAATGTGTATTTTTATTTTGGCTTCTTCATATGACCATATGATATAAGCATGTCCATAGACCAGAACTGCAAAAGTTTTTTAAATTTTTTTGTGTTGCGCATTTACCAGGTGAATATAATAAGAAATCAACTTATTAATAATTATACACTGCTTTGTATGTTACACAGAGGACTAGTCAGCAATAATTATGTAAAATATTAATGTTTTCGTCATATTGTTTGCAATACATGTATAATAATTTTATTTTGACAAATATGCACTGTTATCTATGGTACACAGAAGCCTGGTCAGGGCAATTATGTGGAATAGTGTTTAATAATAGTGCTAATAATTCTACCCTGAATAAATATATCTTATTAGTAGTAGTAGCAGTAGTAGTTGTCGTCTCTGAAACAAGACACGGCGACTCTATAGACAGAGTGTGAATTTAAATGGTATAAAATATCGGAGCCTATATATGCCAAAATGCCATGCATAATGTCAAAACAGGCTGCCTTTCTCAATGAAAATAATTTACCGGTCATTGCATTGGTTCAATAAAATGTGGTAAATGGTAAATGGTAAATGGAATAAAGATTCAAATAGCAGTTATGCATGTAAAGATCACGCTATTCAAAGATATACTGTTGACTCACCATCATCAATATGCTATAAATATCAGTGAATGATAGTGACACTCCAGGCTCCTGTCTGAGTCTCCCTGGATATATTTAACCCTTATACAACGCTGATATATTTTTGTATAAAGCATGAAAACCAAAGGGTTTTTGTTTAATTTAAAATCATCATAAATGCCTTAACTAGCTCCTTCGGCTTCTTTTCATTCTTTCAGAGCGGGGACCGACTTTACACGTTCGAATTTGAAGTCTACAGACGTCATATTCTGAAGTATAAAGACGATCCCCGCACTGAAAGGCTTACATCTGGCAGCTACCTATAGTTATGTATGCAAATAATTATATTGTATGTTCTTTCGTCATACAATGTGTTTTTATTTTTAGCTGCGGATGTAACCACTTGTGGTGCCGCATTGGCGAATAAAAAGCGGAAGCTCGGCTGCTTTTTGCATTAACCCTATAACCGCCGGTCACGTTTTTTTATTATTGGCACGTACAATAACGCTTTTTAACATGTTAAAAATAAAACGTGACAATAATCATCCATAAAATTGATCTCCATTTTGTCAAACCTGAGTTGCGAATCGAGTCAAGTGAGTGAAAATTCTAATTAAATAACTTGGCGGTCAAAGGGTTAACGATTGTCCTGCTAAATTGTTTGTTACTATTTTTAATCATTTGAAGTTCGAAATGCTAACGCAATTTGCAGCTTCAAATGACTAAAAATACCTCAATCTATGAAACATGGACACTTTAAAATGTTGTGATTTGATTAACTGATTATCCGATCACAAGTATTTAAAATGTATAATGACCGTTGACCCATAACATACATGTATGTTTTTAAATGAAGCGGATAGAGCTTTATGCTGATTTCAAATTAAAGAGAAACCTTCGGTCCAGACCTACGGTCTCTATGGCTTATGCAAAAATATGCCAACGATGTAACCCAGCAAACACGACACATTGAAACAATGTTGGCTTAATGTTAGGCCACCGTCTGCGACGCTGGCCCAACATTAAACCAACATTGTTTCAATGTGTCGTGTTTGCTAGGAGGGTTAAAAATGTAAATAAATGCAAGTGAGACAGCACATACTTTTTTTCTGGGAAGTGCTTGGACGCCTGTAGGTATCATATCCACACAATAAGTTCCCAGCATACCATGGTAAACCTTCTGAATCCGCCCCTGACCCGCAGAAAATTTTTTGGGCGTAGTCCCGACACTGTGTCATTGCTGATCCCGCGTTGGGACGCAGGGATCGGCTAGCGGGTCATTGATCATGTTTGATTTGCTGCTGGTTATGTGAATGGATCACAGGATAAGATCCGTACAGATATCGTGCGGATGCCGCGCCCAACCTGACATATAGAAATCAGATTGAGTGGATGTTTCGTCTTGTAAAGCACTCTATTTTGACAAAGTGGCTGATGCATCCACGTATGGAATTTGAAGGCATTTCTCAGGGCAGGCTCTTTCTTGCTTCGTACAATCGTGTTTGATCGCTGTCGAAAGAAATATTGCGAATATTTGAAACTGTAGGCATAAAATCATGCATACAAATTTCAATCCATGCTGATATGTTGGAATATCGCGTACATACACATAGTTTTAAGCCCCAAAACCTTATATAATAAGTTTTATATCACAATACGTATGCATTGTAAATTTTATAGTGCGCGCAAAATTATATTCTTTAATACTAAATATTACATTAAATAACATATTTCAATACATTTTGAACTACACCGCGCGCGAAAAATATGAATCCAGCACACACATTATCCACACTGCAGTTGTAAATACCCTGTGATCAAGTTTAATTTACTCCGTGAATAATGCATCAATTCTTCTGAAAATTTGGCAACAGTATGTAACTGGTATCCGCTAACACAGTGAGTAAGAAGAGATGTGAAAAGTAGCATCTTGGTCAATAAAATAAGTCAGTAAAAATTGTAGTAGAACGGAATACTTTAATCATTCTTTTAAAACTCTCTGGGCATGGCATTGTGGTGATAATGTAACAGTAATATGTGAAACTATGCAAACTATCCTTCTGAGTAAAATTGAACAACAAAACTAACAACAAAACGTTTAATACATTTTATTATCATCTATTTTATAAATAATCACTACATGTATTTCTTTAAAATATGTTTTTTTTTCAAACCATTGCTGCACTGTAAAAAAGTGGTCTAGTTATGGGTTTCACAGATTGAATTTCCCTTTTTATTTTAGAACACACTTATATCAGGTGTTTTTTATTTACATTTATTGAAATGAAACCGATTGGCAATAAACAAAAACATATCGTCATCTAAATGTCAGGTGATATGACCAGTCGTTGGGTTTTGTTTTATCATTTGATCAAAATGAAAGTAAACATTGTTCGCCCACTTAGTTGGGTCTTCGTTGGCAATTACTTGACCGGAAGTTGGTTTTATTATTGGTTCGCATTCTACAACCAATAGTCACACTAATTAAACTACACATTGAATTAATTTATTGACCCAAAATCACATGGAAACTATAAATTACGCATTTTGAAAAAAACAGGATATTTATCATAACTGAGAAAAATGGCCATCATTTTGGATATCTGGGTGAATATAGGTATATTTATCTCAAAAACCTAAGAAATGAATTTTACGATCGCAAATCACCTAGAAACCATAAATGACACATGCCTATGTGGTAAATCAAATGGGAATTCATTTGTATTACTTATATTTTAATTCATTATTGATGTGTGAAAAGACAATGCAGGACGGAGTACTTGAAATATCAACCGTGATACACATGGCAGTATTTTCGTACAAGTTACCATATATCGTAGGCTACGGATTGGTCGAGATGACCCGCTTGACCAATCCGAAGCCTGCGAGATTTCGTAAATTGTTCGACAATACGGCTGCAGACACACTCCCCATTTCTCATTTCTGCTGGAAAAGCACTTGTTCACATCGCCATGTAAACACTGTTGGGTATGCCGCGACAGAGAAATCATCCTAATGCAGTGTGTGGGAGCTTTACACAAATAACCAAGGTATCCCACGAGAGGCTGAACAATTTGCAGAAAGCTGTACATGGGAAGACCAGGGCCCAGTATTATTAGAGTATTGTCCTAGTTGTTTGTCAAAGTCATCAAGGCCTACAGCTTAATCACTTAATACGAAAATGAAAAAGTACGTTGATATTCCTGGTTTAACTCCCTCTCCGACTCGTACAATCGCTGACAATTCTCTTAAGATAGCTGGCGAGCTCTTAACAAGTAAAAACATTAATAAACTGGGTTCAGTAGTCAAAGATTGTGTGACCTGGATTATGGCTGGCATGACATCAGAAATAAAAGGGCGGACGGACTGGAGGAGTTTGATTTAGGTGATACTGATGCTGGACAGTAACACGAGCTCAACTTGAAATCATCATAAAAGTCTTAGTTAGCTGTATCGGTGTGGGGATCAGAGTCTGACGTGTACTGTCGGATTCTGACGTCTAAAGTCAATACTCGCGCTGTAAGGTTTAACTGATGACAAGGGATGTTTACAAAATAATGTTAATAAAGTTAGACATGTTAAACAACACGCAGAAGCTAAATAGTACAAAGAGGCCTACCTTCACTTACGTTTTTAATCATGGTAATCTGATACTTTATTTTTTATTTTACTTCCTATGATTATGCGGAATTCACATTTTATATAGGTCAATAATATCAAGTGTATCGACTCAATACACATATAATGACATTGGTTATGATATCAGTCATATTGCAACTTCATATACATATAAACTGCCACGTGAGGGCAAACAGTAGTAACTCAGGGTTTCCTGAGGAGGATTTTAAAGGGATGGCACTCTAAATCAAAAGAAATAGCATATTTATAAATGGCTCAGTAACAGCTCTAATCAAAGATCTAGGCTGGACTTCCTTACCAATTAGAAAAATAGAGCTTCAGGCTGACAAGCCTGTACAACATTTTAAACAGATTAATCACTCTTCCTGTCAGTGACTTTTTAACCCCAGCAGATGAAAGAACTCGTGGTGGGAATACAAAAATCAATCAAGCACATTAGAGCCAACACCACGCTGGGACAAAATTCCTTTTTGTACAAAACCGTACCCGATTGAAATCATCTTTCACCAGTTGCTATTGAATCCAGATCAATAGCAGCTCTTAAGAGCGAGCTGAGCGATTAGTCTGCTGTCGGCTGTTCTCACCTGATAATCCATTAAAGAGGATTGAGAAGTTCAAGCTTTCAAGATTAAAGAATATCTTTAGTTCAGCTGTAGCTTATTCCGATAAAATATAACTAACACAAACCTCGATGCAGCTAATTTAACAGGCCTGGGGACATGGTATAGTTGTTAGCTTTGCCGCCTGTCATGTCGGATTTCGTTGGTTCGTCTCCGCTCTGGTGTCCAGGGTTTCAAGTATAAAAAGGAGTCTTCTCCGTCTACTCTTAAAATCATTATTGTGGGGATTTTCCTTGATTGAGAGATATCATGCTTGATCTCAAATATTCATTCATTCATCCAGTCATTCACCTATTCATTTATCCATCCATCCATCCATCCATCCATCCATCCATCCATCCATCCATCCATCCATCCATCATCCATCATCCATCCATCCATCCATCCATCCATCCATCCATCCATCCATCCATCCATCCATCCATCCATCCATCCATCCATCCATCCACCCATCCATCCATACATCCATCCATCCATCCATCCATCCATCCATCCATCCATCCATCCATTCATTCTGTAAGAGTAAAAACCAACGTCTCGTGTGTGCCAGCAGTAGCGTGTGGTAATACACATCTTACATTCAGAGTGGGCCGTTATACCAAAGAATAAAGTTATTGAGATTGGATAGGCGCGAATGATATCACAATCTGATTTTAAAATCAACGGGAAGAGTAACCAGGACAATACTGTTCTGTGAAGCCGACATGTAGTACCGGTAGCCGTTATTTGTAAATTAAGCACATATTACTATCGTTTTACTTAGCACGGCAGAATGCGGTTAAACAATATAAAATTAAACATTTTT